>CM056822.1:9433077-9500577 GCA_029853015.1 Chelidonichthys spinosus | reverse complement strand
TAATCAGACCGATAAAATCGGATTTTTAAACCCAACTAAAATCCCCAAATTAATTCCTTTAAGACAGATAAACTGTGTGATTAATAACGATGCATACATGAATTAAATGTATCTATTTTTTTTTAAAGAAAAACACGTTGACAAAACTCCACACGTGGTGTCTGCCGTATGTGTGTAGCTCCATCAGTAAAATGTAGGGATGCACGATATTGATTTTTTGAAACCGATACCGATATCGATAACTTTCTGCTCCTCGGGACCGATACCGATAACAAATAATATTGTTATTCGTTTTTGAATTTATATTCAGATCAAATTCAGGTCAAAAACACTAATGACTAAGCTTAGGTATATTTAGCATAGCTTTTACCAAACACCATACCAGATGTATCACAGTGACATGATAATTAATACTATGAACAAAAGAAAGCCAAGAACAGTTTTGACTCTTCAATAAAATGACAATATTTATTTATATATATATATAATATATATATATATATATATATATATATATTATATATATATATATATAAATATATTATATATAATATATATATATATTATATATATATTATATATATATATATAATATATATATATTATATATATTATATATATATATATATATAATATATATAATATATATATATTATATATTATATATATAATATATATAATATATATATACCGTTGAAATACACATATTTGTTTATCTACTCTTCACATTTATTAAATGTATTGTCTCTTTCTGTTTCCGACAGTGCGAGTTTAGATACACAAATATGATCGCGTATGTCAATCGCGGTATTTTATTTTGAAAATTGCATTTATTTTGAAAATTGACCGGATTGTTTCGTGTTTTTCTGTGTGATTTCCTGCCAGAATTGATGCGTTCACTCGCGGCACGCGCAAAAAATAGAGCAGACACCGAAACGATCGTTTCACGGCGCGGGCGGGCCGCGCGTATTCGCGGCGCTCCGCGTCCAGTGTGAACGACACCATAGCTTAACAGGGGCGCCGAATGGAAGCGGGCTCCGCTACGCGTCTATTCGCGGCGCTTCCGCGTCTAGTGTGAACCAGACGTGAGAAGGGAGCGCTCGATTTGTGGATTAACTCCCTCCTCCGAAACCTGTGATACCACAGTAACCACATCACATGCTAAACGGGAGGCGCCTAGAAAAAACTAACGTCCCTCATCCCAATCCACCCGTAGCACTGTTTTAACACACACATCCTATCGTCGGATTATCGGAGGTATTAATAATTGTCGGATCGGATTTATCGGGTTGATTTATCGGGTTGACGTCATAATTCCTATTATCGGGCCGATAATTATCGGCCCGATAATTATCGTGCATCCCTAGTAAAATGAGATATAAATCCTGTTGAATTGCAGTCATCCCCTACTGCCTCAACACCTCCATCTCTCTCACTACCTGTCAACTCTTGTTCATCCATCACTCCATTTTCCTTCCAAACTTTCCTTCACAGTTTAAAAAGTCTCCGGCTGTGTCTCCAACGTCCGTATCTCTAGACTGAACAAGTCAGAATGCATCTATCTGAACTCAAAGGCCCCTTCAAATGAAGTTGAAAGCGGCGGCCATGTTTAACTGAATTTGAGAGGCCCAGCCAGTACTCTCTCTGTGGATTGTGGGATATTGACTGCAGCAGAGAGCCTCTGTTCCACTAGTAACTTAATAAAATGCCTCAATGACGGTTGCACTCATCTGTCTGTCCGAAATAGTGAACCAACCAACCAACCAACCGTCTATCTATCTATCTATCTATCTATCTATCTATCTATCTATAATCTGCTACAGCATGTCAAGATTTTATATGATTTTATAATAGGATTTTAAAGATTGCACTTTAAAAAGTACAACTCCCATGAACTTTTTCAAGCGTGGCAGTGTACGTAGCCTTACTTACATCATATGTCCACATGTACCAATCTTGTTATTTACATAAAAATGCTGATTAAATATGTATCATTCCCATCAGCCATCATTTACAAATTACAAACCTTTACACGCCATGTACAGCCAACTTCTCTCTCTCTCTCTCTCTCTCTCTCTCTCTCTCTCTCTCTCTCTCTCTCTCTCTCTCTCTCTCTCTCTCACACACTAAAGTATATCATTCATGTGATTAAGCCTTGGTGACATCACATCACAGTAGATGAAGGGTGTGTTTTTGTATGCGTGTAAGCTATTTGCCACACACACACACACACACACACACACACACACACGGAAGGAGGGTAGGCCGACGGTTGTTTTTAGCGACATTTTCCTTTGAAGTCAAGCTAACGAGGAGAATAAATTTAACGCTCAGACGTTCATCGACGTGAGTTACATCACGAGGAGCTGCTGGGGTTAGAAAAGGACAGATAGGGTAAAAGGAATGGAGGGGAAATGGGAGAAGAAGGAAGAAAAACAGTGTGAAAAGCAGAGAAACATTTAGATTCAGAAAGAGAGAGAGCAAAGGAACATACTGAGCATTTCGGAGGGGTGAGGAAGGTCGTTGGCTCATAATATCCCTCCTGATGTTGCTGAGACAGAAATCAATAAGCCGTCTGTCTCTCTCCAGTAGAACTTAAAAGGTCCCGGCTCCGGTTTTGAAGCCTCAAGTTCAGCTATTTGGTCATCACCATCTTGGATTTTTTGCAACCAGAGAAGGAAGAGGCCATATTTGGACTGCATTTTCTCATAGACTTCTATACAATCAGAGGAGTTGCCCCCTGGTGGCCAGCAGAGAGAATGACAGTTTAAGGCACTTCAGCATGGGCTTCACTCTACAGAAGAGGTTGCCGTGTGGCTGTAAAGGATTGGGTACTCGTGGCAAACAGTCACGGTACAATGTAGGGCTGCACAATTAACCCGAAACATTTCACAGAAAATGGCAATATGATCTTCTGCCATTTTCAAATGGTGGGAGGTACAATATTTAAATATCTTTGCGCCTACCGCCACATCAACTGACCGGGCTCTTCACGGGCATGTTTAGATGCCCCGAGGAGAGATTTATCCGAACAGCAACCCTCTTATTAATTAGACATGACTTCTCTGTGTGTGGCAGATGGAAGGAGTGCCCCCGTTGGTTTTGTGCCATGTTGGTAAAATACCAGGATGTGATGGCACAAGCTCTGAATCACACACACACACACACACACACACACACACACACACACACACACACACACACACACACACACACACACACACACACACACACACACACACACACACACACACACACACACACACACACACACACACACACACACACACACACACCTCTTCCCTGTTATCAGGCAGCAGAAGTGACTCATGTGTTCTGCCGTTCTTCTCGCCACAGGAAGCCGGCGAGTTCCATCACGTTACATCCGAGAACAAAACGAGAACGTCCTTGCATCGGCCAAACTCTTAACAACAGCGAGGTGACCTTCCCATCCATCTGATTCGCAATTGGGACGATGTAAGATTTTAGCACCGATCACGATAACAAACGCTCAGAATATCTTGACAGTGGGGAATGCCCATTATAGGGATAATTGTGAATATGGTAACCAGCAACTTGAAAAAGCTGTGTAGTTCACTGTCTTGGAAGAGAAGTGAAAAATAGAGCCTGATTTTAAAAATACAGGAAGCATATCATTTAAAAAAAACAGACTTTCCCAATGTTGCCATGCCATTTATGCATTGTCATTGGTGAGAAGTGAAAAATAGAGCCTGAAAACATTTTGACAGTTTATGTATGCAGGGAGCCCATATGATCTATGATCATCTTATTTTTGATTTGTTTTTCACTAAAAAGGATGTTTCTTCACCATTTTAAAGAGTTTTAAGAATATTTTGCTGATTATTGGGGGTAATATCATTATTTTGGCTAGGATAATGGTGATATGAAGTTTTCATAATGATCCATGCCTAATCATGATGGAGATAAAACTATTACTAAAATCTAGCAGCAGTGCACACAGCAGGGCTGCTCTAAATTCAGTGAGTCAACAGCAGAGCCGCTCTTACACAATATTCCTATATTTGATGAATGAATCACCATGTTGGGTTTGATAAGTCGCAATCATTTCCACATGACAACACTCCGTTGCACTCAAACAGATCTGCTCTGAAACCGGATGGGTAAAAAGAGGCATTTATATAGAGACCCCCCCCCCCCCCATAATAACAGATGGAAGACCCCTCAATATGCAGCGATTGCACGTTTACTACCGTGTTTCCTTACGAAATACGGAAATATGATTACCACTATCACACAAATTGTGAAACAACAATGACAGGTGAACTGAGTTGAGTTTCTTTTACTTGTCATGCACATGTACACGACATATACAACTTCAAGCAAAGTTGTTGTGCATCATATACAGCGCGGTGATGCAAACAATTGCAACTGCTGGTTTTTCTATCTTCTTCGGATCAACGTCATCAAAACGTCACCTTCTGTTCCGGCTTCCCGGCTCTCCCCTTTCACACTGAGGTCTCACCTCGTTTCTCCTCTGAGAGACCTTCACTGGAAGAAAAAAGCAGAGTAAAAGGGGCTTAAACCGCAACTCCACAACCACCAGAGCCTTTCCTGCCCCTTTTTGGACAAAAAAAAGATGCGTTCAGGGCCCACTTAAAAAGTAGAGGCTGCTAACGACGAACATCTGAGAGTAGTGAAACAGACAGACAGACAGGCAGCAAAGGGCAGCCTGCTCAACAAACATCAAAGAGCACACAGCTGGTAAAATCCACCCCCATCCAGCTCAGTTACCCTCTCGGATGGCCCACTTCCAGTTCCAACCTCCGCTCATTCATTACCCAAACAACATCACCAGCACTCACATCCAGTCCCCCTAAATCCAGACAATAACAACCTGCATTGTAATACTTGTCTCAAGTTCACTCGTTCATTTCTGGGTCTCTTTGTTTTAAAACCCACCTACATTTAACATTATAACAACTAGTATAAAACGTAGTTGTTGTGTTCAATGACTCACAACACGAGTTATTAGTTATTACAGCCTGAATTTATAAAAAAAAAAAAAAAAAAAAAAGACGAAATGCAAACAGCCATGATATCTGAGGAAGTGTAAATGTGCAAACGGGTTGGGAAGTCTCCATTGAATGAATGGATCAGCCACTCATCATGCTTTTCCAAACTATGTGTTGCCTTCACGAGCGTCAGTTAGGTAGAGAATAATACCGTATATGACTTTTACAGGAAGCAATAAATTAAATTATAACGACTGCAAGACTCCACAAGTAAGAGCAGAGACAAAAGAAGAATTAAATAAAAACGTTTGTACAGGCGAATTTAAATATGCACAGCAGACAAACCAAGTTTGCAATACAAAATGTATTTTTACCTTCATGTCGTTCATGATGAGCTGGAAGAGCCCTCCCAAGGCGCTGCATTCCTTCTCGATACCCGCATCCATTTTTCCAACACGCTCGGAAAAAAAACTTCCCAAAACTTTTTACCTCCCAGGAAAAAAAAACAGTTGAAATACTCCAACAGAAGAATCAATAGAGCCTTTTTATTTTAATGGAGGAGGGAGGGGGTTACGACACCCCGAGGGCAAAGTCCACTTTTTAGAAAAAAACAAACAGCCCCAAAAAAACAGGAGTGGAAAAACATTCAGGAGTTTAAATCCAGGTCGAGAGAAACGGAGACTTAACGTCCGTCAGCCGATGCTACCAGCCGGCCAACTTGATAAACGTCCGAAAAAACACCACATCGTGCCCGAATCACACGGCGGAGTGTCCGCGAAAATGTCTGCTAGTTGTTTTAGTTGAGCCCCGGCTGGTTGAAGTCCCGGGTAAAAAAAAAAAAAAAGAAGAGGGCAGCTAACCGCAGCTAGCTAACTTGGCTAGCTAGGTTAGCGTCAACTCCGCTAGCAACCTGTGACTGTGCGTGTGCGTGTGCGATTCCAAAACACGCAGTCCCGCGATCGATTACTTCACCTCAATAAATCGACTCGGCTGTTATCTCGGATTCAAACCTCTCACACGGTGTTTTCCTGGAGCGGAGCTCTAGAGATTTCACGTTGTTTCCCGACGAGAGACGCGGCCGTTTCTCCTTCAGTTTACTCCATCGGGAGCCCTAACCTAAAGTGAATGAGTGTCGGTGTGTCGTCCTCGGACACCGCGGCAAGCTAGCTAATAGCCAAGGCGATGCTAACGCACATCCGGCCAAAGGTTTCACAATTAAAGCCTTTAGTCCATCTGAGCAGCGTGTGCTCCTTTTCGGATAGTAGCGGTGGAAGAAGTACTCATATCTTTTACTTAAGTAAAAAATATATACATATATATTTAAAATACTCTGTTATAAGAATCATCAGTCTTACCAAGTAAAATTGTAACTTTACCTTTGTGTTTAATAAACAAATAAGAGGAAATAAAAAATGTCCTGCATTCAAATTTGTACTTATGTGACAATAATACTCAAGATATACATAAAAGCACCAAAAGTAAATGTACTCGTTATGCAGTGCAAATGGGCTATATTACTGGATTTTAAGTACTGGTGCATGTATGCCTTTTATAATGTTGCAGCTGGTAAAAGAGCAGCTGATTTGAACAAATATTTGCTCGGTGGATTCATCAATAATTATGCATAATAATGAAGTTGTTCAATATATTTTGTGTCGATAATCTCAAACTGCAAAGTAACTGAAGCCATTGTGGCGTGCAGGAAAAGGCATATGGCAGCCACGAAAAGGAAATAGTACCTCAAAATTGAGATTGAGAAAATACAGCGCCTGTGCTTTTCACCATTGCAAGGTTAGTCACAAGTGCCCTACAGGTGACTGACAAGCAGACCCTTATGAACAGCAAATCAATTGGAGGCACGTAAAGAACAATAACATATTTTATAGTGTCAATAACCCTGGATCACCAAATGGACACAGAGATTAAACTTTATTGTCATAGCATAGCAGATGTCACGAAAGTGCGCACATCCTGTACTCAAGTAGAATACTTTTGTTTAAAAAAATGGTAAAAGTAGAAGGAGTGATTTAACTTCTTACTCAAGTAAAAGTGAAAAAGTACATGCTCTGAAATGTAAACTAATTATTAAGTAAAAAGTATCCCTATGAAGGACATTTCTACTGGCTTTTTCTTCTTTGCAAGGCTAACTGAATCTCATGTCATATTATTATAATAACAAAAATAATCCATAATTCCCATCAAATGCATTCAACTGAAAGTAAAAAGTCTGTTTTGAAAATGTGAGGAGTAGAAAGTACAGATTTATGTTTTAAAATATAGGGAGTAAAAGTAAAAAGTTGTCAGAAAAGTAAATACTCAAGTAGAGTACAAGTCCAGATACCTGAAAATTCTACGCATGTAAAGTAATTAAATACTTACTTCCCACCTCAGATTTTAATGTACTTTCAAAACCTGTGCAAGCGTATTTGCATGGCTGACAATTTAAAAATGGATGCCTTTATTTTGAAAGCCTAACAGTTTCCGATTCGCTTCGCTTGACGCTGCTGCGTGTCTGTGGATGGAGGAGGTTTGATGTGTGTCGACGACGCGGTGCTCCTACGGGGCGGAGTCGAGGTAAAAGAAAACATTAAAAAAAAAGGTGGATAAAATATATTAATTTAAGACTTTATTGACACAATACCCGCACATGACAACAGACACATTTAAACAAAAGCTAAGCAAACATACTACAATTTTAAGCTATTAAACAAAACTATTTAACTAATGATACACTTTTTTTCTCTTTGACAGTAGGCATTTCGCCTCCAGTGCAAAGCATTAAAAAAAGGTTAAACCTCCGGCTGCTCTGCTGCTTGTGTTTGTCAGATCCACCCTTCTCCTCCACAGTCCAAATATGGCCACTTCCTCCACTGGTTGCAAAAGATCCAAGATGCCAACAGTCAAAATGTTGAACTTGAGGCTTCAAAACCGTAGTCCACAAACCAATGGGTGACGCATAACGACGTCCACTTCTTATATAGACTCCATATGATTTAAACATTTATATCTCCATCTTGACCTTGTGGGAAAACACTTGGTACGAACCAGTTTGTATCAAGCAGATGTTTTCCTTTAGCCAGAGTCGGCCAGGATGCAAATAAAAAAGTCAAGGAGTTGTAATTTTTGCATTTTTCATTTATATATACTGTATATATATATATATTTACATATTTTTTACAAATATAAATTCACATATTTATAAACATATATATATACATATTTTTTATTATTTTGAATTATTTTACTCTACTATGTAGCAACCAGAATATAATAAACACAAAGTCAGGAAGTATTTAACGGATTCACCTGGCAACAAGCTGAGTCACAGCCATGGCAGCCTTCCCACCAGTCTGATCACCATGGCAACTAGCATGCCACCGTGGTGTGTGTGTCTGTGTGAGAGTGTGAGAGTGCGTGTGTATGTGAGCATGTGTGTATGTGTGTGTTTTTGTGTGTGTTTGTGTCTGTGTGATTTGCTGAATCATGGGACCATCATTTAACCATCAAACAGCAGGCTGGTTTCCATAGAGACCAAAGCATCATAATACCAAATAACACGTATTAAATAATAAATCATAGTTGTTCTATTTTTAAACCATGGTCCGGTTCAGCTACGACAATCATATAATTATGAATGTATCTTAATAATTAATATGTAGTTACATAAGTATTTTATGTTCAAGAGGAAACAGAAGTTAAAGCAATAAAAAAAGACATTAATGTCATTAATTCCAAGTAAATTTAGTCAAGTACTGTACAGTGTCTTGAAGTACTTGTACTGTTCCTGATTATTTACATTTTACTTAATACTTAAATGTTGTAGCCTTTGTTTTACTCTTTTTTACTGTTGGTCAATTTAGGTGACATATTAGTAACACAAATATACAATTCATTTATATATATATATATATATATATATATATATATATATATATATATATATATATATATATATATATATATATATATATATATATATGTGTGTGTGTGTGTGTGTGTGTGTGTTTTGAGATTCAGTCCAAATTCAGGTCATATTTTAAAAACATAATTAAAGTTATTGTTAGGAGGAAGTGGTACTAGCTGATGTAATCGCATGCATTTTGTTTCCCAGGAAGAATAAACATTGGATTTTGATGTAAGAATAAAAAATGATATATTTACAGTAAACACTGACTTTAAGGAAATTGTAAGCTCAAATAGTTCAACACTCGGAGCTGCGGTTTGCTGTATCTCCATTTAGGCAACGGCGACACCTGCTGGCCAGAAGCACCAACTGACAATAAATACGATTTGAGTTGCCTGGATGCCTTTGGCACAGCCTGCACCTGTTTAGGTATTTAATTTGAATTTTATTATTAACTATATTTTAATACAATCATTAAGATGAAATAAAGTACATTTTTTTCCCGTCTATTCGAGGAAGGAAACATCTTCTGCTTCAGTGTTTGTTTCTAATTTAAAAAAATGTTTCAATGAACCCAGAATACAGAAAGAAGTTAGTCTGAGACAGACAAGAGTAACGCAGCGTATTTCTACGTGTATTGTTACGGCTGGCTCAAACGCCAAACATAACAATGGTCACAACACCAGAGAATGTTTACAGGTTTATTGGATTTTAAAGGACATGGACAGGGCCGCCGCTGCCTACACGCAGAACACGCACAGTGCGTAGGGCCCCGCGATCCAATAGGGGCCCCGTTTTGCACAAAGGATGCGCATATGCACAGCCGTGGGGCGCGCTACTAGATCAGCTATCAGCGCGAGGCTGGAGAAGAGAGAGAAGAAGAGACCTTTTTTAAATTTATAATCTGACACCGCACGCGCCGTCACTGCAATGATTGACAGCAATCGATCTGACCAATCACTGGTCAGATGCACATACGCTACAGACACTTGTCAAGCAGTTGGAGGTGAAGACGTGATGGCTTCGAAAACAACCGACAAGTCAGGCGCGAGCAAGAGGGGGGAAAAGCCAAACAAGAGAAAACTCGTGCTTCTCTCAGATATTCTGCTCGTCTGTACTTCGGCGTATCAGGGCCACTGTATAAAAAAAAAACGGAGCCGAGAGAGGGGGGCGATATTCTGGGGAAAAAGCTACTTTATTCCGATGCTAACAAACAACCGCTAGCTAACTTCCCATGAACGTAGGCATTTATTTGTCTAATGAATCCATCCCAACGTGTGACAACGCCTCGTCAAGGTCCTTAGGGTGACGGCTGTTGGTGCTTATTGTCGGTTTTATTTAAACGGGCCAAATTGTCATCTTATGGGTGTTTATTGATCGGGTGGTCGGGCGGAGATCAGCCGTAACTCTCTCGGGTTGCCATAGCAACGGCAAACATCCGGTCACGCTCCGTCTCTTCTTCTGCATTTTTGTAGCAGAAACAGCGCCGCATAAGGGCCTGGAATATGTACTACAGCGCGCTGAGTTGTTTTCAGTGGATTCGTCTGGAAGCAGATTTTCTTCAAACGATGCCAAGTCAAAACGGAGAAAAAAAGTTTGTTTTGCTTCGTGTGTACGGGGCCTAAACCTCCATGCTCAACATGCTTGTTTTGCACTCTTTCAGTGCCTGAAATCCTCAAAGGTCTCACTGTAAGTTTTTTGTAGACACAGGTTGAAGTTACTGTTAATTTTTAAGCCCGGAAATAAGACAGCTCGTTTATTTCCTGTCTTATATTATTGGACAAACTGATTAATCATTATACTGTCGTTTTGTACCTAATATACATTTGGGATTTGGTAGGGTCGGATGGCGTTGGGGGGGGGGCCCGAAGAAATTTTTTCGCTTAGGGCCCCATTTTGGTCAGGGGCAGCCCTGGACATGGATAACTCAAAATACCAATACCGAGTACCACAGCACATTTCTGTGTTGAAATAGGAGCTTATGTTTACTTTGTATGATATTTAAAATGTGCTTAAATTCATATGTTAATCTACTTATTTGCGCAATATTCATATGCTTAATTTTCAGCTGCAGCCACGTTTTTTATGTGCCTGTGGGATTACACAAGTGTCCTGAGATAACTGTTGTGATATGACACTATTAATATGAGAATTAAATGAGAATTTAAAGGTGCACAATACAGAATTCAGAGCGTATCTATTTCCTCCACACAGCTCTCTGCAATGTGAAGGCTGAGCCAGCGACTAGCAGCTAACGGTGCTAATAGTGCAACAAACAGTTGCTAACTAACGTTTACCTGACTCAGACATTTGTCACTCTATCTTTACTTAGAACATGGTTGTTAGCTGCTATATCGTTGCTCTGAATATTGTGCAAACCATTTAACAGCTGACGTCATGGTTACGCTGTGGTTTAAGCTGGAAGCAAACACCAATCACCTCAGAGTAAAGGCTTCAGTTACACAGTGAAAATGTCATCTTGCTCTGTTGCTGGGTGCCAGAACCAATGTTGTGTACAAATGAGATGATAGACTGCGATTCTGATTCCAATATCAGCAAAGTGCTTCAAAGACGGAGAGGAACATGTTGCTAATACTTTAGAGAAAAAGAGAACAACGTTTTTGAAAAAAAGCATTTTAATAGAAACCCACAGACAAATGAAAATAGAAAAACCTAGATTTGAGTGTTGATACAGATGGAAACTTATCAGAAATCATATATAAAATCCCCCCATTTATACAAACAAGTGTGAAAAGTGAAATTAAATCTTCTTGTGTGAATAATGAATAAGGCACCGCTGCAGATTACAGTTCTCCGTCAGCTTTCAGGCATCGAGTGTTGAATTGAAACACAATAAATCTATTAACCCTTCAATGAATACACACATGAATAAGTATGTGGGATGCTCTTAGATGGCGTTTTAATTCAAACCGGGTCCATCAAGTAGTCACTTTAGGTCGAGTGAACGTTTGTTTTCTGCATATATGTAAATTTAAACATTTGGTTTAATTTTAAATGGTTATTTCCCATTAATTAAAATAAAAGTCAGTGTGTTATTTTGAAGAGTGCTCAGGTACAAGCTGCAGTTATATTATTTATTACTTTTAAAGCAGACTATTTCAATGAGTTGCTTTGACTAATGCAACAACAAAACGAACATTTTAGACTGAGGATCAAAAAGCACACGAGAAAAGTAAATATTTGATGCAACAACGTGCTAATGAGCAAAAGAGCAGTTAAGGTTAAACCTTATTTGTATTGGGATTAATATTCAACAGAAATAACTGAATTAGTGTCAAACTCTGCATTTGTGCAGGAGCCTCTCGTCTCATCCTGATTAAACAAACCAGAATTATACGTCTTCTGCTGATAACACTTAAATAAATAAAATGTTTTCTCTCACACAGAAGAGAATTCCCCCGTTAATGTTACAGGTAACAGAAGTGGCAGATTCACATGGAAATAACATTAATACAAAAACCAGATTCATTCAACTTTACATTATGGTATGAACTCTGTCAAACTCTGACATTTTCAACGAGTGGAATTATAGAAAAAGAAAAGAATAGATGTTTCTCTTGTTATAAACGCCTTTTCATTATCATTGTAAATTTACAAAGATATCAGGAAAGTACAGTTACATGACTAAAACTCGTGACAACATAAAAAAATAAAGCACCACATTAAAAAAAGAAGAAAAAAAATCCTCAAAATATACATTTTGTACGGATGAACATGGAGAATGAAGAGAAGAAACAGTTTGTTTTGTGAAAAAAAAAAAAAACGTGGCGGTGTAGTGTTCAAACACCGTAACTACGGAAACGTGTTAATCATCACCTCCGTAAACTGTAAAGAGCGAGGCTGTTTTTGGTCACCTGTGATGCCGATTGGTTAAACTTTAACCATAAGTTACTGTAGTGGACCAGAGAGCCAGAACTAACTGCTCTAAACCATCATGATTCCTTCGTTCCACACTTTCCAGATCTCCTCCTCGGTTTGTGTCGGTCCTCATCAACTCATAAAGTTTGAAACATTTTACATATTTACAGGTTATAAACTTGTATGTTTGGTTGTGTAAGCCTGGAAAATAATAAGGATATACATAAACCTGTTTACCTGCCAGATGAAGATCAAACTACAGTCGGTCTGATCAGCTGATTTTAGCTGATAATCCACATTCGCAGCAACACTGCATTATCGTCATTGACCACCAGGTGGCACTGACACATAAGTCTTTTTCTGTTTCTGTAAAAGTACATATTGTGATCACAATTCTTTAGAGGATCGTCATGTAAAAAAAAAAACTGCCCAGAATTTTACACCTGGTTTCAATCCTGGTGTGAAACATCACAAAGTGCTGGTGGAGTTTACGGCCTTCCTTGAACGTGCAGTTTCATATCTTAATACATCCATCGTTTCAGTGTCTCATTCTTACTCTTACATAACTTACAGTAGATATCCATCCAAACCAGTGTAAGTCTAGCCGCCGAGTCCACTCCTTTCTGGAGAATTTAGGGACTTTCAGTCTTTCGGTATGCTTCGGTCTTCAGGAAGCTAGCTACGAATCCATAACACAAACCTCGTCTTCCGTCTGTGTAGTCACCTGTCTGTCCACCCATCTCTCCACAAATCTGTCTGTGGTCAAATGCCTTTCTCCCTCCCTCTGTGTCTTGGCGAGGTCGCTGGCGATGGCCAGTGCTCCTCCTTTGAGGAACCTGACAAAGTTTTCGCCCACTAACGGCCCCATGGCGTACATGCCCGGCCCGTCCGCCGCCACCACCTTGTTCGTGAATGGGTCAACCTCGACGGGGTTCCTCCGGCACGTGATTGTCTCCTTGGGGTAGATGCCGAGCGGACGGCCATTGTCACCCAAAAACGAAAGGTTGGGGTGGGCGCCGATCAGAACCAGCGCCTTGGAGATCTGGACCACGGTCCGCTGGCCAGAGTCTGACTCCAGAACGCACTTCCGGTCGGGTCGGAACGCAACAACCCTGTGGCGTGGGAAGCTCAGGTAACCCGGGTAGGAGGAGGATGATGAGGAGGTGGTGGAGGAGGAAGGAGGGAGGGAGGAAGGCGTGGAGGGGTCATGTAGGTTCTGGGCATGGTCCCTTAATGGAGGGCCCGGATGGTGCTGCTGCTGAGTCATCATCTGATGAACCTGGAGGCCAGAGACAGGAAAATGTGAAAAATGTGAGTAAAATGCTGAGGCCTGAAGTCGTGCCATGTTCCATGCTGACCCATCAAATGGTGCAGTAATGTATTGGTCAATCAGCAGGGAATGAACCGTAAATCATTTGGATGATCAAGTAATCATTTGCTGGTGCAAAGACTGAATAATTTTAATTAAATCGCTCTCGTCACCTTGTGGTACTCTGGGTAAAGCATTTTGGGCAACTGGTTGAAGATGAGGCCCGGGTCGGCGACGGAGCGTCTGAAGACGTGGTAGACGGGCGTGTTGAGATGGTGGGCGGCCAGTACCGCATCGGCTGCCGTAAGCCCCGCCCCTACCACCAGCACGGGGTCTGACAATTGGTCGAGTTCGCCACGGGTGATAGACGCCTCCAGCTCCCAGAAAGAGTGGCAGACGTAAGGCAGGGACTCGCCCTCCACGCTGAGCCGGGCTGGGATGTCGTGGGTCCCCGTTGCCAACACCACGTTGTGGGCCAACATGGAGAAGGGCACCTCCTCTGATACAGCAGAACCGTCTGAGATGAGGAGGAAGAGGGAGGAAGTTCAATATGTGGCAACTTATTTCAATGTTAGACAACATGCTAAGCAGGCCTATCAGTGTTGAGATTCTCGTATCGTAGCGGTCTGTGGTCCCCCAGAGCTCTACGATAGAACCTCACATTAGTCCAGACTGTGTGGAGAAACCAGAGACTGTCTACGGCACAAATAAAAAGGTTGCTGCCGTGTTAATGTCTAGATGACATTAATTCCAGTGTTGGTTGAGCAGCAACAGTGTTAGCATAGCCTAGCACTAGGACTGGGACTAGCAGGGAAAGGCTAAAGGACGTCAACAAGCCAATGCTAAAGTGGGCGAAGTTGGGGAAGCGTCTTAAAGGCCAACTCCCTGGTCTTCATGGTGACTTTCTAGATTCAGTAAAGCTCCTGTTGAACATTGAAGTTTTAAACGGTTTCGCTGTATCATTAAACTAGCGGCTAATAATAAACGATAACGTTAATGGCATAGCTAGGAAGCTAACGTCATCAGTCCTGCCTGTCTAACGTTAAGAGATGGTGTTCATTTAAGAGGATAACACAAAAATGTGTGTCTGAAAAGTCAACCAGCAACAAGACAGAAACGGACGCAGCCTGCTCTACCAACTCTATTTGATCAGTAACGTAAATATTGTGTCAAGTAACCAGAAACACAAAAATAAACACGGCTGTAGCTAATGGCATTAGCATGGACTAGATCCCTGTTTACACTGTGGAGAAACCTGACTTCCTACAATTTATTCACCAACTGAATCCAAGGTTTAACCTTCACAGAATCATTTTATGTTCACAGACATCCCCCGAGCTATACAACACAATAAGATAAGCGATCAGGGCACCTGAAAATAGTTGTCATATGTAATGTGAAGTATCACGCCTAAACTGAAACTAAAGCTTGTCTTTAAAAAATGTGGCTGAATCGCAATTCACATCGCAATATCTGTCAGGAAAATCGCAATTAGATATTTTCCTCATATCGTTCAGCCCTACCCAGCACCCATCAATCCAGACTCCATTCAGAAAACAATGTTTGCTTGCAGACAGACCTAACATCCCTTTTATCCATTCATTGCAATTAAATTGCAGCTAAATCATTTATTTTATCGTCCCACAACCCTGGAGTAAACCAGCCGACATGCAACTTGTCTGCGAAATTAGTAAAAAGGATCCTGCCTGCTCCATCACGATCCCAATGCACTCACATGAATGCCGCAGCGTGAAATCGTACACTCAATAACAAAATAAAATGGTTGGATATGAGTGTTTTCTCTCACTGTACCTAGCTCCTCCCCCTCTCTGCGCTGCAGTCCCGTCACTCGCCAGCATGGCGGCGACCCCTCCTGGTTGCCAGGCTGCCTGGTTACCGAGGTGACGGTCGTCCCGCAGGCAAAGCTCTGCTCAAGGGACATCTGGGAAACGTAGTGTTGGTAGTAGGAGGCGATCTCTGCTGGCGTGGCACGGTCATTACGAACATTTCTGGAACAAAGATCATATTATAATTAATTTGCAATTAAATCTTAATTACAATAAATGTAGATAACAATTTAAAAAGCTGACAGCTGAGAGAGAGACAAAGAGTTGCCAGCTATTGTTAGTAAAATATACAGTCTAGAGCAGGCAGGATTCAGTTCAGGCTGTGCAGAGGAGGAGCTATAAAAGGTTCCAGGAAGTAAAGGTGGAGATAAAAATCAGCTGGCTCATTTGAAAAACAAAACTCGGGAGTAACGCATGAGGTGAGCAGCAATGTCTGAGTGTGAGTAATACATCAGCTGACTGAGGACAGACCTGCGCTTCTCTCTCATCCAGTCCTTCAGTTTGAGTCCGGGGAGCTCCATCCAGTTAGCCAGGCTCAGGGTTAGCATGGAGCCCTCCATAGCCTGGGAACAGTACAAACACACGCATAAATGAAATCATCTGTGATCTGCTCCATTGTTTCCACTCTATTCTGTCTATTCACAAGTTGGGCTGCAGTCAGCGTGTGCAAATAAGCAGCAGACTGGGAGAACGATGCTTATTTGCACACATTAGCATAACGTCTGCTAAGTAAATTCACATGTCACGGCAGAATAAAGACCCTGATGAGTTCATGGGTTTTGAGCAGGATATTCAAGATATTTTAAATGGAATACTTTCAAGATATCACTGCCAATTTCAAATTGAATAAACAAAGATATATAATAGTGGAAAACAACCTGTTTGGTGGTATATTATTCCTGTTATGTGGTGCAGTCAGAGGGCAAGTACACACATATTTACGAATAAAAACATTCCTGCGATGTAAACTCACAAAAACTCATCCCGACACAATCAATAATGCAGAGATAATCAATAATCTGGCTCCGTACATGCCATGCTCCTCCAGGCGGACCCTTCCCCAGCACCAGGTGAGGGATGGCTCGCTCCGGCTCGTATCGCCACTCCAGCGGAGATGTGTGGTCCAATCCAAAGTCGCTGTCGGGGAGCAGCAGCGAATCAAAGAGCACGGCCACGGGATTTGACGATCGGCCCTCCAACCCCTCACACAAGTACTCCAGATCCTGGACAGAGATTCACATTCATGAACCCCCTTGTTGGCTTTGTTTCATAGTAACCTGCTGCACGTGAACACGTCCGCATGTGTTACCTGTTCCAGCAGCGACAGGTGAGGCTGCTCCCTCAACTTGCTGTGCAGCAGGGGGTTGGGGTGCGACGCCCCCAGCGACAGGTACGGGGTGTAACCCGACAACAGGTATGACAGACATATCCCCGACGGGCCGTTACCTGAGAAACAGACGGGGGGGTTCAGTGTCAGGTTGGAGTCGCTAAGCAATGAATTTGTTATACACTCAAACACAAAGTTGTGTAGCTGTGTGTGTTCCTATTTTGTTGTCTCTCTCTACCACACATAATTATCCGGATAATGGAAATTCACTACGATGAACTTATTGTGAGTGTTTTTGTTTTTTTTTTAAATCGCCGTCTGTGATTGAATCCTACATCGTTCCATCTCAACTCGTCGTGTACCAAAAAAATAAAATTAAAAAGATAAAATAAAAAAACAGCCACTCTTTGAAAACAAGAGCGCAAAAGAAACAGCTACAGGTAAAATAATATATATCCGCTGACTGAGAATGGCACAAATCTAATCAGGACGACAGCATGACTTTGCAGATCTGAACGGCACACAATGACACACAAACGCAGTAAAAAGTCTTATTCGCCTGCTCACGATGACTCAGGGATATCACACTGTCACTTTCAAATAATATTAAATGGGGACATTGAGTCGTGTCATGTAGCTGCCCTCAAATATGTTAAGTGTTCAATCTGTGTTAAAAAAAATTATAATTATGCAACCATTATGAAATAGAACAGTGCCTCAGAAAGTGTTGACATTATCCGCCGCAGAGCGACGCGGCGTTGCACAAAACTTTAAGGCAAGTCTGTTTTGTTTTTTTTTGGTTATATAACTCAAACTGCACAGCTGTTTTAATGATCCTTCTATGGCAGCGGGACAAAAAAAAACCCCACGCCTTTCTGTATTCTTCATCTATTTTCCCGGTTGAACAATATGACATCTAGCATCATTTGCTCCCATGTATAAGATAAGAAAAAGATACACATTTTGTGATGTGTGTATTTATTTAGTTATTATTTTTACTTTGTTCAGTTGCACTTGAGCCGGAACAACAGAGCATGCTGCAACAGCTTTGTGTCGACTTCAGTTACTTGGTAATGAGGTTGAGTGTGAACAGTTCAGGTGCTTGGTATGGAGGTAGGAAAAGAGAGTTTCCTAGTTAATGATATGTAATTGTAGCCGCTTCTCCTATTTTAAGGTTTCTCATGTGACAACAGCGTGCGTTTCTTACCGATGATCACCACGGGCAAAGTCTCTCCAGTGACGATTTCTTTGTCATGGAGATCCATTTTGACTGAGGAGGGAAAGAAATGATTATTATTAATATTAGCCAAACAAACATCAAGTTGATTTCCATTACCACCACTTTTAGAGAGAGAGAGAGAGTCCGGTCACAAAGGTCAGTCCGTCTCTACATTTCCAGTGACACACTGACACACACACACATCCCCTGTCTGACTTCATGAGTTTAACAGCATAACCTCGATTAAACAAAGACTCAGATATGGTGGCCGCAAACACACACACACACACACACACACACACACACACACACACACACACACACACACACACACACACACACACACACAACACACACAGACATAATTAATGGCACAAAGATTCACATTTCACCAGACGAGAACGCCCACTTTTTGCCTTCATCTTCCAACAGTGTTTTGTTTTGTTACCGTTTAACAGAGAAGCCGAAGTGCTCAAATGTTAGAAGTGAAACATGCGACACTGGCATTCCTACTGACTCCCAACATGGCGACGGCTGAGCCGGCAGCTTGCAGCTAACTGCTCAAACTAACTACATTGCTAGTGCAAGTTTATTTCTAGAGCACTTATCAAAACAAAGCACAAAGTGTGTCATGGAGAGAAAATAAAATACTAAGTTGAAAGATAAAATACATGAACAGCAAGATTAAAATGATAAACAAGAAATTAAAAAACTAAATTAAAAATTACTTCTCAAAAATTCTCCGGGCCTGGATATCGCAATTTTTTCCCTTACTCTAATGATTTCCATGACCTTACGAATGAGGAACAAACTAAAAGGGGAAGTACAAAAGATTGCAAATCTGGCCCCAAATCTGACGCCACCCTTCAGTGCACAGCGTTTTTTAAGAAGCCAGTTCCTTCCCCATCGTTAACTAAATTCAGAGTGACGTCCCCATGAACTCCTCAAAAAGTAGGCTTTTGTGTTCCTAAAATGTTTCAACCCATTTAACAATTCTAAAGTCTTAATAATTCTTGATTACATTTAAACTTGTCTGGTCACATTTCTTTCATACATTTACATAAAACAAATCGTTGTGACCTCACATCGGCCTTTTGACCTTAAAATCATCACAGAAAAGCCGACACAACGTTTTTAAGAAAATTAATTTACTCTTTAAGTCAATTAATTTATCTGATTCAATGAATTTCACTTATGATATATTTTCTTTTGTTGAATTAAAGTCAGGGGTCGACTGATGTAGCTTTTTTCATGGCCAATACCGATAATTACTAATCCGGGAGACCGATAACCAATAAGGGGTCTGGAGGTTCATATTGTGATATTGCAGAGACTTGCTGCACAAAAAGACACAAAAACACAACGAATAGAAGAAAGCATGCAGGATTAAAACATCCGCCGTGATCTCAAACTCGCAGATGGATGGGTGCGGTGAGCTGAGAGCCACGCCAACTCTAGCCCTTCAACAATCTGCAGAGTCATGCTTACTCACGGATAGCGGGCAGAAAGTAAAATATGGAGTGAGCGAAAGGCGGAGGGGGCGGAGTAAGTGAGAGGGAAAAGTAACTGGAAAGATAAAGAGGTTACATAAGAGCAGAGCAGTAGTTGGCAGCGAGCCCAGACACACTGTACATGGCTGCAGCCCCACTGGCCCACTTTCCTTGTGGTCCTGATTTGACAGGATCATTAGTTTTCCTTAATTCTTTTTTTCTTCATGGCAGCAAGCGTTAAAGTTCCTAATTTACAATTGTTTTATTCACTTCAAAACTGAATCACAAAGCTGTTTTTTATTCAGAATGTTTAAATAAAACAAACCGATTTATCCTCTCAGACATCGTCATCATCATCCAAAATGACGTTCAAAATGTTTGTTTGATTAGAAAGTTTCCTTAATGAGCCAAGTTGGCAGCGATGTTGCTGGCTTTAATCCCTCACCATGACTCATCAACCACACACACGTGTTACAACAATGACACAGCACTTTTTGATCAATGAGCTGCTAAATTCATTTTCGGTAATTAAACTCAATAACCCTGTTATATAGTGAGTTTTTGAAGTGTGTGCCAGGGCTAGCAGTTTCCATTGTGTTACTGGTATGTAACCAGTCACAGTGAGAAACATTGTATTAGGCTACTGGTATGTAACCAGTCACAATATAGAAACATATTGTATTACTGGCCAGTCACAGGGAGAAACATTGTATAACTGGTATGTAACCAGTCACAAGGAGAAACATTGTATTACTGGTATGTAACCAGTCACAAGGAGAAACATTGTATTACTGGTATGTAACCAGTCACAGGGAGAAACAAAGTGTGTGGAAGAAATAATCGATTCTTTGATGCATGCGATGCTTTGTTGAGTTGAGTTAAGTCTATAGTCTTTATTATGTATTATTATTAGTAGGAGTATTATTATATATTTTCCACATTTTATATAAGTAGCGTAGTACACCAACTGTTTCATACAAATAGGAATTGGTTTGGAATATTGAACATTGTTCATTATATTTATTGTATTTAAATCCAAAATAGAGATGCAATACTGGTATGTTACGAAACTGCAACGGAGAAACTGTGTGTTACTGGTATGTAACCAGTCTGCAGCGGAGACCACCCGCCCACCGTCCGGCTGCATGACTCACACCATCACGTCAGTGTGAGCTGAGGACACGCAGACCTGCACTCACCGGAAACCGTTAACGCACGTTCACCGTGAGACGTAAAGCTTAAACACCACTCCGTCGGAACACGGTCCGTCACGCGCTTCACGCAGGCGCCGCTTTACATTACGCTTTATTTAGAAAGATGAAGGTTACTCACATAGATATCAGGTTCGGTGACGCGGCTTTCCGCGCGCTCCGCCGGCGAGATAAAGGAGAAGATACGAGTCCGGGATCTGGTCCTCCTCTCACGCTCTCATGCCGTAGCTTTGTCTACAGCCTCTTTATCCTCCGTTCTTCCGTACATGTGCGCCGCAGACCTCCAGCTGCCGCTCTCCTGCGCATTCTCAGATTATATACCGCTACTGCAGTTCGGCCCGCCGACCAATCAGCGACGACCTCCGCTGTCGGTACTACACATCTCCCATCGTGGAAGGAGACGCTGACCCCGCCTTCACCCGCGATGACGTCAGGAAGACAAAGATCGTCTATGTCTATGGAGAGCGGCAAAGCGAAGTGCATTAAACTGTCATTCTCTCTCTGCTGGCTATCAGGGGGGGCTCCTCCTCTTTGATTGTATAGAAGTTTATGAGAAAATGACGTATCTCTTGATTTATTATCGCAGTAAACATTGTAAACATTAATTAATGGTCTCAATCTATAGTTCAAAGGTTTCTTCAAGATATGATACAGTATATCATTCAATATTCATATTATTTATTTCTTAGAGAAAGTACTATACTGTAATATTGCTACAGATCTGAATACTTCTTCCACCACTGATGGAAAGTATCTAAGTACATTTTCTCTCCTCTAGTGTACTTAATTATGATATTGAGGTACTAGCCAATATCAAGAAAATTGCTAGTTACAGTTACAAGTATTTTACTTTTAAATATAATACATTTATTTGGCTAAATCTGCTCATTTAATAATGTCAGTCCTTAATGTCTCAATTAGTTCTCCTTTTTTAATTAATTTCTTATTTCATTACACACTAATTATTTCTCACCTACAATATTTGTTTAATCGCTGTATGTGTAATTTATAAGAAAAAGCAGGGAATGTCATTACCAAGTCAAGAGGACAAAGGTCAAAAGACTGACATCATTCATGTGGCTATGATGTAACAATCAGTTGGTGAACTACTATTTATTTAAATAATAAACGACTAAATTAAAGTGTAAAAACACCCCAAAGAACACTAATTATAGGATTTAGTTCCACTAAACTAAAAATGAATTATTTATTTTTGTATTCAGTTCGGTTCCATCCCCACAGGGGAGCTCCTCCAATATGGCCGCCAGAGGTGTGACATTAATTCCAGAATTAATCACATTATGTGTAGTCATGTCACATCATAGCAGCATAGTTATTTAGTCCCATATAGTGTTGAGGCGGTGTTATCTTCACTTTTCAATACAATACTAAGTCAATAAGAGCAAACGCAGCATAAATGTATATATTATTTTAGGTGGTGGTTGGTGTGTGAAAATGTAAACAGAGTGGGACCTCTGTGATCACCCCCACCCCTCTCTCTCAGTTGGTCTGGCTGTCCCTGAGGCAGAGCGCTGTAAAAGTAGAGTTGGATAATTTTTCCAACAACCACTTTGGTCTTTTGACAAATGTACTTATTGTTAGTCGCTTTGGACAAAAATGTCCAAAATGCCCTAAGTGTAAATGTAAATGTTTCAACAACCGTATGAAATTTAGTCAACACACATTCATGGTCTCCAGAGGATGGATCTTACTGGTTTGGTGTATCCCTGATGTTTGCTCTAGTGCTTAACTATTCAGAGAAATATCTGCTCAGTGAATTGGCACATGTACAGACATTTGTGGTTCCCAGATGATGTACCCTGATGACTCTGACGACTTGTGCCAGCAACAGGTCGACATGTTTTGGTTTGTTTTTTGTTGTTTAGTATTTAGCAAATAATTATTTTTATTATCATCACGACACAATCACAAGCATTAGAACTGTAAGCACAGCAGGTGCTCGGAGCTAAATGCAAACATTAACATGCTAACATGCTCATACTGACAATGCTTATGTGCTGAGCTAAGTGTAGTGTTTACCCTGGTCAACACGGAATGCAAAGTACAGCAGAGGCTGATGGGAATTTAATCAGTGTTGCAGGTCATAAAGTGTGTCATACATTTTTTTTATTTTGACCTGATGGTGACACTAGATGAAAACTCAAAGGACCAGAAACGTGAACCTCATGGTGGTGCAAGATGAAAAGTCAGAGTCATCTTCTGGGAACCACGAATGTCTGTATAAAAATCAAATAATAGTTGATCAAAGTGATTTGCCATTGACAGCCATAGAACCAAGTGAATGTCAGAGAGGCAGTTGGGCCTCTGGGACAATGAAATATGAGAAAAGTGTGTACAGCTGTGCATGTGCTATTCAGATGTATGTTGTGGTATGCAGAAAAAATGTACACTTAGAATGAATTGAATTGTACTGAATGTCCTGTACTTTTGTTGCACAGTCACTGCAATTTCAACCAGTAAACCAACAAAAACCTCTCCCTGATGATGACCAGCTTTTCTTTGTTGGGTGTTTTTTAACTTTTTAACTTTAAGATGTACAAAACAACTCGTACATTTTAAGCTAACACCTCTGCAATTATGATAAATCAACTACCATTCATTTCAGGAAGCATAAAAATGCTCCAATAACCTTTTGGAATGTAGTTGATCTGACTGTGAATGAACCGGTGGCTTTTTTTCCAATTGTGCAGAAACGAGTCAGCCTTCTTAATTCGCAAATCAGTCATCCTACAAACAAAGTATGAGTTCTAGATCCTCGTACAGATGTTTGATGTTATAAAAACATTGAATTATATCTGTTTTTAATCTTAGTGTAAGCCTTTTTACACCCACTCAAATTGGGCAAAACACTGGCAGCACTGGATTATTAAAGGAACAAAATACCTGTTAGCTTCAGCGCATCAGTAAAGTATAACAAGAAAGAAAATCCACCAGGGGTGAGTGGGAGGGACACAGAACACAAACACAGGCCTTTCACCCAGGAGGCCGCTGCATGTGTCCTGCTTTTAACGAAACAGTGAAACAATGTTGCATTACATTAGTGGAACGGCAGTTTTTATTCATGCACGGTAGTTACGTTACGCTGTTACGTTAAGCTGTTACGTTAAGCTGTTACGTTACGCTGTTACGTTACGCTGTTACGTTACGCTGTTACGTTACGCTGTTACATTACATTGTTAGGTTACATTGTTACGTTACGTTCTAACGTTACATTTTTATGTTGCGTTGTTACATTGTACGTTTTCAGTCGTCACTATTTATGTAACTTGGGTTGAAGTTTTTTTTTAATGTAGGAGGAAAGGAGGAGGTTGTTAGACAAATATGTATATACTCAAGTGAGTACAGGGAGATATGTATTACCTATGAAACGAGCAGATAAACAGCAGAGAGGATGAAACTGGGAACCGGTTGAAGCTGCATAACTGAAGCGCTCCTTGATCTGTTTTAGTCCAACGAAGCCTGCAGCTGTTCATGTTTTGATGCTCGTTGAGGTGAGTTTTGTACTGAAGTGACATCTTGGCACAGCAACAAACTGAACATGAGAACCGGCAGAACTGGCTCATATGTTTGCTGTACATTTACTCAAGTTGACCTGTTCATGAGTACATTGTACCTGAATATTTCGATTTTTAGTATCAGTTTATGAAATATGATGCTTTGTTTATTAATTGAAATACCCAAATGTATGTCATTAAACATTAAAGCATGGTTTTCATGATAATGGATCAATAATAATGGTCCAGTAATAAAATTAAAACATTCTGACAGATGCTTAATAGGTATATTTTGGTTTTAATAAATTTACATTTTTGACGATATTTTCAGAATAATGTTTTCGTTAGCTGACAATGAGCGCTTCGTATCTGCATGGGGAGCCGGTCCTCATTCGGACTTGCACCATCATGTTTCTACAGTAGCCCAGAAGGGACAAACCAAAGACTGGCTCAAGAAGGAGCCTTTTGTTACCTGAAGGCCACCACAGTTCTCAAATAAAATGTAGAAAATAGAATGGGAAAAATGGGAAAACTAGAAAAGAGCCACATAATGCAAAAAAAAGGTCCAGCCAGGCACGTGTTGTCGGGAATGCTGAGGCAGGTTTGAGACACCAAACTGGTTCCAAATTAGATACTTAAACCCCAATTATCAGCCTCTGACAAACAGCCAACAGTTCAGGTTGTCTTCTCATCCAGTGCAGAGAAATTATGGATAAATGGTCTGTTTACTTTAATACTGCTTTTGTTTGATAATGTGTTGTTAGGGTGTCTTTTACGGTAACTATGGGACAAATAACTTAATTTGTCATTCGCTTTAATACACAGGTTCAGCTAGCTGTAATAGGTTATTGATAAGGCAGGGTCAGGGCTCAACAGTAATTGCATGACAATCTGCCAGTGGTGGGAGAAAATTGTATTTAAAAACTGAAAAGTCAAAGTTTGTAGATTTACAAAAAAAAGTGTGCATCAAAGATCGTTGTTGCACTGCCGTGGAGGAAGAAAAATATTTTTGCAAAATGCGCATCCAGCTGGATTGTATCTCAATCAAAAGTAATTGAGCCACCTGTACTTTCACGGTTCACCTGCTTCCTGTCATGTCAGTATGATGTTTGTCAGCACCAGGGAACATTTTGTCTTGGGTGGCTCTAAAAGAAGTGGTTTTGGGCATATCAATACAAGAAATACCTGAACATATATCAACCATGGCATTGAAAATTAAAACCTTGAAAATATATGTGTCCTTATTTTCTTAATTACTCTCATCCCAGAAGTTTCCTCAGTCCTGCATGGTCTCCTGGATGATAGGTGAAACATCTTACTCTGAAATCGGCAGAGCTGATTCGGCTTAATCTACCACTTACTGTGAAGGCAGTGGCCCAACACTTTGGGTGCACTGAATTACATTGCGTGTCTTAATTTAATGTGACCATGATGCAGCCAAAGCGTTAACAGCATTTGATCAGCATTGGCGAGAGAAGAACAAGCTCACATGCATCAACAACCTGCATTAGTAGGACAATCCAATTGGGTAGCACGCATTTTTCTCTATACAACGCAAACAACTGCAGATGAATTACACCTCATGTACGGACTGCATGAGCCACCTAAGCTCTTCACAGTTCGCCTGCATCTAGTTTGAAAAGGAATTTTTTGGTTTTGATTTGAAAGAACTAGTTTTGGGCAAAGTTAATGACAAAAAAATATGTTGATTTCGATCAAGTCAAAACCAGGACGAAGTACGTTGCACTGAATGTTTTTGTTCCTTTCAGTATAAACCTTTTCTTTAAATTCATCAATATTTTAAAAAAAGGTTTGGCCTCTTTGCCATTTACTTTTTCTTTCTACCACCTTTTCTAACATCACACAGCAGCTTAAATTGTTGTTTGCACCAACAAAGTATTTAAACAGCTGCAGACTTCTAATCCTTTATGCTGGATGAATTGTACATTGCTGTAGAACATTTATGGTTCATGGGATTATTTGGGAAAGGCGATCTGAAACGGCACCTAATGTGACCTCATACCTTCTTCAGGTTTCAAATAAATGGCACCGACGGCTTTCGGTGTGAAAGCGAAGTCTAAAGATGCCTTTGGGAAACCCAACGCCAGGCCTGCGAGTCATAGCGTAATCCTGTCCAGGATGCTTTGCTTTTGTCTGTGTGAGCCAACGTCACTGGGATTTGCTTTCAACAGCAGAGATCACAGGCAGAGGATGAACAGATCAGAGCCAAACAAAAGGGCCTGTGAAGGGTTAAAAAAGCACACAAAGCATTCCTCCTCTGTCTTCTTTTCCAGGAACAGAGAACATTTGAATGCGACAGAGATGCTGAGCAGGGTTTCCAAACTTCACACAGCCCCAAAGAAAACAGCGTCGGATGAGATGTGTCACATAGCAGATGGGATCTGAATACAGCACTGTGTAGCTGCTCGTGTGGGAACACGCTGTCAAGGTGTGCTCGCACCAAACGTGAAGCGACATGCTATTACATAAGAAGTCAATCTAAAGACACAAATAGACATGAATTTGCTGGGGAAATGGAGTTACGTTTACATTTACAGATGTTTCTCTGATTAATTTTTACCAGAATTTGAGTGTCTTAACTGGAAGTAGGAATTGTGACCAATGAACAACTGTTGAATGTGAATCATGTTCTAAATAAAAGAACAGAAAAACGTATTCTTTGCATTTTCTTTATTTTCCCTATCGTACTGAACGTACCTTACTGTGACCCAAAAACTGTGAACTTTGTGTACCGTTGCACCCCGAATTAACCGTGAACATTTTCTGAATGTTCTAGTTCTGCTTTACACTAAAGCCGAGTTCACACCGGACCGAAAATCGGCGTCTTTGAGAGAGTCAGCGTCCGTGACATGAGTCTACTTGGTGTGGTCGCTCGAATCGGCCACGTCGGCGTTCATTTCAGCCAACTCAAATGTATAATCCGCCATTCGAGTCAGTCATTCTTTTACCATTCTGATTGGTGGAGGCTAGCAGCTTGACTAGCGAATCAGTGAAGCCCGGAAGTGACGATGGTAAACATACCAGATAACCAGTGGAATCGAATAAGAATTCCACTTCCATAAGAATAAGTGCGAGAGCTGACAAGGCCAGTGTCTCTGTATCGACATCATCCAACATTTTAGATTTTTCCGTTCAGAGAGTAATCACAACTACAGTCTACAACCTCACTCTGCTGACAACAGTGACTGGTGAGGACAGCGTGCTCTGTGTTATGGTCTAGAGAGGACTGGCCCACAATACAGATTAGCGCCGCCTGTTGTTTTGGAGACATTACATCTCGCGCAAGCGCGGAAAGTATGGCGTCGGCTGTAATTCCGTAGGTGTGAACCGCCCATGTCGTTGTTCGAGTCGGCCATGTTAAGTAGCCCAACTTCATTTACCGACGAGAGTCGGGCAGTTCTTCCGGTGTGGACTCACCTTAAAAGAGAGGGAAACATTTGGAGGTGCTGTTATTTCTGGGTTATTATGTAATGGTTTTACTGGTCCAGCCCACTAAGGATCAAATTGGGCTCTAGGACCACAAATTGTCGTTCTGACATTTCTGCGTGTGTGGATTAAACAAACATGATGCAACGTGGTACTTAGTGAGTTTTATAAGTGTATTTCTGAACTTTGGACAGAGCCAGGCTAATGGTCCCCGTCCCCCGTCCCCTCCACCGCCCGTCCCCCCCCCCCAGCTTCCAATCTTGATGCTAAGCTAGGCTAACCACGCCTGATGTTAACATACAGATATGAAAGTGGTAGCTTCTTGTCTCACTCTCACAAAGAAACCAAATAATTGTTACCCAAAATGCCCCTTTAAAATACATGTAATCCTGTTTCTCTGCTCACATTGTGGAATCATGAGTTGGATTTCACCCTGAACACCCCCACCCCTCGGCTCCCCACCACCCCTGTCTGGCCTCAGTTTGGTTCACTCCTTCCTATATGGCCTGGGGAGTTTGTTGACAAGTGGATTAAAATATTACATAAATAACATTCTGTAATACTTTCTTTGTGCCGAGAGGCTGACAGTGACATAACACTTTTCAGACAGGGCTCAAACAGCATTATGTTGATCACTGGGATTATTAGACACAGTTTTGTAGTGCCTTGCTCAGCAGTACTTTTACATAACATTTGATTTTGCTGACGCTTTTATCCAAAGAGACTTCCAAAAAGTGCATTCAACCATGAGGGTAGTATAAGTGCAGGATGTAAGTGCAATACGTTTTTATATTTTTAATTGTTTTATTAATTCCAATAAACCATCATCTTCTTAGCCAAGGTGCAGTCAAAAGAGATGCATTTTTCTGCTGTCTAGATGTCAATGGGGAGCTTGTTCCACCATTTGGGAGCCAGGACAGCAAACCGTTGCAACTTAGTCGAGTGACTAGGTGTCCCTCGCAGTGAGGGAGCACCAAGTCGATTTGCCGATGCAGAGCAGAGTGGGCTAGCTGGGGTGTAGAGTTTAATCATGTCCTGGATGTAAGCTTGGCCTGATACATTAGTAGCAGGGTGATAGGAAAAACTATAGGTAGATAGAGTTGGTGTACAGAGAGAAGAGGAGAGGGCCCAGGACAGAACCTTGAGGGACCACAATAGTAAGTGCACAAGGTTATGACACAGATCCTTCCATTGCCATTAGTAGCACCACAAAACACACTTGATCTAAGAAAGTAAGAAATAGAAATAGTTTTCATGCTTAACATGTCTCTATATGACCCACAACTGAGGACTGACAACTTTCACCTCCCTAGCTTCACCTGAAAGGCTCTAAGACAAACCCGAGTGTGTTCGTGTCACTAAATTTACCATCGTCAGTTAAATCAGTAATTATGTAAGCTGTCACAAAACTTCACTGTCAACTGATTGTCTAAGGTTAAGTAGTGCAACAAATCAAAAAAAGCAAAACTAGGAGACATAGTGTTGAGGAATGCATATCAAAATGTTTCCCCTCGTAGACATTAATTTATTTCTGCTGTAATTTAGAAAAGAGACACAGGTCATTATTAAAGCTTGATTTGTTTCTGATTCATGACATTTTCCTCTTCTTTTTCTGAGGCAGCTAATACTTTTCTCTCCTTTATTTAATAGAATACAAAACAGGGAATAAAGGGAACAAAGATGAAAGATGGTAACAAACAGCAAAGTTAGAGCCGAACCTTCAAAACATTCATACACAAAATGGTAAATGCTAACTCTATATGGAAACATTTTATATTTTAACTTTTTTTTTTAACAGTGCAACAGACAAGGAGCCCAAAAGAGACCAGTAAGGAAACAAAATGTGAAAAATTAAGCTCTCTTCTTCTTTGCTACTGTTTCATTTTATTGCTAACTAACATTTTCACCCAATTTCCTCTTATCTCTGCTGTAAATTTCCCTCCTGTCAATAAATGTCCAGAGTCTAAAGTACACTTTTCATTCTTTTTTTTTTTTTTTTACAATCTGTTAGTATATTTCCCTCAGATAGTATAAAGTTAGTCATTCAGTGTTTTTTTTTTCCTGGTTTTTCTCCAGATAAGGTACAGACATTATCAAGTAGATGTACTTGTGTTAAAAAAGACTCAACTTATTTACTAAAGTAAAAGTGGAAAAGTACAGGATCTAAAATGGACTCAAAGTATAAATTAAAACGTATCATTATGAAGGACATTTCTACAGGTTGTTTTTTTTTTTTTTTAATCCGAATCTCACGTCATATGAGCAAGAAAAAATAAATGATCGATAATCCCCTCAAATGCATTTAAAGTAACAAACCTTTTTTGATAATGTAAGGATTGGTAAGTACAGGAATTTGTTTTCAACCCAAAACCTTTAGTTACCTTTTTTCGAAACAAAAAGAAAGCAGACATGAATAACGGTATGATGTCTAAAAAGTGTCATACAGGTGACGTTACATAATGATAGGAGAAATGTAAACAGGATGCAGACAGAAGCAGGTGTTCTCCGGATGCCTTTTTTAACGGTACTTGACTTTCCTTTGTATGAACCCGTCGTTCTGCCTGTGTGTCCCAGCCCCACCTGGTAACCTGCCACCCGGCTCTTTTGTCTCGTCTTGTTAGGATATTTGTTTGCTTCAAATGTCCAAACCAAAAGTTAACAGTGTTGCTAAGGGACAAACTTATAAACACCTCTGTGTCCAAGGCGAGAGGTGCTCAAGGTAAAATCTGTCCCAGTTAATTTGATTAAACTTGTATTGTTGATTAAAACTTTGATAAAACAATTTGTAACTGAAAGGAAAAGTTCAAATTTGCTATCTTACAGAGAGTTGTTGTCATATCTGTCAATTTAATATAAAGCAACAGTAGTGTCATAGTAATTTTTATAGAAAATGTAATTATCAACGGTACAGGGGGTTTCTGGCCAAAAAGCACAGTTTTTCTTGCGATGTAATTGAAAACTGCAGAAGCAACTACTTCATCTCTCACAATGAACACAAGGTAAACCTTATAAATACTGCATTCATAATTTAAAATAATCCACAAGGAATGTAATTGCATTATATTGGTCAACGCAGCTCTTTTAACTATTTTAAACCCTTTTTTTGCCGGTCTGCTTTTTTCCCCATGCAGAGCTTATATCTGACATTTCTGAAATGTGAATTTCTTCATACATTTCTATCCAAAATACAATGTGTTTTTTTTCCAGGAAAAGAAAATATGAATTGTGCTTACATCAGCTGGCACAAACCAATTTTAACCAATAATATGAGAACATTAATCAGTCAAGAAGGTCATTAGCTAACGTCTTCAATGACCAAATCATATTCCTTCTAACTTTATCTCCTGCCTGTCTATTCTGTTCCACTCATCACCATACTGACAAATGCCGTTTAAACTCGACTTTAAACCTTCAAACGTCTTAAGGACGTGTGAGGACCAGACAAAATGTCCTCGCTTATTCACAACTTACCCTGGTCCTCACAAAGGGAGAAGGATAAACACTCATACACACACATACAGCATGCCTTGTCTAGACACATTCACTCACGTTTGACCCTGTGACCCTGTGTCAATGAGTGGACCTCAAACAGAGGTCACACACACACACACACACACACACACACACACACACACACACACACAGAGGCTGCTTCTCTCTAATCCCTGTTAGCAGTCTGCTGAACTTGCTCACCCCAGAACTCCAGCAGAGCTTGAACTGAAACTAACTTGAATTGAGTAGAACAGAATTTCCTTGCCTTCAGTTTCCCCCCTCAGTCTATTTAAATGAATGCTCCCTAAATCTGCTTCTTCCTTTTTAGTTTTTTTTTTTTTTTTAAATTGAAACATTTAATACAAGCTGTAAAGTTAGGATGTAAAAGGCAAAACTCTCAGCTTTGCTGCATCTTAATAAATGCTGAGCCTTCCTCTACAGGTTTTTCCTGAGCTGCTTTGTTTTTACGCCGATAAATGAGAAAACTTCCTGCCCGAATTAGACCTCTTGTTTGATTCAAGAGGAATGACGGTGTCAGTCAGGGCCAGCATACACAACATGACATTTTTTAGCCTAATAACACAGAATTTGCCTTTTGAATACTCAAATAATTAGAAATGATTGATGATTGGTGGATGTCTAATTTAAGGAAACAAAATTAGACATCCACCAATTTCTTGATCCAGATACTTTTGGATTCTAATTTCATATAGTTTTGCACTTCTTGCACTAAAGGTGTGTTCACTCCAAACACAAAGTGAATTTTTTGCATGGTGGTACTACGAGTGGCATTGGAAGGATCTGTGTCAGAACCTTGTCCATTCACTACTGGGGTCCCTCAAGGTTCTGTCCGGGGTCCCCAGTAATAGTGGTTATATCAGCCATGATTGGTGAAACCTTGTTGGTGGAGGTAAGCGCCTCCTCTATGTAGTTTAGCATTAGTGATGCAAATAAACACAAATGATCCTGCGGTCAAACCCACAGGAGTAACACAAGGTGAAAATTTGCTTTGCGTTTGGTGGGAACACACCTTAAGACCACCTTGTTGGATTTTACTGGGCTACCAGTGGACAGCATTACACGTATATACATCTACAACAACAGCTTATTTTCTAAATGTCCCAGTTAATAACAGAACCATCTACCTGTAGATGGATGAGCCTTGTCTCATAATAAACTGGTGATGTGTGTTAATATTGTATTTGCGTAACATGGATGTTAGTCGTGTCCTTAAGACACTTATCTTTAGCTGACAGCAAATAATGCTACATGACGTTACTAAACAGATGTGGAATTAACTCTCATTCATATATCAACAATTTACTGGTGGAAGTTACATGTAACCATATCATAGAAAAATACAAGACCTGGTAATAATTGATAAAAGTTTGAAAAAAATATATTGAAACGTGACCAACACGTGTTTGTATTTACAACCAAATCATCTTAAACATTTCCACAGTCGGTGAGTTACTTTGATCTGCAAAGATAACAGAATAATGAGTTAATGTTTCAACATTTTTACAAGCGAGGGCTATACAACTTTTCCGCTATGGTGTCATAAAATACATCAAACAGACTAAATTATATGAACTACAGATTTTCAATTTGAACATTTATTATTGCATTATTGTTGCAAGATTTTATTTTCTCACTTACGGCCCATTAAAGGGGATTTCTTTTGTCAGTAGGCTGCTGGACCATTAATATCCCAGTGACCTAATTCCAATGCTTCTCCTCAAATATTCACAGACTTTGACCGAGTCCACGTGGTCTCAGGGCTGAACAAGTCTTTGAGGGTCTCTCTTGTTGACCTTTCTGCAGAATTTGCTTTAGGGGATATCCCACAATCCATAGCGCTGACGCCATAACAGCAATAACAGAAAAAAAGTGAAATATAGAACAGTTTCACTTATCAACAAGGAGCATTTAAATATACTTTGTACCAAAAGTAAACACACACACACACACACACACACAGTGAAGTGGGTGACCTGGATACCTCTGTCATGTGAGGAGATGTGCTCTACCATATCTTTCCTCTTCTCCTTCACGTTCTGTCTTTCTGTGTCTCTTTTTCAATTTCGGCGTATTTCTGTTAGTCTCATGTCTCTTTCTCCTCACTTCTGCTTTTCTTTCTGGTGTTTTTCAACCTCAGACAAGATGAGACGCGTCAGAACTTGTGTGTATCCTGAAGGACATCGGTGTGCAGCATTTGTGGTACAAAGTAGGGAAAGTGTGTGCAGCGTATAAAATCCAAAAACGTAACACATTGCACAGAATACATACACTATATTGCCAAAAGAAAATCGCTCACCTGCCTTGATTCGCATATGAATTTAAGTGACATCCGATTCTATAGGGTTTAATATGATGTCGGTCCACCCATTGCAGCTATGCTTCAACTGTTCTGGAAGGCTTTCCACAAGGTTTAGGAGTTTGTTTCTGGGATTTTTTGACCAATTCTTCCAGAAGCATATTTGTGAGGTCACACACTGATGTTGGACGGGAAGGCCTGTCTCTCAGTCTCCACTCTAATTCATCCCAAAGGTGTTCTATCGGGTTGAGGTCAGGACTCTGTGCCAACCAGTCAAGTTCATCCACACCAAACTCTCTCATCCATGTCGTTATGGACCTTGCTTTGTGGACTGGTGCACATTCATTTTGGAACAAGAAGAGGCCATCCCCAATCTGTTCCCACAAAGTTGGGAGGATGGAAATGTCCAACATCTCTTGGTATGCTGCATTCAGAGTTCCTTTCACTGGAACTAAGAGGCCAAGCCCAGTTCCTGAAAAACAACCCCACACCATTACCCCCCCCCCCCCTGCCAAACCCAGACTCGTCCATCAGGTTGCCAGATGGAGAAGTGTGATTTATTTAACTCCAGAGAACGCGTCTCCACTGCTCTAGAGTCCAGTGGTGGCGTGCTTTAAACCACTGCATCCAATGTTTTGCGTTTGCTGATGTATGGCTTGGATGCAGCTGCTCGGCCATGGAAACCCATTCCATGAAGCTCTCTACGCTGTTCTTGAGCTAACCTGATGGCCACATGAAGTTTGGAGGTCTGTAGTGATTGACTCTGCAGAAAGTTGGCAACCTCTGCGCACTATGTGCCTCAGCATCCGCTGACCCTGTTCCCTCATTTTACCCTACCACTTGGCTGAGTTGCGTTGAGTTGAGTTTTTCCCCAATCGCTTCCACTTTGTAATAATCCCACAGTTGACTGTGGAATATTTAAGAGCGAGGACATTTCCAGACTGGACTTGTTGCACAGGTGGCATCCTATCACAGTACCACGCTGGAATTTACTGAGCTCCTGAGAGCGACCCATTCTTTCACTAATGTGTGTAGAAATAGTCTGCATGCCTATACGTGCTTTTATACACCTGTGGTTAAGTGAATTCTTTTAGCAATACAATCCAACATCCTTTCATACTTCAAAGATGTTTGGTACAGTCATTTCCTTAATTCCTTTTGGCTGAATGTCACATTCTCCTCCAGTTGACTGGATTATTCAGATCACCTGTTGTGCAGGTTGTTGATTAAGACGTGAGAGCAGCTTGGTGCATTTCCCCTCTGGGCCAATCAGGGTGTGACGGCGCCTTTTTTTTTTTCTTGAGGGAGTTGGGACATTCTGATCATTGCTACCATTCATTTCAAACACATTTTAGCAGATTCACCCGGAAACTGTTTTTTTTTTTTTTTTTTTTGCTTTCTGGAACCTAGTTTGAGTGACCATTAAAGACAAACATCTTTACACCCCCTGCATCATGGGAGACCTAAGTGCTATGTTTTCGTGCATGACATAACATCCGCAGGCTTTGTTTGATTTTTTCATCATTTTTTAAAAGAAAAAGTGATGTTGGAGACATGTGAATGTGAATGACCCTGAATACATTAAGTTTGCATAAAGATGCCTAGCTAACTAGATAGTTAGCGAATAATATACCTAGCAAACCAGCCAGACATCCGTCTCCAGAGCTGCCTCCTCTCTCTTCCTGGTGAGCTGACACAGACGTGTGCTGCCACCATTACGACTAACAGCGATCAGCATTTTCTTTTGTACTAGTTACATAACCACAGAAAACAGCTCACTATCCGTTCTACTCTTATTCTATTTCCATTAAAGCAGTTAACAGTTGCCCATCCCCATAATGTTCATCATTACATTTGATGGTGAAGACTTGGTTTAAGGTTGTAAACCCATCAGTGGTCCTCCAGGTGTTTAAGTGCAGCAGGTCATGGATATACCCGATCACATGACCAAAAGAGGAAAGACTGGAAAAACTGACCTGCACCAGAAGGGGTGGGGTGGGGAGAGAAACATTGATCACATGTCCACGGTAACCAGGTAACCAAGGTGGAAATGTGTCTCGGCTGTTGCACTTCTGCCTTTTCCAACGAACTCATCAAACGGGTCGAGTGCTTGACGGAAACAATCAGTTGTCAAATTTGATTTTTTTTTTCAGTTTTATGTAAATGTGTAGCTCAAACTGTAATGTTTTGTATGTTAATTCAAGCGGGGGGCCATTACCATTTCCTGTAGTGTTTAACTGCCGACCAAGGCAGTTAAACACTACAGAGGAGACAAAGATTTTCTGCTTTTCTATTATTGCTGATGCACATTTTCTCCCATAGCAATATAGTGTTATTTGTAATGCTACTATGAAAATTTCATTTTCCTTCATGGATTAATAAAAGTATCTATCTATCTAGTACCCGATTATCCAGTATGAACTACAAAGAGCATAATAAAAGGTTTCCAGCCTTCAGTTCATCACTGTGCTAAATTGAGACCCAACACCTGCTGCAGTGGATTTACCAGCAATGTGAGAGGAACACACTGGACAGTGTGAAGATACACAACTGTTTTCATCCGTTCCCATTCGGCCACAAGAGCACCGGTGAGGTCATACAATGATGTGGGGGCTGGGGGGGGGGATCAGGTCTGGCTTTCAGTCAGCGTTCCTGTTCATTTCAAAGGTGTTGGATGGGGGGGTCAAGGTCAGGGCTCTGGCAGACCAGTCAAATCCTTGCCCACCAAAATGGGGAACACATTTCTGCAGGGAGCTGTCATGTTGAAAGTAGTGTAATATTTATTACACTACATATTATGTTAAACTACATTATTAAACTTGAAATATTCCATAGTATATTATACATTCTTAATCAGTTTGACTGTTTTATCACATGATATGCTATAATAGTGTATTATAATACAAAATATCATTACTCAGTTGTATATATACTATTGGGTATAATAATACTCTTACTTTGCTGCTTCTAAACAAACTATTATACCACTTCACTCCTGTAACAGTTTCTATTTAAATTCATCTTCTTATTTGATATATTCCTAATGATTTATTTGTAACTTTATTCTAATTATCTGTACGTATTGTTGTCATTGTGCTGCTGCAACACTTTTGTTTTTCCTCTGTGAATCAATCATTTCCAAATTGTATGTAGACTGCACACACGTACAGTATGTTGTGTCCACATAATTTTGGCAATGAAGTGTACCAGCAACAGGTTTCACCTCATGTTACAGGTTCTGTTGCTGCTCCCTACTGGCAGCTGGTGGAACTACATAATCTTTCTTAAGGTCATCACTAATAACATGATAATAATATGAAAATCCCTCAACACAATGGCTTGATAAGTTATTAATAGTTTAGGTAATTTTTCCAGGTAAAAATCACACAGTTGCTGGTTCCAGAATGTTTCCTGTTTTCTGACTTCATTCTCTGCTCAGGCAGACCTGAGTCCACATGGCAAATAGTGGTTTCCTGCTACATTAATGCTCCTTGAGTAAACGATAACACTGAGCAGAACACCCTGTTTCATGCACAGTGATCAGCTTACAGAAAAAAAAAACCAAAGAGCTCAACATCAATATGAAAACACACATTTGAGTTCCTTTTAGTTCATCTTTATCTTGAGATCACAGAAATATGATTATATACAAATTGTTCTTATTATTAGTGCAACAGTCAACAACTGTTGATTACTTCCAATCAAGTAAATGTTATATTCTGACATAATAATTGTTCATTATAATTTCCAGTGACTAGTATTACAGTGCATGTGGGCATATTCAGACGTCGTCTATCCAGCTGCTTTGGTTAGCAGGTAGACGGCAGAGATGGTAATGGCAGTGGCCGTGTAGGTAAACACGGCGTTGTAAAGTGTGTTTGTCCTGATTCGGTCTCCCAGTGTCCTCTGGGTCTCCTCCAGACGCCTCACCACCGCCTCTGACTCCCACTGACTCCCTGCCTCCCTCTCTGGTCTCTCTGGACTCACTGGTGTTGCTACCTGCGGCTGGGCAGCCTGGGTTTCAGGTTGCGGTCTAGTCTCCATTAGCCGTCTCACCGCCAACAGCTCTCCCTCAACTCTGCCGAGTCCTTGGTCCAGTTGTCCCAGTTGCGGCCCGAGGGACTCCAGAATGGACTCTGCCTTCTGGCTGCCGCTCTGGAGGTCTTTTAAGGCTGAAAGGGGCACCGTGGGTGAGTCTCGGGTCGGCGCTGTCTTGTCCTGAAGGACGATGTCCCTGTGTGAGATGGCGTCATTCAGAGCGACCCTGAGGCTGTCGATGAGCGTCCGGAGCTCGCCCTGCTGGGAACGGTGGTTTCCAGCCTGGACTCTGAGGGCTTCCTGCAGGCTCTCTGGACCTTTCTGGGCCTCCAGCAGCAGACTCTTCAGCTCCTACAGAGGAGAGAGATGAGGATGTATCAATGCACACTAGTGTCCTGAAACAACTGCATAGGGAAATTCGAATCATAGCCTCGCGGTTGTATGGTTTTCATTTAAATCCATATCTTTCCAAAATGTCATCTCTTCAGCATTTGAGACAATGTCTGTTAGACATTTGTGTGAAATTGTCATAACTAGCATATCAATTTTTCAGCTATGACCAAACAGTGACCTGCAGTAAATTCTCAGTCAGAATGTCAAATGTTACAATTAGTTGCTGAAACGTTGAGTGAATGAATCCGACGGTGATCATCTTCCTCCTCACCTGCAGGCGGACGCGATTGACATACGTGGATCCCATGACACCGATCAGGGCTCCGAGCACCGAGCCAATGACGGACCAGTTCTTGGTGCGTTCTGCTCTCGTCCTCTCCTTCTCATGGCTCTCCCTGACGCCTGCTGAAAACAAGGCAAACTTCTCCCTCTCCGAACCCTCTGCGTTCTCATATGCTGTCCGGAGGCGACGCTCCTCCTGTGGACCGGAGTCAGAGCACGAGGGTTGTTCATTGATAGTTAACTTCATTAACTATCATTTATTACAATCACATGGATGCTGGCGGTGCTTTCACACCTAACCTGCTTGGTTTGGTTCAAACAAACTCAGGCCCAGTTAGTACAGTGTGTGTGGGCTGGAGTGAAAGCTGTGAATCACACTTGTCAACTTCCAATTGGACTCTGGTTCGGTTCCTTTGTGGTGTGAAAGCAAATTAATCAACGATAGGATTTTATGATACCAGATATGTGATTTTAGCATGAATAAATCTAAAATATATTCAGGAAGCCTTGTTATAATTGATGTGTATACATGCGGTCTAATAAAACGTATAATCTTAGTCAGTCTTTGTGACACCAGAGAACATAAATAAACACATCACAAGTTGTTTCTTGATTTTTAGGTCAGCTAACCTGCAACAGTTTGTGCTCCTGTGTGGCTAGCTCCAGGTAGTGAGCCTCCTCCCTGGAGACTCTGTCCAGCCGGTCTCTGACCTCCTTCAGCCTGCCCTGCAGGGCCTCCAGGCTGGCATGAGCCTCGCGCACCATCCCTCTGGCCACCATGAACGCTGCCTCAGCCTGGAAGACACAAATCATGTCTAAGATTATTGTCCTCAATAACTTGTTAGGAGTTCCTCTATAATGCAAGACACCAATTAGAGCTCAGAGTCTGCATTTCATTAGGTGTTTTCACTGCCTATTAACATGCATGATTAACAAGCATGATTTCCAAGGTTTCCTGCTTCTTACTGTCTGCTGACCTCAGTGACCTTGGTCTGGGCCACGCGGACCTCGTTGAGCCCGACAAACTCCTCATATCTCTCCCACCAGTAGTTGACTGAGGCAGAGGCTGTCTGAGCTGACCTCTGACCCCACTGCCGCCCTAACTCACCCGCATGCTGGAGGAAGGAGAGAAGGGGGGAAACACAGGGCAGTGATTTAATTTAGTTTTATGTTCTTTTGCAGTATCAGATGACAATGATGTGTTTATAACACAATTCAGTTCAAATAAATCAGTGGTGTCTGTGGTCTGGAAAGCTATTATAAGTCAGAGGAGTGATTTCCTGTACCTGTAAGGCAGCCAGGGCACGCTCCTTCGCCACCTCGGCCCCGCCCTTCCCATCAGGAGGGGTGGGGTTGGTGGGTGGGGGGGAGCCGGGCTGTTGGTGAGCACTGTAGGTCCGGGCCAGAGAAATTCTGCCAGGCAGAGATCCAATCAGGGAGAGGCGGGACAGACCCGTGAACCCGACAGAGCTGTGAGCCCGGAGACAGATCTGAGCTCCTCTGTACCTGACAGAGTAAAGACTTTATCGTCAGCTTCAAGGGGAAAAAAACAACTCATGTCTTTCTTATGAACTACGTTGTGCAGAGTACCTCATTGAATGGGGCAGAAGTCAGAAATGCAGCTTGAAAAACAGTCACGGCTTCACTTTCAATGCAGCTACAGAGCCAACGCTGGAAAAGGCACCTGTATGAAATAACAGTCAAAACATTTAATTAAGATGATTGATAAATTATCAAGTGTGAATGTTGCAAAGGGATCCGACTACTGAACTGGATCCAACTATAATTATTTCAGATACAATCTCAGGCAGTCCGGCTGGTTTGCATTTGTGATATACTGAGACATTTAGGCGCTATCCACCGCAATGTAATGGGCCCTCAATTACAATCAAATGTAGAAGAAGTCACTGGATTTTTCCAAAAAATAATAAAAAAAAATAAAAAAAATGGAAAAATGTACTGAGTGCACATACAACACGAGTGATTTCCTAAAACCCATGGTGAACTACACTTGTCATAGGCAAACGACTCGTCGTACTTACATTTACTCAAGTACTTTACTTAAACACACATTTGAGGTATTTATGCGCTACTTCAGAATTTTCTTGCACAATGCAAAATGAACAAGCACAGTTGAAACGATTTGATTGAGAGAACATTTATTTATTTTAATGCATATTGTATTTTCAGTTGGACAAAACAAAAAAAGAGAGGGCTCTGGGTAAATTTAACGGCAGTTATAACAATTGTCAGATTGTTTGCAATTAATCAATCGATTAATAAAGAAAATGATCAGCAGATTAATCAATAACGAAAACAATCATGAGTTAATTGTTCAAAATAAGCTCCACCTCAACCAACTGCAAAAATAAAAACTTCTTTTACATCAACGCACGAGTAATAATATTCTAATGATACAGCTAAGGAACATTGAATTTACTCAATTCACTTTAATATTTAACGTACATTTTACTTATTATACTTATAGTTACTTGAGTAGCATGTTCAATGCAGGACTTTTACTTGTAGCAGAGTATTTTCACAATGTGGGAGAGAATACTTCCTCCATTACTGTAGGTAACAACATTTCTTATACATCAAATGAATGAATACTAACATCGTTAGTATAATTTACATAACAATTTTCTCCAAGGTTATATGAGTGTTCTGTTCATTCCCCTGCTTCAATTCTAACTAGCTAGCTTGTAGCTCCACGTTGCTAACAGTTACCGGTAAACTGATGTTTTTAATAACATAAAACGGCTGTGAAGATTTCATTCATGTACAAGGTAGATACATACATATATACCTGTTCTCTTCAATGTTGTCAGGGCACACATGTCATATGGAAGCAGCTTCTTTCGGCTAACTGATTAGCCGTTTTCATTTGACATCAGGATGCCGGCTCAGCTGAGCTTTCACTCCGGCAAATGACGGTCATTCTATTTCCGGTTCAGAGTTCACCGGGGGTCCTTACAGCGAGGATTAGAAAGACAACCGGTTGTATTCGTGACAAACTATACATACATTTATCCTAAATCGGTGCGACGAGTTTTAAAGATGTCTGGAAGAGATGGTGAGACGTCGTTTCAGCTGATAATCAATCTAAAAAATATTTTTGACTTCGTGAAAAAAATTCAGCGTAACGTGTTTGGATTAGCTAGCGAGCTAAAGACAGCGCGAGCTTCATAACGCACACCACATTTTAATTTTGAGTTGTCGGGAAATATCTACGTGAACGGCAATGTTTCTAGCTTCTAATTTGAACGAAATCTTGGCTACCTGTGTTATTGATGTAGCTACGGTCAACGTTATACCGTACATTCTAAAATGACGCGGTGTAGTAGGCTAGTGTGAAGTGGTTACATTACACTCAGTAGTTGGTTGACTGGTGAAGTATTTACAGATAAGCAAAATAACTTCAAATTTATCAACAAACACGCAAACGTTTCTATTTTAAAGTGGCTTTTTTTTTATACCACTAACTAACGTTTCTGAATTTGTTGTCCAAAGGAGGCAAGAAGAAACCGCTGAAGGCGCCCAAGAAACAGGCCAAGGAAATGGATGATGTAAGTGTCGTCTCAGACTGCAGTATTACTTTCATTAGCAGTTATTTTAACGCTGTTTTTCTGTATTATTTGCAAATTGCATATGTTCTTTATGCAATGGACATATCTGATTTATAATCTTCAGTCTACAAAACGTCAGGCATCACAGTTTCCAAGAGCCCTAAATCACATCATAAAATGTCAGAGTACCTATTTGTAAAACATAAAATATGAATTAACATGTACATTTCTTTTGGGTTTTGTCTTTTTTGCCTCTGGAAACCTGTGGAACTTAATTGATATTGTTCTTATATTATCACAAATAAATGTTATCTGCAGGCCAAACGAGAGGAACATAGTGATGTAATGGAAAGTATTGTCACCTGACTGTGTCTGTAGGATGATGTTGCCTTCAAGCAGAAGCAAAAGGAAGATCAGAAGGCCCTGGAAGCACTGAAGGCCAAAGCATCAGGGAAAGGACCTCTAGGTAAGACCAGACACGCAGTCATGGCGTGTATGTGACACTCAGGGCGCCCTCACACTAGGCAATCCGTACTGTGTCCAAGCGCGATTTAGCCCCCAAATTTTGGTTTGTTTTTGTGTGAGTGCGTCATACCTTCCTCAGCCCTGGCGAGACGAGCAAACGTTCACCTTCCGTAGTTCTTTTGACGTATCAAGCTAATCTGATTTCCGACGCTCGGTGAATACGTCACATGGCCGCGAGACTGCGGCCGCGCTGTGGGATGTCTCGCTCATTTCGCAACGCAGGGTATTATCTAAACACTATCTATAGATTTTTTTCTGGCATAAACGCCTTATATTAGCAGTGGACATATAGGAAACACAGGAGAGAGACGGGGGTGCAGCAAAGGACCTCCGGCCGGGATACGAACTGTGGTCAGCTGCGTATGCGTGCGTGTGTACATGGCATGCGCACACTCGGCCACCTGCGTGCAGTTCGTGGCATATTTTGACTCGCCTTTCCGTCATCACGGCAGAATCGTCTGTCTAAAAGGGGCTTATGTAAAGCCATGCATGTGTCATATTGTCCGGTTGGGCTTGGAGCAATGTGAGTGCAGGCCGTTGGGGGACCTGGGAGGGGGACAATTATGCTTTGGCACGGTACAGATCAACTGGGCTTGGTGGGAGTGCGCACTTTAAATGCCAAATGAATTGGTTGAATACGGTTTTCTTCCACGCACAATTTGAAGAAAAAATGCTTATGCTCATGTTTTTTTTTTCCTGCAGGAAGCAGTGGCATCAAGAAATCAGGCAAGAAGTAAGACAAGAAGCTGACAATGTTTGTCTGCTCCCCTGCCTTACTTCCTGTCTTAGAGGCGCGTTCTCTCGCTGACAAGACTCCAGTTTGTTTTGCTCTGTTATGCATGAACCCCATCAAACTCACAAAAAACTGCCCTGGTGTTTTCTCTCTAACCAGTGAAAGAAAATGATTTGAATAATCTTTGAGAATTTCAAGGACCAGGAATATCTGTTGCCCAGTAGAAACATCATAACTCCCTAAATGGCATTTAATAAGAGGTTACACACTGACATTAAAAAATGAGGAAAAAATCCTGATTCCCACTGTTTTTGTTTTTTGTCTGTGTGAAACTTTAAACATCAGAAACACCAATCACCTCCAAGGTGTATTTTTTTTTCTTTTGATGTTTGTTGTATTGTAACGTTGCGAGGAGAGAGATACTAATAAAGTTTTTGTAATAACTGCTTTGCCGAGTCAAATTCTTGATTTGACTTGACCTTTACCAACTGAAACGTGACGCTTGATTGTCACAGTTTATCAATAATTATACATTTTCAAATGCAACAGTCTGCATACTGAGTCATTCTTCTTTGGGTACTTTTTAAGTATATGCTGTTAATAATATGTGTGCACTTGTACTTGCACTGGCAACATTTATTTTTTTGAAATGTAGTATTGCAATATCAGTGAGCCAAACGCTCAATCACCATTGTGTTACCTCATTTCTGATCATTTGTCTTGTGTAATTTAATTCATCATGTTCATCAGTTAAATTGTCTGAAGAAAGGAGGGAAGCTGCATTTGATCTTGTGGGTAAGTCAGAAAGAAATTGTAGATACTGCGTTTAGGCATTCTATAAGTAGAGCTAATTGTAATATTTAGCCTTGGATAGATACCTTGTGTAAATTCTTGTGAAGGTGTTGATACTGAGTGGGCAATTTCCTAGTTTCGGCCAGCTCAGCACCAGTGAATAGACTTGATTGGAGGGATCGGCTAAACCTGCATATAAGGAGCAGTCAGTAAACTGTTTTTCCGTTACATTTTTGTCTGAAGAAAGGAAGGAAGCTGCTTTGTCTCTTGTTGGTAAGTCAGAAAGTAATTGTAGATCTGGGTTTAGGCATTCTGCGAGTAGAGCTAGTTGTAATATTTAGTCTTGTCTAGATGCCATGTGTAAATTCTTGTAAAGCTGTTGATACTGAGCGGGCAATTACCTAGTTTCTGCCATCTCAGCTGTAGTGAATAGACTTTATTGGAGGGAGCGGCTAAACCTGCATGAGGTAAACCAAGCACTTAAGAGCGTGTCACTACAGTGTCAGGACAGTCAAACGAAGACTGCCGATTTGTTGGATGGCACAAACCTGTCAGGTCACATTTCCATATGGCCGAGAGTGTAATCTGTAGATAATATGTCCATATCTATGTCACAACTGAGGCTTTTAATATATTTGAAAACATGTTAAACAGAAAAGAGGTCAAAGGGTTGAGAGAATGCCAGTACAGTGGCCTGAACCCAGAACAAATGCAGTGTCCATTAAGCAGCGAGAGGTTCTGCAGGTGATGGGTTTAGGTAGGAATTTACTGTTCTGTTTGGGTCTTTTGGCCTCCAGACATTAAACTTAATTTCCATTGTTCATTTGGGCCATCTTCATCCGCAGTATTTGAATCTCCAGGCTGAGCTTCTCCCTCTCCAGCAGCAGGTTTCCTTTCTTCAGCTCGAGCAGATCCTCATCCACGATGGCGAGCCGCGGCAGCAACGACTCAAGCTGTTCCATGCCTACGGAGTAAAATCACATGATCCTCTGAGTCCTGCAGTCGTAAAAGGACAGGTTAGAAAGGCTGATAGGTCACGACATAATGGGGAAATGTTCACTTTCTGGTCGGGACAAGATCAATACTCCTATTATATTTGTATAATATAAGGCTACAACAGTAAAGTGAATACACCTACCAGTATCTCTAAACCTCACTAACACATCTTTTTCTGTTTAAAGCACCAAACACTTCAACTTAGTCAGCTGGTGAAGCAACGTTGTTAACAAAAAATAACCACCATTCCAAGTCAAATATTGATTTTCTACTCATTCAAAGTAGTCCATAATAAGTATGTGTATAATTGTACCAGTTACCATTATCTTCATGTTTTGTGCGAGTCAGGCTCTTCAGCTCCACCTCCACAGGGTAATGGTCGCTCACGTTCAGAGCCTGAAAATGCACAATGTTCATTGATTGATCGGTTGAAAGCTGTGATGTAATTCTTGATGAACGTGAACCAATCTTTGTTGGACAGAATTAAACCAGTAGAGAAAGTAACACTTTCATGCTCCCAAGAAGATGATCCCACTGTGTAAAGAGTAATGTATGTTCACTAGAATGAACACCCTCACGTCTTAAAGTGTGTGCCCATTTAGACCAGTTCTTTTGAAACTCTGGTGCGATTAAATTGCAATCGCAATCAATGTTTAATAAAAAAAAAGCGAACAAACTGAAAACACCATCAGGCTCTTCATAACAGGGGAAATGAAAGCTAATAGACAGACCTGTTCTTCACTGAGTCCATACGCCTTCTGGAAGTTGAAGGGTTTGGCAGAGTTTGGTACGACAGCCTGGACCATGTCGTCTCCATAAACCACTATCCTGCAGAGAGGCGATGCATAACAGCAAAAACTATGAAATAAATGTAAACTCAAAACGGTAACAATTAAAAAAACAAACAGACAAAAGGCATAGTGGAAAAACAAAACATTAAAACATTAGTTTTGCTGTTAGTTTTAATTTCAGGCAAATTCACATTTTTGTTGTTTTTTTTTTGGAAAAGTTTGCTGAGGTTAGAATATTTGATGCCACTCCCATATCTGTCCATTAAATGTGAGGGTCCAGCCAGTTAGCTTAGCCTAGCATAAAGACTGGAAACAGGGGTAAAGCTGGTGCAGGTAGAGCTCATTTACACTACTTGGTGACAGTTAACATTAAAACACCCCAATTGTTAGTTTTACCTGTCGTATGTGTGCGTGTTTCGGGGGTTTGCCGTGGTGTCGACATCATCAGCAATCAGCCAGTGGAAGTTCTTGTCGCTACGGATACGAATGCCCTTCATTTCACTCTTTGAGACGTAGCTGCCGTCAGCATTGAAGTCACCCAGGATCATCACGTTCTGGAGACCCAACTTCAAATTAAATCCATTTCAACAGTATTTTCATGTTCCTTGCTGTTAGATCAGGTGTTTTCAACCATTTTTTGGGGACAATGAACACAATCGTGTATTTCACCACCTGGAGTTGCAGGTGTGTTTAAGCTATTTCAATCAATTACACAATGCTTCTAGTTATCCTTTTCAACAATATTTCCAATTCTTTTAACTATATATTTCAACAATTTATCATACTTACCTTTACAGTATTGAGGCTATTCAACTACTAACAATTTTAACTGTTTATCCATCAAGATTAGCAAAGTATTTTTCGTCACTTTCAGCTAATTATTTCAATTGTTTATCCATTAGCCTAGGCTCACTACTTTTAGCTGACTATTTCAACTGTTTATCCATTGCGAATGATTTCAACTGTTCATCCACCACTTTAAGCAAACTATTTCCACTCTTAATCCAGTAGCTTAGCCTTGCTACTTTTGGCTAACTTTTTCAACTGTTTATCCATTAGCTCAGTCTTGTTACTTTAACTATTTCAACAATGAATTAATATCTTTTAGTTAAATACAAAGTTGTATTGTCTTTTTATTGTATTGTTCAGACATTGATGGGCGATGTGCATTGCAGGAGGCAGCATACTAAATATGACGTGTCCTTACATCAGTCCTCCACTTCTTCTTGACATGCTGGAAGACATCGTAGAGCTCATCCAGCTCCTTCTCCGAGTCATCTGGTTTGGTGTGAACGGGGATCATCACCAGGTCCTTCAGCACTGAGGTGGGCGCATATGCACACACACACACACACACACACACACACACGCACACACCTTTATATAGACGGGAAGCCCACCCGTTCCCTCCTGTATCACACTGTCACAGGTTTGGGATTAAGTTTTGGAGTAATCAAAGGCCAGGTGGTAACTGGCATTATTTTGAAGGTGTATATATATATATATATATATATATATATATATATATATATATATATATATATATATAAAAACGGCTTGTTTACCTGTACTGAGGCATCTGAATCGCAGGATGTAAGGATCTCTGGCAAAAACGTCTCCTCCCTCAGTCACCTGGTCATCAAACTGATAGGAGCCAACCAAGTCAACAAAGTCGTCCCTACACGCACACAGGATAATGTTTGTCAGCTACAAATGTTCAGTATTCATCATTTCCATCAGTTGTATGAGGGCGGCCCCATAGCCGACCCTATATTAGACCTCACTTTTTAAAACTCTTTTTTTATGGAAAATCAGTGAGAATCTGCTGCAGGTGAACACTCACTTGTACAGGAACATGAACTGCTCCTTGTAACGTGTTCGTCCCAGGCGACTGCTGATCTTCAGAGTGTAGTGATGCTTCCTGTTGGCTCTGGACAGACAGACAGACATGTAAACGTTAATTTAATCTCCCTTTACAGAGCGTCAAAGTTAGATCAAACATCTCTTCAAAGCTGTATTCTGTATTTGCATCCATCGTGTGTTGAAAGAAATTCAAATTCCAAACTAACATGCCTGTTTTCAACACACACACACACACACACGCACACACACACTTTTACTGCTTACATCAGCTTCTTTCTCAACAGAAAAAATTACTTCCTGGTCAGAGAATAATGATTATCAACTCAGAAACAAAGCTTGCATTCACTTGTTGAGTGCATCCTGGAAGATTTTTACAGACTCTCCGCTGATGTCCACGACCTCCAGGATCACAATGATGTCATATCGAGACACGATCTGGGGAGGAGAGGGGTAAGTGTTTACTGAGATAATAAATCATGAGAGAAGTAGGGTAATTTTCTTTGAGACATCCATGCAATCAGACTTCTTTTTACAACAAGAGGGGTCGCCCCCTGATTGCTAGTAGAGATAATGTTTAAGGCAATTCAGAGTTGAATTTCAGAACTGGATTTTGCCACCTGGCGTCATGGAAATGTTTGTGTGTGTGTTTTCCCACTGGGCGTTGTTACCTTGATCATGATATCCAGGATATCTGGATCCGACACTTTGCTTTTTCCAAACTTCTGGATGTTAAAAGCTGCTATTTTCATGTTGGCTGCAGAGAGATTAAAACAGACAGACAGGAAGAGAAGGGATATTATTGCCATTTTAACAAGTCTTTTTATGGTTGAATATGTAAGGTATGTGTGGTATGACAATATAAGCTGTTACATCTGTGTGTGTGTGTGTGTGAGTGAACGTCATAAAACCTTTAAACCTTTTAACTCGCCTGAGGCCCAGGCTACAAAATACAGAATGCAGAAGGGTGAGGGTGATGAAAAGAAGAGTTTTAACAAAATATTTATATCAATGAGCCACAGGAACAAAACAAGAGGAAAATTGCGTGATATTATGAAATTAAACAAACAAAAGGACAAACTTAAAATAAATACAAATTCTCATGTCATTTTGTTTTTACATATAACTTTTGTATCAATTGTTAAATTAGCGACTGGAGACATTTGGTGGATTTTTATTTGGTGTTTTGCTTTTGAGGTTAGTTTAAAATATTAAACATTAATAATGTCTCATTCATACAATAAAATCACACCGCTGTGTGACTCCTTGATAAAGTACAGAAAAAAACATTTAAACAATCTTTGGGTCCAGTCTCTTAAACAACAATATTTCTTTGATTTTTGTTGGACAAAAGCTCCGGATGTGAGCTCCACACGGGTTGCAATTTTAACACAAATACGGCAGCAAAGGAGCTTTTATCTCTCTTTTTTTTCTCCAAAATAAAAACCATGTTAACAACATTAAAGTTGCTGTTTACACTTAACTAAGTTCTGTAGAGAGTCTTAGGAAAACATTTTTCCTGACTTGTTGAGACAGGTTTAGTCTTGACGACGCCCCTAACAAATCCCCTGTCACCTGCTCCACTGATCTGACAGTTTCACCTCAGACGTTTGCTTTACACAGGACGCATGTTTACCTTTCATTGCTAAAGAATGTTGGGAAAAACAAAACGCATACAAATCAGACATTACTTTTACCACTGTAAAGAAAAATAAGTGTTTCGGAGACAAACAGCTTCTCTACTGTGTATCTCATATCATATATGCTCAAAAATCATTGTTTTAAATTAAACATTCCAAGAGTCTATATATTATTTAATTTAACTCACCTTCACCATATCTGTAATAATATAATAATCTAAAGAATGTAATATTATTGTTACTTAGAGGCCATTGTGAATAATGTCTACTTGCTTCTTATTATAGAAGTACATTTTGTTATAATAATTTTAATGTAGTATTTTTACCCTGGTATTTATCATTTTTATATACAGTATTTCACTACCAGTGATAACCCACAATGAAAACAGTATATTCATTCATACTTCGATGAAAAAAAGTGGTTCAAATATACCTAGAAATGTAATATTTATAATAATTATATGATATATATCATTTTATAAAAAAGTTTTTTTAAACCAAAAAAGGAATATTAGGAGAACAACTAAAAGAAAACACACTCCCATTAGAAATATTTTTCTTCATGTTTACACCATCAGCAGCAGCACCCAAACAGTGTTATGAGCAGCCGGAGGACAGTTTAGTGTCTCACCACAGGAATGTGTTGTAATGTAAATGGAGTAAAATGAATGTCGTTGACTTGTTATCTTTGCTGTCAGTCAAAGAAGACAAACTTCTTTCAGTGAGCAGCAGCAAACATCCGCTGTATCGGTGTAGTTTTCACCTTGTGAGTCTGTTTCTGCATCATCGCGGCTAAAATGTTGTCACAGAGACATATTTGGCCGGGAAGCACCAAGTGGTTTTGTGTACCAGGTTGTTTTGACTCTGGGACACTTGAATGAGCATTCCTGATGATGTTTTACAATATTAAACAGTTTGTGGCTGGAAAAAAAGTGTTTAAACACCTAAAACCTGTGTAAACAGGTGTTTGCGTGTGTGGTGTAGAGGCTGTCCAACTAGTTTGTATTTGTCCTGCTACTCAGCCAAGTGATCGGAAGATCCTGCAGCTGATAACACACGTACGCACACACACTTTTGTAATCCCTGCAATTAGACATCAGTGTCGCCCTGACGAGCTTTATCTCTTTCAGTCAGACATTTCTACCTTAAAGTGAGAGCTTCATGCATGTTTTGCATGTTAGGGGTACAACTCCTTTACTGTTTATATACACTTTAATCTACAGCAATGCATCATACGATCGTCATATGTTTGTACAGACGGCCCAGGTTTCAGCTCTGTGTGATTATTCTCAACACATAGAAGAACACTTCCTCATTTGGTATGTCATCTGAGAAGTAACCAAAGATGTCGGACTAAAGAAAAGTACAATGCCCCAAATGTGAACTACTTGAGTAAATGTACTCAGTCACATTCCACCACAAGATAAAGACGAGTACATTTTTATCTCAGACAACCTCCTTCGCTTCAGTCAAATTTTACTCGTACAAGTTGATTAACTGTGGTTTTAGTGTGTTAAACTCAGGATTTTAATACTTTGTCTTCCAAAAATAAAGTGGCGGTAAAAAGCCAAGTAAAACTACCAGTGCGTCACATCTGTACTCAACTCACCTGTTGTTTTTACGGGCCCACAGATGTTTCTTTGTCTCAAAGTCTTGTGAGGCCTCTCTGGTATGCAGCTCGGCGTGAGGGGAAAAACACAACAAAGACGAGGTCCTCTCTCACCTATAGGACGAGGAGAATGTGCTGCTGCCAAAGCTACCTCTAGATCCAGTGAGTTTACCACCAGTGAGGATCCAAGCAAGTGAAAACCTTGTGGACTTCAGTGGCTGACCACAGGCAATGTGATTGGTCGAAAGTCAACCAATACCAGAGGGCTGAGACCGAGCGAGACTGAGAGAGAGAAACAAAAAGTATCCCGCCCCCTATTATGTTTTCCTGTTGTATGTGTGGGAAAAAAATGTGTGTCCGTCACAACCTTTTATTGCTATTTTAAAATGCTGTATTTTTAAAACAAATATCTTGTCTTTATACTCCACACTATATTTTCAAAACAGACTCCTTTATGCATTTGAGGGCAATTATCTATTTTTATTATTATTAATTTGACGCCAGATTCAGTTAGCCTTGCCAGCCAGTAGAAATGTCCTTCAAAGGGATACTTTTTACTTTCTGAGTACATTTCAGAGCCTGAACATTTTCACTTGTAATCACTACTTCTACTTTTACCAGAGGACTTTGATCTGTACTTCTGCTTATAGAGAATTTTGTGTATGAGTGTGTGTCTGACACACAACACACAATGCAGACACGACATGCAACCACAGGAAATGGTGAAGTGACTATGTGCAATAGCAGCGCTGCGTTCACAGAAACCAAATATGAAATAAGCTCATATGGTAAATCTGAGAGCTCAATGTAGAATTTAAAAAGACAGATTTAAATGACAGAAATGTGTCTCTGGAGTTAAGTGTGTTCTTTTTCTCAGGTGACGGGGCTTGAAACGCTGCAGACGCCTGAACATGCCATCATGTACAGTAGGTTGAATATTTTACTTTCCATCGTGTTTTACATTTTGTTACCTACTATTCGATCCAGACTCCATTCAGAAAACATGCATTTTAAAAGTTGTTGTTGCTTGTTGTCCTGCCGACACACCTAAAAATCAGTGATATGGGACTTTTTACAAATCGTCAACATTATGTATTTATTTCAGCATTCTTTTGATGTGTTTATTGCAATAAAATCACAACAAAATATTTTGGGTTCATATCACTGTAGTACACCAGCCAAGTTTGTCTTGCTAAATACAGTGTTTGTATCATTAATCTGAATTTGCAGTGTAACTAAAAGGTATCAAAAAATGTAGCAGGATTCCAAAGTATTTAGCTCTGAATCGCAGTGGGAGTAAAGAACAGTACACCAAAATACACTGCTCATGTAAATGTACTTTTTTTAATTTCAACCACTGAGTTTATTTAAGCGGGACATTGAGTGGCAGCATTGTCATCACTGATATGTTTGAGGAGGAGCTTTCTCTCACAAAGGATTTAATCACCTCATTTAAATTAAAATAATCGTTACAGGCGAGCTTTGATCAGTCAGAATGGGATACAATAAAAGATTATCTGCTCATTTTCAAGACCTGCTTGATCACATCACTTGTGTTGCATTTTAAATGTTCATCATATCAGTTTTCATCTTCATCACCACTCACCTTATACAACTTCACACACCCTTTGACTGACAAAAGTTCTAGAGATTACTTTAGGGATAACGTACTATGTGCTTCCTCTGCTCTCTGACCTTCATCGGCCGGCCCTCTGACTGGTCCTGCATGCTGCGACACATGGCTTTCGGCGTCACCTTTGTCCTCTGTATCCTGGGGAAAACCATCGTGGTGCTGATGGCCTTCATGGCCACACTCCCGGGTCGTGACATCATGAAGTGGTTGGGTCCTCCACAGCAGAGAATGACAGTCATGTCTTTCACCTCCATTCAAGTTGTGATTTGCACTGTTTGGCTGGTCGTTAGTCCACCATTTCCGATGAAGAACCTGAGCAAGTATAAGGAGAGGATCATCCTGGAGTGTGCGTTGGACTCGGCAGTCGGCTTCTGGGCCGTCTTCTGCTGCACGTTAGCCGTCTTAGCTCGGAAGCTGCCCGACAATTTCAACGAAGCCGAGCTCATCACCTTCAGCATGGTGATCTTCTGTTCGGTGTGGATCACCTTCATCCCAGTGTACGTCAGCTCTCCGGGAAAGTTCACCGTCGCCGTGGAGATATTTGCCATTTTGGCCTCCAGTTTTGGACTCATACTGTGTTTATTTGCACCAAAGTGTTTCATCATATTGTTAAAGCTAGAGAAAAACACCAGGAAATATTTAATGAAAAAAAAATCAAGCCTGAAAACAGGACATTTGGAAAGAGTTAAGATGGCAATGGTGGATTTTTAACAAAAAGTATACACTATAATATGTATGATGCACCTTGATATACAGTTTAAGTTTTGCTTAACATTCAATATTTCCTTCTGGATCAATAAAGTATCTATATCTGTCTATTTTCTCAATGCCAATGTCATGTCTTATTTTTACAAATATTTGAGTTGAAAGTACAGCAGAAACTGAATAAATAAATAAATATATATGAATCGGTTTCTTTGTCTTTTATAAAAACATTGCATAAACACCGTCCTCACATTTAACAGTGTGCAGAAAAAATCAGTTCACAACCTGCAAAAGTTCAAATATCAGTTTATTATCCGAATTCCTTTTCTGAAATGCATGAAAACGTGCAACATGTGACAACTGAACACCACCACAAACATAACCCATCAGCCATTATGAATAAATGGATGAGTTTAATCATTTCCTTTTACATTCATTGATAGTTTACAGATTTAACAACTGATTTAACAGTTTGACAGACAGGGTTCTAAACATCACCACTATTAACACTGAATTCCTACCCTACATATGGATGTTATGGAACTTTGAAAAACGTAATTGTAGGTGAACATCCATCATTCATTTGTGGAGTTAATGTTTCTGAATGATGAAAACAGTTTGAGAACAAAAAGAAAACAATCATGTAATTCCTAAATTATTTATTCTATTATCAAATGGCTTGAAAAATAATGCATATATCTATACATGGGGGAACTTTTTTTTTTTAATGTTAGCTTATTGTTTTAGAATGATGAAATTTGATTCAATGGATTTCCAACAAATTATTTATTATGATTCTATTATCTAATGGCTTGGAATATAGTGCATATAGCTGTACAATGGGGGCGGGGGCTGATTAGTCTCTGTGGTGAAGGAAAGCAGGGAAAGCCAGCTGCACCTCAAACATCCCACATCTTCAGCCTTGAGCGTCCTGTTGAGATGAAACCGTCTCTGTAATTCACGAGATTGGGAAAGGGAGGAGAAAACTGGTCGTAAGATAGAGGAGGAGCACAAAACACAACAACAAATGCCCCCATAACTACCCTCCACCTTCCACCTGTTGCCATGCAAGGTGCCACCTTCCCATCAGGATCTTATACTCAATCACACATTGGCAATCTGGGGTTCAGTGTCCTAACCAAGGACATCGAATTATGCATGTATGCAACCTTCTAACATGTACACTACCTTTACTACATGATGCCCAGTAGGGGGCAGCAGACTACCAAGCCATCTTCTATAGTTCTATAATAAAGGGATTACACACCTTTACACTTCCACACTGAATTTCAGCCTGCTCGGGTGAAAACTACCACTGCATCTCATTGGTCGAGCCATCGATGAGTCATATGACCCACGGAATGAAGCAAATGTCCCTGTTTTTATAAAGTTGAGCTCTTGATTCTTTGAGAGAATATTTAGAGGACCATCATCTTCTGGTCTTCATGGGGTCGGTGTTGACGTGGCAACACACCGCTGTCAGGGCGCCTACCTGGCTGCTTCTTTAGGCCTCATTCAGCCTCCTTTGTCCAGCGTTGTCAGACATGACGTAAAGAGCAGAACTTCATTTAGAGAGAGGGGTGCTGAAAGAGACCAGGACAGAGAGACCAGGTGGTCTAGGTCACGTCAGCTCTAGCTTACCTCACTGTGTGAGACTGGCAGACGGCGAGCCTCTGGCCCTGCAGTCGGGAAGGGATGTTGTGATCCGAGGGCTTTTCCCTTTGCATTACGTAGCTCCTCCTGTGAGGATGGTCCCACATGCAAAAGATTTCCTCCCCCTCATTGCTCTTTTTGTATTAAGATCTGCTCATGTGATATTAGTTTTTTTTCTGTCTCTTCTGAATTACGAAATCTGCATTTAATCAATTCGCTCTAGCTTTGACCACAGAGCCTTCCGCTGGATGATGACCAATATTTTTGCAGTGGAGGAAATTAAATGTAATTCAAGCCTCCAACCTGGCATGAAACTAGGCTACCGAATCATGGACAGCTGTGACCACGTTCACACCAGCCTGCAAGCTCTTTTGTCTTTAGTCAGCCACCCCGAAGTGGTGACAGGTGAGGTGAAACAAATGAAAGAAACGGAAAAAAAGATCAGATATGCCCAGGAAGGGCGTTACTAGATCGAAGGAGGTCGAACCAAGAGGAAGGATGCTGTGCACAGTGAGAAAGAGATTATGGAAATGTAACAGGGGAGAGAACAGGACGGGAGTAAACAATCCAAACATTTACCATGGTGTCTGGCTGGTTCTCCAGTTCTCGCTGTGTTTGGCCTGGCCTCCTCTTCCCCGACGAGAGCTGTAGCTCAGACTCTCTGCCCTTTCAACCTGGTGAGAAATCAGGAAGATGCACTTTAGTTTCCACACAGGTAGTCCGTTCCATTTCCAGACTGTTGGTCCATCCTTTCTCTCAGTAATTAATAGCAGTATGTCCTCTGGAGTGGTCCCTGCTAATTTTAAGCATGCAGTTGTGCAACCTTTGCTGAAGAAACCTGGGCTTGATCCTACAGTGATGACACATTTCAGGCCTATCTCTAAATTGCCTTTCCTTTCTAAAATCTTAGAAAAGATTGTGCATTCTCAGCTCATGGACTTTTTTAATGAACAAAATATTCTTGAGATTTTCCAATCCGGTTTTAAAACATTGCACAGCACTGAATCAGCGCTTTTAAGAGTTTTTAATGACATCTTTTTAGCTACCTACTCTGGTCACTGTGTTGTCCTTGTTCTTTTAGATCTGACTGCAGCATTTGATACGGTGGACCATAAAATCCTGATTGCTCGTTTAGAGCAGTGGGTGGGCATCAGTGGCACAGCACTTGAATGGTTCAGGTCATACCTGTCACATCGAACCTTCTGTGTCAGCCTTGATGGTGTCCTCCACTGCTCCTCTCTCATGCGGGGTACCGCAGGGCTCTGTGCTTGGCCCTCTTATTTTCCCTCCATCTACTCCCTCTTGGCTCGATTCTCAGGAAACATGCCATTTCCTTTCATTGTTACGCGGATGACAGTCAGATCTATGTCCCCCTTAAAAAGCCAGACCTCTACAATATTAAGCCACTCCTAGACTGCTTACATGACATCAAAGCCTGGATGTCTTTAAATTTTCTTAATTTTAATGAAAGAAAGACAGAGGTCATGATCTTTGGTGGCGCTTCTGTGACCCCCCCTAGTTGACCTGGGTTCTTTGGCACAACACAAGCCAATTGTGAACAATCTGGGGGTAAAGGTGGATGCAGAGCTTAAATTCGACAGCCAGATAGAAGCTGTGGTGAAGTCGAGCTTTTTTTAGTTGAGGCAGTTGGCAAAAATTAAACCGCTCCTCCAGAGACAACATTTTGAGACAGTGATCCACGCCTTTGTGACCACTCGGCTGGATTACTGCAATGGACTTTATATGGGGGTTAGTGGGTCTTCCATTGCCCGTCTTTAACTGGTTCAAAATGCTGCTGCACATCTTAACTGGCACAAGAAAGTTTGAGCACATTTCACCTATTTTAGCTTCCCTCCACTGGCTGCCCGTTCATTTTAGGATTCATTTTAAAATCCTTTTATTTGCTTTTAAAGCCTTAAATGGCTTTGCTCCACCCTACCTCTCTGAGCTGCTACACCCCTACACTCCCAGCCGCTCTCTCAGGTCAGCTGACCAGCTGCTCCTGACAATGCCTAAAGCCAGGCTGAAGCTCAGAGGGGAGCGAGCATTTTCGGTCGCAGCTCCAAGACTTTGAAACGGATTGCCGCTGCACATGAGACAGGCCTCTTCACTGTCTCATTTTAAATCTCTTCTTAAAACCCACCTCTTCTCTTTGGTGTTTGACACCATGTAGAGTGTTGATTTTATGTGTATATAATCGCAGACTTTTTACCTTTTTCTTTTCATCTTGTGCGGGCAGTGCACCCTTTTAATTTCTTATTATTGTAATTATTTTATTTGAGTTTTATCTGATTTTATTTACATTTTATCTTATTTTATTTGATTTTATATTGATTCTATCCTATTGTGTCCATCATTGTTATTGCGCTTCTGTTGTGTTGAAATGTATTTAGTTACTCTGAAGCACTTTGGAAACCGTTGTGTTTGTTTAAATTGTGCTATATAAATAAAGTGGATTGGATTGGAAAGTCATTTAATCATCTCCTGTAGGAGTAAAATGTCTTGATTGATATGTGAATATCCGACTACTCGATTTTGGAGGTTATTTTAAAAAATGTTAAAATGTTTGCAGCATATTAAGAACTTTTGCACTTCATTATTTTAAGTATACATGATGTTGACACTCACAAAAGAAAAATACACCATATTATATGCCTTCACTGTCCCACCCGATTGGATTGGAAAGTCATTTAATCATCTCCTGTAGGAGTAAAATGTCTTGATTGATATGTGAATATCCGACTACTCGATTTTGGAGGTTATTTTAAAAAATGTTCAAATGTTTGCAGCATATTAAGAACTTTTGCACTTCATTATTTTAAGTATACATGATTTTGACACTCACAAAATAAAAATACACCATATTATATGCCTTCACTGTCCCACCCAGAGCAATTATTATTTATGTCTGGTGGATCATTTTAGTGACAATTGACCAAAATCATCAAAATATTATCAATTGTATTTCTAGTAGCCTGTATATATCTATTGAACGAGGATCATGCAAAATGTTTTTTTTATTCTTGTTGATACTATTTAATTAGGGAAGGCAGTGTTGGGGGCTGTCAAATTCCAAAAGCCTCTTACAGTCTATTGTAATTTAAATGCTGCAAATGAGGGAAAATTGGACTTCTGAACCTCAGGCTATAGAAAATGTAACATGATACAGGAGACTTACCAATTACAGCTGAAGTCGGGACAATCACAGGAAATAGAAGCGTGCCTTACACAAACCACACACCACGAAAAAAAAGTACCCACACTTGTTCACCCATTAGTTAAGGGGGAAAAAGTTAAATTCACAGTGCAGTATAAGTTAGATGTAGAACAGAACAGAAACGAGGTAATTTTGGAGCGACACAAAGGCCCTTAGAATCAGTGTGAGAGTCACTGGGGATTAAACCTTTTTTTTAGATGACACATTGTACTTGAAGACTTTAGAGAAGGCCAGAATGTGCTGGGCCTTCATAGCAGTTGCTTGGAGGCCTGAAGTCCTCATCGAGAACTTCCAGAAAGCTGCAGGTCTGCTGCAAATCTCAGCTCTTTTAAATCAAGACTGAAGACTTTTCTGTTTGCCGCTGCCTTTCAGTAAACAATACTCTGTGAATTTATTATGCTGCACTGTATTTTCTATTCCTTGATATTCTTGTTTTTATTTAATTATTTTTATTTTAAAATTCTAAATTTGTTTCATTATTGGCTTGTTTTAAGCTGTATTGCATTTTGATTTTGCCTTTATTTTCTTTTTATTCTATTTTTTTCCACTTCATTTTATAACATGTTATGATGTGAAGCACTTTCAGACTGCCTTGTGTATGAAATGTGCTATACAAATTAAGTTGCCTTGCCTTGTAGCTTGGTTCTGCTGCTTGGAGGGGGTTCAACTCCTCCAGTCAAAGCCCAGGAGAAAAGAGAGAGAGAATGTCCAGAGTCTGAGTTGCTATTTGTTGAGACTCTGAGTCAGCTCAGCCTTTTGCAAACTCTGGATTCAAAGTACAGTTCGACCAATCCCATTGGAGTCTGGAGTTCCCAGATGGGTGTCAAGGGATGAGGTTTCTCTGGTCATCCCAAAGGAAGTAGGGGCAGGAAAGAGTTTTGCCAGAGCCCTGTGCAGAAGGTGGCTCGAATGTCTGACAAAAGAAACTGTTTGCACAACAGAATCCCGATGGTCTATCCAAAAGGCCTCCGGGATTGCTGTGAGAAGACATGGTTTCCAAGGGGAAAAAGCCAGCACATTGAGACATGCAGAGATGACCCGGTCATTGGCAAAGTCATTACTTTGTTACGAGAACAACTTACCTGCTAGGTTAAAAGTGAATTCCTCTGAATTTGGTTTCAAAGGAATGGAAGCATCTTGAGATTCAAAATTAAAGGGTATTTCTGGAAGAGAGACTGGAGTAAATTCTTCCAGGAGGTACTTTGTCTTACTTACCCTCAAGATCTAGGGTCCACCTGTAGTTTCAAACCATCTAAACCCATCCTGCATGAGTGTAGGAAAGGATGACTGGTCTTGCACGACGAGTCCTGGATGTGATGCTCCAAACCACGCAAGCAGGTTTGTCCTGCAGTGGATCCAGATAAACTGGAATTCTGAAATGTTCCATAACCGAAAAATGCCAGGGCCATCTGTGCAGCAAAACCTTTATCGTCGTCGCAGATCCCAACCCTTTAACTTACCTCGTTACTTACCACTTGACAAAGACAGTTGGTTAGGAGAAAAACTTACCAGCCAGGTTAAAAGTTAATTCCTCTGAACTTGGGTTTCTAAAGGAATGGAAACATCTTGTGAATGGAAATAAAAGGGTCTTTCTGGAAGAGAAACTGAGTAAATTCTCCATGAAGACCTTTGTTTAGAAGTCTTTGTTTAACTTACCCTCAAGATCAAGGATCCACCTATAATTTCAAACTGTCTAAACCCATCATGCAAGAGTGTGGAAAGGATGATTGGTTGAGCACGCCGAGTCCTGGCTGTCATGCTGTCCGATGTAGGAACTCAAGGTTTGCACGTATGAAATCATTCATAGATGAGGATCGAACTGGGTCCAGATCATCAAGATATGGGATTATGTTGTAGAAACATTTTTTTGTCAGACATCTGAGCCACCTCCTGCACAGGGGTCTGGCAAAGGTTTCCCTCTTCCCTACTTCCTTTGATGACCAGAGAAAGAAGCCTTTCATTGACACCCATCTGGGATCTCCAGACTCTGAAATGATCCGTCCAACTGCATTTTTAACCCAGAAATCACAATTGGCTGAGCTGACTTTGAGACTCAACAAGCAGCAACTAAAATCCTGAGTCTCTCGCTCTCTCTTCTCCAGCAAATGATTTTATCTGCTCTTAACAACTACTGTTGACATAATGGTTATTTGACTAATTTCCAATAAGTCAGGAATATTTAAGAATTTGGATTTAAAAGCGTCAGTGGCTTGCCCACTTTTAGACCATGAATGTGACCATACTTAATTTGCTTTGAGATAGACATGGCATGATTGACAAAGAATGTAGACGGATAATGACAGAGAGATTTAAATGTCAGAGGAAATAAAAGGAATATAGGAATAAAGGAAATAAAAGGAATATAGGAATAAAGGAAATAAAGTGAGCAGACATAAAAATAAAGACTTAAAATTATACATACCTTTGGTAGATCTGAAACAAACGAAAAGTTAAAGCGAAACAAACTACTCATTGAAAATCATTCTGATAAAATGGTTCATTGCTAAATTTCTGTTAAACAAATATTTAGTTATCGATGTATTGTTGGGTTGCATTCTGGACCTAAGAATTCTCACTGCATGTTGTAATGAGTACGAACACACACACACACACACTCACACTCACTAACTTTATATTGAGAGATGACCACGGACATGATTGAGCTGTATTGATTCATTGATACACAATTCAAATAAAAAGGAAATCCACCGTGTGTAGTTCTACCTGGAAAAAAAAAATGATTGCACCAATATTGACACAAGCAGATATTAAAAGGCACAGAGGATATGTAGATAGATATAGAAACTGTAACTTGTCCACTTGATACACATAACTTAAACGGGTGTCAACAATAATTGGCATGTATTATTATTATATACTGGGCATATGGTGTCATTTGACACGTTAAAAAATATTTCTACCAAATTTATTTGAATCCTCTATTAAGTTAGTCTATAGCTCGGTACAAAAGAATCTTTATCATTCGATGGATGACTATGCAACATTAAACCTTTTTGATTTTTTTAAACAATCTGATAAATAAGAAGGCCAATAAAGAAAAGTAAAATAAACATGTTGTGTAGCTATACCTGGAAAAAAAAAAAAAAAAAAAAAAAAGGTTATTGCACCAATACTGACACAAGCTGGTAGTAGGCACAAGATAAAAACCAGATCTATACCATTGCCATACTGATATCACTTATATTCTGATCATGTATTTGTTTTGATTTTCAAATGTTTGTTTTCCTCGATAATAACAATATTTACATGACATGATATACATCATACAAATATGAAAAAACACAAAAATAAAGCACTGAAATCTTTCAAGTTGGAGGAGGGACATGAGGAAGCACAGCTCATCTCGTCCTGCCACTTAATTACATTATCTCATAATTTACGGTATAATTTCTAGTATAATTTATGTTTAGCTCCAATATCTTTATGAAATAGTCACTATCCAAATTTGAAATGAGCTAAAACAATTATATATATATATATATATATAATAAAAAATAAAAACAAAACACAAAAACACTTTGACTCATTGAAACTTATTCTGATCATTGTTTCAATACTTTTCTGTAAACTTCATTTATGAATCTGCAGTATTTATTGTTGCTTGATTTCTGCAGCTATGCAACTACGACAATCAAATGTTGTATTGTTTATTATGGTGTATGATGATATAACTTGATTTGAGATACAGATACACATGTGGCAAGGCAGTTGTAAAGATAAATCAGCAATGTGATAAATAGGCAAAAAAAATCTTAAAATAAAAAGGACACTTACCTTAGAGCTACCTGGAAATAAAAAGTTACTGCACCAATACAGAGAACAGTTCGGCACGACAGTCATGAAAGAAAGCTATTTTTTTGGTTTGTCCCGTAGAGGGCCAGCCTTCTACGTGTCTCTCTGGCTGAGTTAGTAAGTCAGTGATCGTAGTTGCACCTTCGTTCAGTCTAGTGAACTCCTTCACCAAGCTGCGTTGCTAGCGAAGCTGCATTCATGGTCGTCTGAGGGAATCAGAGCAGCAGAAACAGTCAAGTTGGAGACTCAAGCCGGACACACGGACGTCACCGCTGCAGAGTTTGTGATGTGAAACGTGAAGTTGGAGTCGTCGACACGTCCAGAACACACAGAATACAGAGGAACGACAAGCTGAAGAGTTTATCACCATTTATCAGTCTGAAAGCTAATCCACCACAGCAGCCGCAGCGAGTGTTAGCACAGCAGCTCTAGCTAGCGTTAGCAAGCCTGCAGCCAGCATCTAAACAATCTAACTTCACACCTAATAGACAGCAAACCTATAAGTGAAGGATCACAAACTTTATTCACATAATATGATTAGTTGGCTCGTTAGATACGTTGTGATTGGAGACCGTTTTGGTTAACCTTTATGGGCATGTATCTTTAACTTTGTATAAACTGTATAAAACACTGACTTGTGAATGAACTACCATATAATGAGTACTTTGCATAATTATTTAATCTTTCAAACCGAACATCTTAAGGTACAAATACGTAAGTTTTATTTTTGTAAGTAAATTTGTAATATTTTACTGAAATGTAGCTGAATTATGTCGAGTTAATTCATCAATCACCTTTATTCATTATGTATTTGTGCAGTTTTTTTCTATAATTAATTTAATATTTAGATTCATTTCATTTATTTTAATATATTTTTATTAAATGATTTTAATTTAGATTGATTATATTATATAAATAAAAATATATCCATCTACAGTATTTATTGTTGCTTGAATTGTGGATCAACGTAGAGATAAATATACACATTCGGCACAATCAATGCGATAAATCGGCAGACAGGGCTGCCAAAATAAACCATTAAAATAAAAGTACACTTACCTTACGTAGATTTACCTGGAAATTAAAAGTTATTATACCTATACTGAGATAAAAAGGCAGACACGGCTCCCAAAAAAAACAAACTATTAAAACAAATACGACACTTACCTTATATATCTCGTTGGAGATGAGTTATTGATCGATCAATTTATTAATTTATGCTCCGGTCATACCGATATCACCTATATTTTAATCATTACGTATTTGTTTTCTTTAATTTGTCCCCAATTAAAATAACCACTTGTTTAACTGCATTATGATTCTGTTCATTATTTAAATTATTTTTTGTAAATGGTGGATGATGGAAAAATATAATTTTTAAAGTCATCCATCACTGTCGTACTAATATCAGCTATATTCTGATAATTATGTATTTATTGTCTCATGGCATACATACCGACATTCATTCTGATTGTTGATTTGTGTGGAGAAGGATCTATAGAATTTGTAATTAATCCCGTCACCTATCACTTTCATACTGTTGTCACCTATATTCTAATTATTATGCATTTGTTAATTTTTCTCTAAATCCGAACTGTGATTATGTTCATTGTCTCAATTATTTGTAAAATAAATGTACCTAAGTGCTTGAATTCTGGAGTTATGTACCTAAGAAATGAATAAAAAAAAATAATGGATGTATTAAATGTATTAATATATTATGATCATTAGATATTGTCTCACAACATGGCATAAATACTTAGACATTAATTCCAATTATGTTAATTATTACTTCTGCAAAACGAGGACATAAAAGTCTGTTGTTGTCCAGGGATTAGACTGGTGGTCCTAGAGGGACCAGCAGGACCTGCTGGGGGTCTGGCACTGTGAAGTCCTGCATGGTGCCGTCTAGTGTTGGACTCTCTTCAGACTGCAGAGACCGGTGCTGCTGCCTGACTGTGTGAACATGATTTCCACGGAGTTCAACAGTGAAATGCTGCTCTGCTTCTTGTAGGACTCTGAACATCCACATCATCTCTACGCCAGCGAGCTCCTCGGACCGCCATCTCCACGCCGTCCTCTTCTTCTGAGCCCCCGTCTGCATCCGTTGGGGGCGTCGTCTTCAGTAACGATGACTCAGCGTTCTCGGAGTGGATTTCTTTCCTTTCTGGTTGTCTGACGTTGCAGCGCTGCAGGAACACAAACATCAGCAGGTCAGCTGCTGCCGGCTGCTTCTCCTCCTGCTCTGCTGCGAGAGGACAGCCCAACTCCACCAGGCTGGACCTCTATTCCAGCCACACGATTAGTTCATCACCATGCTGCTCTCATTGTCATTGGCTGATCGGGTTGTCTGTCAGAACATGCAAGGAATGAGTTCAATCAACGTTCCAATCGACCAAATCTCACATTTCTAATGGAGAAAAAAGTTATATCGATAATTAAATTCTAACGTTTTATTGCCTGACCATCACCAAATGTATTTATGTTAATTATTCATTATTAATTATTATTTTGAGGTACAAATACAGTGATCATTACTTAATTTCATAAAATAAAAAAATATATTCATCATATATTATATATAAAAAATGTATTGACCGACTATGTTCATTGTTTCAATTATTTTTGTAAATTAAATCTATCCGTTCAATTTCTCTGAATTCAGCATTTATGGTTGATTCAATTCTGGAGCTATTCATTTGAAATAATTAAATAAATGTATGATTAATTTTAGTGTTTATTATATTTAATATATATAGATTCTAAAACTTTACTTGAGATAGACCCAAATAAGGCACGGCGGCCATGTTACAAATCTGTGAATGGCGCGGCGGCCATATTGGAAAGTTGTAAAGTGGCACGGCGGCCACGTTGGAAAGCTGTGAATGGCGCGGCGGCCATTTGGGAAAGCTGTGAATGACACGGCGGCCATTTGGGAAAGCTGTGAATGACACGGCGGCCATTTGGGAAAGCTGTGAATGACACGGCGGCCATGTTGGAAAGAAAGTCATGGCACGGCGGCCAATAAAAAAACGACACCTACCTTTTGTAGATCACGACGGAGATGTTGGAGTGACGGATCGATAGAATTTTGAAAGTCATCCATCACCGCCTTACCGATATCAGTTCTATTCTAAATATTAATTGTAGTTTGAATTCTGGAGTTTTGTAAATGCATTAAAATAAATAGGCAGACACGGCTGCCAAAATAACAAACGATTAAATTACAACACTTACCTTGATGGCGATGTTCGAGTTATGGATAGATAGATTTATTAATTTATGCTCCTGTCATCTGATATCACCTATTTTCATCATTACGTATGTCTTTAAATGTTTCCCTAAATCACATAACTTACTCATTTAAACTGATCCTGATTATGTTTGTTTCAATAATGTTATGTAAACTAAATGTATCTACAGGATTGTTGCTTCAACCATTTACTTAAAAAAAAAAAAATTACAAAAATGTGATGTATCTATTTACGGTATTTAATGTTGCTTGTATTGTACCCAAGAAATGTACTATATGTAGAGTTTATGATGGTGTATGTGATAATATAAGTTGATTTTTAGATAAATATACACATATGGCATAGAGGCCATGAAAGCGGTATTTGATCAAACAAGGCAGACACGGCTGCCAAAAAAAACAAACTATTAACATAAAATTTCACTTACCTTATGTAGATTCATCTGAAAATAAAAAGTTATTGAAACATTGATAGAACAGAACGTTTGTAGATTTAAAGAGGCACGGCGGCCACATTAGACAGTCATTACATGTAAGCCACGTTTGAGATCTATAGTCTATTATGAATTTATTGTCTTTAATCTTTACTCAATTACTCATTTAAACATGTTTCAATAGTTTTTTTGTAAACTACATTTATCTACACTATTGTTGCTTTAATTCTTCAGCTATTTAACGTTTCAAAAAATGCACAAATGTATTTATTATTGTGTTTGTGGTCTAATTGGATATAAATATACAGAGATACATTCTTCAAATAAACAATGCAATACATAGGCATACACGGCTGCCAAAATAAACAATTAAGATAAAAGTACACTTACCTTACGTAGATTTACACCAATACTGACAAAAGCTGTTATTAGAAGATAAATACCTACTTAATATATACATTTGTGCGGGCTAATATTTTAATGTAGGTAAGCGAGAAACACCTACGTAATATATACATTTGTGCAGGCTAATATTTTAATGTAGGGTTGGGCGATAAACCGGTTTTGATAAATTATCGCGATACAACTTTTTCCTCCATTAGAAATGTGAGACGCAGTCGATAGAACGGCGACTGAACTCATTCTTTGCATGTTCTGACAGACAACCCGCTCAGCCAATGACAACGAGAGAAGCACCGTGATGAACCAATCGTATGGCTGGAATAGAGGTCCAGCATTGTGGAGTTAGGCTGTCCTCTCGCAGCAGACCGGGAGGAGAAGCAGCCTGCAGCAGCTGACCTGCTGATGTTTGTGTTCCTGCAGCGCTGCAACGTCAGACAACCAGAAGGAAAGAAATCCACTCCGAGAACGCAGAGTCATTGTTACGGACGACGACGTCCCCAACGGACGCAGACGGGGGCTCAGAAGACGAGGACGGCGTGGAGAAGGCGGTCCGAGGAGCTTACCGGCATGGAGATGATGTGGATGTTCAGAGTTCTATGAGAAGCAGAGCAGCGTTTCACTGTTGAACTGTGTGGAAATCATGTTCACACAGTCGGGCAGCAGCACCGGTCTCTACAGTCTGAAGAGAGTCCAACTCTAGACCAGCACCATGCAGGACTTCACAGTTCCAGATCCCCAGCAGTTCCTGCTGGTCCCTCTAGGACCACCAGTCTAATCCCTGGACAACAACAGACCTTTATCTTCTAGTGTGAACTGACAATATATATCGAGCATGTTTTATTGTCTATTTATGGGTTAGTTTCAAAATATTTAAATCAGTTTGAATCTACACAAAAAGGAAAATATACAGTGAGGTAGATTTTAGTTGAATTATGTATGGCCATTTTATTTACTTGAAATTCAACTTGATAAATGTTCTACAGTGTGTGATAGTCAACGTCAGAGAAACTACATATTTAACTAAAACTAAAAGTCATATCTGCACGAGTAAAAAAGGAACATTTTAGCTCGAAAGAACTTTAAAAGAATGTTTCTCTTAAAAAAAAAAAAAAAAAAAAAATCACATAACTACACTAAAAAATGTTTTTAATTATTTTTAATAATCTACATGCATCTAGCTACAGTATTTACTGTTGCTTGGATTCTTGAGC
>CM056822.1:9053077-9428077 GCA_029853015.1 Chelidonichthys spinosus | reverse complement strand
CAATTCTGGAGCTATTCATTTGAAATAATTAAATAAATGTATGATTAATTTTAGTATTTATTATATTTATATATATAGATTCTAAAACTTTATTTGAGATAGACCCAAATAAGGCACGGCGGCCATGTTAGAAAAATCTGTAATTGGCGCGGCGGCCATATTGGAAAGCTGTAAAGTGGCACGGCGGCCATGTTGGAAAGCTGTGAATGGCACGGCGGCCATTTGGGAAAGCTGTGAATGGCACGGCGGCCATGTTGGAAAGCTGTGAATGGCACGGCGGCCATTTGGGAAAGCTGTGAATGGCGCGGCAGCCATGTTGGAAAGAAAGTCATGGCACGGCGGCCAATAAAAAACCGACACCTACCTTTTGTAGATCACGACGGAGATGTTGGAGTGACGGATCGATAGAATTTTGAAAGTCATCTATCACCGCCAATCAGATATCAGTTCTATTCTAAATATTAATTGTAGTTTGAATTCTGGAGTTTTGTAAATGCATTAAAATAAATAGGCAGACACGGCTGCCAAAATAACAAACGATTAAATTACAACACTTACCTTGATGGCGATGTTCGAGTTATGGATAGATAGATTTATTAATTTATGCTCCTGTCATCTGATAGATATATTTTCATCATTACGTATGTCTTTAAATGTTTCCCTAAATCACATAACTTACTCATTTAAACTGATCCTGATTATGTTTGTTTCAATAATGTTATGTAAACTAAATGTATCTACAGGATTGTTGCTTCAACCATTTACTTAAAAAAAAAAATAAATAAAAAAAAACACAAAAATGTGATGTATCTATTTACGGTATTTAATGTTGCTTGTATTGTACCCAAGAAATGTACATATATGTAGAGTTTATGATGGTGTATGTGATAATATAAGTTGATTTTTAGATAAATATACACATATGGCATAGAGGCCATGAAAGCGGTATTTGATCAAACAAGGCAGACACGGCTGCCAAAAAAAACAAACTATTAACATAAAAGTTCACTTACCTTATGTAGATTCATCTGAAAATAAAAAGTTATTGCAACATTGATAGAACAGAACATTTGTAGATTTAAAGAGGCACGGCGGCCACATTAGACAGTCATTACATGTAAGCCACGTTTGAGATCTATATTCTATTATGAATTTATTGTCTTTAATCTTCACCCAACTACTTATTTAAACATGTTAAATAGTTTTCTTTCTAAACTACATTTATCTACACTATTGTTGCTTTAATTTTTCAGCTATTTACCGTTTCAAAAAATGCACAAATGTATTTATTAGTGTTTTTGATCTAATTGGATATAAATATACAGAGATAGATTGTTCAATCAACAATGCAATACATAGGCAGACACGGCTGCCAAAAAAAACAATTAAGATAAAAGTGCACTTACCTTACGTAGATTTACACCATTACTGACAAAAGCTGTTATTAGAAGATAAATACCTACGTAATATATACATTTGTGCAGGCTAATATTTTAATGTAGGGTTGGGCAATAAACCGGTTTTGATAAATTATCGCGATACAACTTTTTCCTCCATTAGAAATGTGAGACGCAGTCGATAGAACGGCAACTGAACTCATTCCTTGCATGTTCTGACAGACAACCCAATCAGCCAATGACAACGAGAGCAGCACCGTGATGAACCAATCGAATGGCTGGAATAGAGGTCCAGCCTTGTAGAGTTGGGCTGTCCTCTCGCAGCAGACCAGGAGGAGAAGCAGCCTGCAGCAGCTGACCTGCTGATGTTTGTGTTCCTGCAGCGCTGCAACGTCAGACAACCAGAAAGGAAAGAAATCCACTCCGAGAACGCAGAGTCATTGTTACGGACGACGACGTCCCCAACGGACGCAGACGGGGGCTCAGAAGACGAGGACGGCATGGAGAAGACGGTCCGAGGAGTTTACCGGCGTGGAGATGATGTGGATGTTCAGAGTTCTATGAGAAGCAGAGCAGCGTTTCACTGTTGAACTGCGTGGAAATCATGTTCACACAGTTGGGCAGCAGCACCAGTCTCTACAGTCTGAAGAGAGTCCAACTCTAGACCAGCACCATGCAGGACTTCACAGTTCCAGATCCTCAGCAGGTCCTGCTGGTCCCTCGAGGACCACCAGTCTAATCCCTGGCCAACAACAGACCTTTATCTTCTAGTGTGAACTGACGATATACATCGAGAATGTTTTATTGTCTATTTATGGGTTTGTTTCACAAATATTTAAATCAGTTTGAATCTACACAAAAAAGGAACATACACAGTGAGATAGATTTTAGATTTTAGTTAAATTATGTATGGCCATTTTCTATACTTGAAATTCAGCTTGATAATGGTTCTACAGTGTGTGATAGTCAACGTCAGAGAAACTACATATTTAAACTAAAACTAACACGAGTAAAAAAGGAACATTTTAGTTCGAAAGAAATTTAAAAGAATGATTCTCTAAAAGAAAAAAAAAATCATATAACTACACTAAAAACAATTGTAATTATTTTTAATAATCTACATACATCTAGCTACAGTATTTACTGTTACTTGGATTCTTGAGCCATTTACTTAAATTATTCTACAAATTTATTTTTTATGTGTGTGTGATGATATAACTTGATTTATGATAAATATACACATGGCACAATCAATGTGATACATAGGCAGACACGGCTGCATGTTGAAATGGCACGGCGGCCATGTTTGATATTAAAACGAAAGACCACTCACCTTTTCCCTGGAAATAAAAGGTTATTACACAAAAGCTAGTCTGGCACGGCGGCCATGTTTGAAAGCAACTGGCACGGCGGCCATGTTGGATATTAAAATAAAAGACCACTCACCTTTTCCCTGGAAATAAAAAGTTATTACACAAAAGCTAGGATAGAACAGTCTGGCACGGCGGCTATGCAACATTAAAACTTTTTGATTTTTTTAAACAATCTGATAAATAAGAAGGCTCGGCGGCCAATAAAGAAAAGTAAAAACAAACATGTTATGTAGCTATACCTGGAAAAAAAAGAAAAAGTTATTGCACCAATACTGACACAAGCTGGTAGTAGGCACAAGATAAAAAACGGATATATACCATTGCCATACTGATATCACTTATATTCTGATCATGTATTTGTTTTCATTTTCAAATGTTTGTTTTCCTCGATAATAATATTTACATGACATGATATACATCATACAAAGATGAAAAAACACAAAAATAAAGCACTGAAATCGTTCAAGTTCGAGGAGGGACATGGGGAAGCACAGCTCATCTCATCCTGCCACTTAATTACATTATCTCATAATTTGCAGTATAATTTCTAGTATAATTTATGTTTAGCTCCAATATCTTTATGAAAGTCACCATCCAAATTTGAAAATGAGCTAATATATATAATAAAAAAACAAAAACACTTGGACTCATTGAAACTTATTCTGATCATTGTTTCAATACTTCTCTGTAAACTTAATTTATGAATCTGCAGTATTTATTGTTGCTTGATTTCTGCAGCTATGCAACTAAGACAATCAAATGTATTGTTTATCATGGTGTATGATGATATAACTTGATTTGAGATACAGATACACATGTGGCAAGGCGGTCTTAAAGGTAAATAAGCAATGTGATAAATAGGCAAAAAAAAAAACAATCTTAAAATAAAAAGGACGCTTACCTTAGAGCTACCTGGAAATTAAAAGTTACTGCACCAATACAGAGAACAGTTCGGCATGACAGTCATGAAAGAGAGCTATTTTTTTGGTTTGTCCCGTAGAGGGCCAGCCTTCTACGTGTCTCTCTGGCTGAGTTAGTAAGTCAGTGATCGTAGTTGCACCTTCGTTCCGTCTAGTGAACTACTTCACCAAGCTGCGTTGCTAGCGAAGCTGCATTCACGGTTGTCTGAGGGAATCAGAGCAGCAGAAACGGTCGAGTTGGAGACTCAAGCCGGACACACGGACGTCACCGCTGCAGAGTTTGTGATGTGAAACGTGAAGTTGGAGTCGTCGACACGTCCAGAACACACAGAATACAGAGGAACGACAAGCTGAAGAGTTTATCACCATTTATCAGTCTGAATGCTAATCCACCACAGCAGCTGCAGCTAGTGTTAGCACAGCAGCTGTAGCTAGCGTTAGCAAGCCTGCAGCCAGCATCTAAACAATCTAACTTAACACCTAATAGACAGCAAACCTATAAGTGAAGGATCACAAACTTTATTTACATAATAATGTGATTAATTGGCTCGTTAGATACGTTGTGATTGGAGACCATTTTGGTTAACCTTTATGGGCTTGTATCTTTAACTTTGTATAAACTGTATAAAACACTGACTTGTGAATGAACTACCATATAATGAGTACTTTACATAATTATTTAATCTTTCAAACCGAACATCTTAAGGTACAAATCCGTAAGTTTTATTTTTGTAAGTAAATTTGTAATATTTTACTGAAATGTAGCTGAATTATGTCGAGTTAATTCATCAATCACCTTTATTCATTATGTATTAATGATTTGTGCATTTTTTTCTATAATTAATTAAATATTTAGATTCATTTCATTTATTTTAATATATTTTTATTAAATTAAATTGTTTTAATTTAGATTATATATAAATAAATAAAATATATCCATCTACAGTATTTATTGTTGCTTGAATTGTGGATCAACGTAGAAATTCAGTTAAATGTATGGTGTACATGATGATATCTATTGTTTGAGATAAATATACACATTCGGCACAATCAATGCGATAAATAGGCAGACACGGCTGCCAAAATAAACTATTAAAATAAAAGTACACTTACCTTACGTAGATTTACCTGGAAATTAAAAGTTATTACACCAATACTGAGATAAAAAAGGCAGACACGGCTGCCAAAAAAACAAACTATTAAAACAAATACGACACTTACCTTATAGATCTCGTTGGAGATGAGTTATTGATCGATCAATTTATTAATTTATGCTCAGGTCATACTGATATCACCTATATTCTGATCATTACGTATTTGCTTTCTTTAATTTGTCCCCAATTAAAATAACTACTTGTTTAACCGCATTATGATTCTGTTCATTGTTTAAATTATTTTTTGTAAATGGTGGAGTGATGGATCAATATAATTTTTAAAGTCATCCATCACTGTCATACTAATATCAGCTATATTCTGATAATTATGTATTTATTGTCTCATGGCACACATACCGACATTCATTCTGATTGTTGATTTGTGTGGAGAAGTGAAGGATCTATAGAATTTGTAATTAATCCCGTCACCTATCACTTTCATACTGATGTCACCTATATTCTATTTATTATGCATTTGTTAATTTTGCTCTAAATCCGAACTGTGATTATGTTCATTGTCTCAATTATTTGTAAAATAAATGTACCTAAGCGCTTGAATTCTGGAGTTATGTACCTGAGAAATGAATAAAAAAAATGAATGTATGTATTAAATGTATTAATATATTAAGATCATTAGGTATTGTCTAACAACATGGCATAAATACTAATTGACATTAATTCCGATTATGTTAATTATTACTTCTGCAGAATGAGGACATAAAAGTCTGTAGTTGTCCAGGGATTAGACTGTTGGTCCTAGGAGGGACCAGCAGGACCTGCTGGGGGTCTGGCACTGTGAAGTCCTGCATGGTGCTGTCTAGAGTTGGACTCTCTTCAGACTGCAGAGACCGGTGCTGCTGCCCGACTGTGTGAACATGATTTCCACGCAGTTCAACAGTGAAACGCTGCTCTGCTTCTTGTAGGACTCTGAACATCCACATCATCTCTACGCTGGCGAGCTCCTTGGACCGCCATCTCCACGCCGTCCTCTTCTTCTGAGCCCTCGTCTGCATCCGTTGGGGCGTCGTCTTCAGTAACGATGACTCAGCGTTCTCAGAGTGGATTTCTTTCCTTCTGGTTGTCTGACATCGCAGCGCTGCAGGTACACAAACATCAGCAGGTCAGCTGCTGCCGGCTGCTTCTCCTCCTGCTCTGCTGCGAGAGGCCAGCCCAACTCCCCGAGGCTGGACCTCTATTCCAGCCACAAGATTAGTTCATCACCGTTCTGCTCTCATTGTCATTGGCTGATCGGGTTGTCTGTCAGAACATGCAAGGAATGAGTTCAATCAACGTTCTAATCGACCAAATCTCACATTTCTAATGGAGAAAAAATTATATCGATTAAATGCTAACGTTTTATTGACTGACCATCACCAAATGTATTTATATTAATTATTCATTAATTATTATTTTGAGATAAAAATACACTGATCATTATTTAATTTTATTAAATAAAAAAATATATTCATCATATATTATATATAAAAAATGTATTGACCAACTATGTTCATTGTTTCAATTATTTTTGTAAATTAAATCTATCCATTCAATTTCTCTGAATTCAGCATTTATTGTTGATTCAATTCTGGAGCTATTCATTTGAAATAATTAAATAAATGCAGTATTAATTTTAGTGTTTATTATATTTATATATATAGATTCTAAATCTTTATTTGAGAGACCCAAATAAGGCACGGCGGCCATGTTAGAAATCTGTAATTGGCGCGGCGGCCATATTGGAAAGCTGTGAATGGCGCGGCGGCCATTTGGGAAAGCTGTGAATGGCGCGGCGGCCATTTGGGAAAGCTGTGAATGGCGCGGCGGCCATGTTGGAAAGAAAGTCATGGCACGGCGGCCAATAAAAAAACGACACCTACCTTTTGTAGATCACGACGGAGATGTTGGAGTGACGGATCGATAGAATTTTGAAAGTCATCTATCACCGCCATACCGATATCAGTTCTATTCTAAATATTAATTGTAGTTTGAATTCTGGAGTTTTGTGCATTAAAATAAATAGGCAGACACGGCTGCCAAAATAACAAACGATTAAATTACAACACTTACCTTGATGGCGATGTTCGAGTTATGGATAGATAGATTTATTAATTTATGCTCCTGTCATCTGATAGATATATTTTTATCATTACGTATGTCTTTAAATGTTTCCCTAAATCACATAACTTACTCATTTAAACTGATCCTGATTATGTTTGTTTCAATAATGTTATGTAAACTAAATGTATCTACAGGATTGGTGCCTCAAACATTTACTTAAAAAAAAAAAAAAAAGCACAAAAATGTGATGTAATTATTTACGGTATTTGATGTTGCTTGTATTGTACCCAAGAAATGTAATATATGTATAGTTTATGATGGTGTATGTGATCATATAAGTTGATTTTTAGATAAATATACACATATGGCATAGAGGCCATGAAAGCGGTATTTGATCAAACAACAAGGCAGACACGGCTGCCAAAAAAACAAACTATTAACATAAAAGTTCACTTACCTTATGTAGATTCATCTGAAAATAAAAAGTTATTGCAACATTGATAGAACAGAACGTTTGTAGATTTAAAGAGGCACGGCGGCCACATTAGACAGTCATTACAGGTAAGCCACGTTTGAGATCTATATTCTATTATGAATTTATTGTCTTTAATCTTCACCCAACTACTTATTTAAACATGTTTCAATAGTTTTTTTTCTAAACTACATTTATCTACACTATTGTTGCTTTAGTTCTTCAGCTATTTATTATTTACCGTTTCAAAAAATGCACAAATGTATTTATTATTGTGTTTGTGATCTAATTGGATATAAATATACAGAGATACATTCTTCAATCAACAATGCAATACATAGGCAGACACGGCTGCCAAAATAACAAACAATAAAGATAAAAGTGCACTTACCTTACATAGATTTACACCAATACTGAGAAAAACTGTTATTAGAAGATAAATACCTACGTAATATATACATTTGTGCAGGCTAATATTTTAATGTAGGGTTGGGCGATAAACCAGTTTTGATAAATTATCGCGATACAACTTTTTCCTCCATTAAAAATGTGAGACGCAGTCGATAGAACGGCAACTGAACTCATTCCTTGCATGTTCTGACAGACAACCCGATCAGCCAATGACAACGAGAGCAGCACCGTGATGAACCAATAGTATGGCTGGAATAGGGGTCCAGCCTTGTGGAGTTGGGCTGTCCTCTCACAGCAGACAAGGAGGAGAAGCAGCCTGCAGCAGCTGACCTGCTGATGTTTGTGTTCCTGCAGCGCTGCAACATCAGACAACCAGAGAGGAAAGAAATCCACTCTGAGAACGCAGAGTAATCGTTACGGACCACGACGTCCCCAACGGACGCAGACGGGGGCTCAGAAGACGAGGACGCCGTGGAAAAGGCGGTCCGAGGAGCTTACCGGCGTGGAGATAATGTGGATGTTCAGAGTTTTACGAGAAGCAGAGCAGCATTTCACTGTTGAACTGTGTGGAAATCATGTTCACACAGTCGGGCAGCAGCACCGGTCTCTAAAGTCTGAAGAGAGTCCAACTCTAGACCAGCACCATGCAGGACTTCACAGTTCCAGATCCACAGCAGGTCCTGCTGGTCCTCCTTAGACCACCAGTGTGAACCCTGGACAACAACAGACCTTTCTCTTCTAGTGTGAACTGACGATATATATCAAGAATGTTTTATTGTCTATTAATGGGTTTGTTTCACAAATATTTAAATCAGTTTGAATCTACACAAAAAGGAAAATATACAGTGAGGTAGATTTTAGTTAAATTATGTATGGCCCTTTTATTTACTTGAAATTCAGCTTGATAAATGTTCTACAGTGTGTGATAGTCAACGTCAGAGAAACTACATATTTAAACTAAAACTAACAGCCATATCTGCACGAGTAAAAAAAGGACCATTTTAGCTCGAAAGAAATTTAAAAGAATGTTTCTCTAAAAAAATAAAAATCACATAACTACACTAAAAAAAGTTTTTAATTATTTTTAATAATCTACATGCATCAAGCTACAGTATTTACTGCTGCTTGGATTCTTGAGCCATTTACCTAAATTATTCTACAAATGTATTGTTTATGTGTGTGTGTGATGATATAACTTGATTTATGATAAATATACACATAGCACAATCAATGTGATACATAGGCAGACACGGCTGCATGTTGAAATGGCACGGCGGCCATGTTGGATATTCAAACGAAAGACCACTCACCTTTTCCCTGGAAATAAAAAGTTATTACACAAAAGCTAGTCTGGCACGGCGGCCATGTTGGATATTAAAATAAAAGACCACTCACCTTTTCCCTGGAAATAAAAAGTTATTACACAAAAGCTAGGATAGAACAGTCTGGCACGGCGGCCATGTTTGAAAGAAACTGGCACGGCGGCCATGCTGAAATGGCACGGCGGCCATGTAGGTTTTTCCTGGAAACAAAACGTTATTATTATAGAACAGCCTGGCACGGCGGCCATGAAAGAGACAGAGGTGGATCAATATATAAGAGTGATTGATCGGTGGGCTCGGCAGCCAACAAACTTAAGAGACTTAAAATAAATAAAGACACTTATGACACCCATGTCAGTGATGTTTTTATATATTAAAACTCTTAAAACTACCTCTTTTCTTTGGTTTCCGACACCATAGGTGTTGATTTTATGATTATTTATTTTATTACTTTTATATTTCTGCTGTGTACTTCATCCATATTGTGTCATCTATTTATTGTATTTTATCTTGGAAAACCTTGCGTTTGTTAAAATCGTGCAATATAAATAAAGTAGATTGGATATTGGCGTGAAGAATACAATTCATTTTTAAATAACTCTTTTCATTTCAGTTATATTGATACAACATATCTGATTATTATGCATTTATTGTCATTAAATGTTTCTCAAAAATCAAAACTACTCATTTACACTTTTGATTACTACAAAAGAACAATATATAATATATTCAATAGTTATATGAAAACTAAAAAGCCTGACTGGTCAGAATCAAGATTTTAGATTGGATTTAGTAATTCTTATTATTTTAAATACAGTTTTATAATGTTCTACAGGGTTTGTGTGATGTTCAACTTTGGAGAGACTATTTTTTTTTTTTTTTATTTTATTGTCTTTTTTTTTTACCTTTATCTCTTCTAACGCATTTGTTGTTTTCGTTTATCTAACCATATTTATATTCTGCCGTGAAAAGCACTTCGTAAACTGCTGTTTTTAAAAGGTGCTATATAAATTCATTGTTATTATTATTATTATTATTATTATTATTATTACGTACTTAGGAGTGAAGTTAGATTGTTTAGACGCTGGCTGCAGGCGTGCTAACGCTAGCAACAGCTGCTGTGCTAACGCTAGCTGCAGCTGCTGTGGTGGATTAGCTATCAGACTGATAAACGGTGATAAACTCTTTAGCTTGTCGTTCCTCCGTATTCTGTGTGTTCTGGACGCGTCGACGTCTCCAGCTTCACGTTTCACATCACAAACTCTGCAGCGGTGACGTCCGTGTGTCCGGCTCGAGTCTCCAACGCGACCGCCTCTGCTGCTGCGATTCCCTCAGACGACCGTGAACGCAGCTTCGTTATCGACGCAGCTTGGTGACGTAGTTCACTAGACGGACCGAAGGTGCAACTACGATCACTGACGTACTTACTAACTCAGCCAGAAAGACACGTAGAAGGCTGGCCCTCTACGGGGCAAACCAAAAAAACTGTTCAAATAAACAGTATGGCACGGCGGCCATGATGGTGACCGATAGATCGATCGATCGATAAATAATAGGCTACAATAAGTAGGAAGGCTTGGCGGCCAACCAAGAACACACCATTAAAATAAAAACAGGACACTTACCTTGTGAAGATCTCGACAGGTTGGCCAATCAGTCACCTTCCATTTTAATGTTACCTATAAAACCAGAATTATGATTTCACAAAATAAAACTTCATGTGTATTTCAGTAGACTGTGTTAACCCTAGCTGTGGGAATGTAGCATGGCATCCACGTGGTGGCCATGAAGCTATAATAAATAAATAAGTAGAGTAGAAATCCTCCTCAGGTCTTAAACAGCCCTTAATATGCATTTTCTACATAGAAAGGTTAATTGTCTTTCTCATAATATAATAAAGTAAGTCTGATAAAATAAGTGTAAAACAAACATGGACCCCTAAATGACACTGAAGCTACAAGGCCCACATCCTGGTCCAGCAAAAACCACCAACACCATTCACTAAAACTCTTAATACTTCCTACTATTAATATGATCTTTAAGCTACATTATGGCAGTTTAGTAAGTCACAGCGTCATTCCAATCAAAGACACACCATTTAAATCCATAGAAAATAAATTAACTCCAATTAACGACTAGCTCGAAATGTTTGTAGCCACAAACTAAAGGTCCAGGTACTTAACTCTGTCCCCCCTCCAGGTCCACCAGAGACCTGAAGACCAGATCAAACCTTCCATCTCTGTCACTTCACTTTAACTTTTTATTACACACTGTTGTAAGTTAAATATAGTGAACTTCACCTGTCGAGCATGTGGGCCTCATTGAAATTTGAATTTTTACTTCCTGGTATAAGTCACTTCCTGCAAGGCTGTGAATGGATGAGCTGCTTCTCAGTGGGCGGGACTTAAAAACCCATCCAACAGAGTGTGTCCATCTATCTAAAAGCCCCCTTCTCTTCATTATATTGATCTATATTCATGTTTTTACTGGTCTCTCACATCTAAAGAAATCTTATTTAGTTTTGTTTTCCATTTCAGTGACAAACAGTCTCTATATATTTAATATTATATTCAATTAACTACTCATGACCTTAAATACTAATGATGTGCTACAAAAGGTGACAAGAGCTCAGCAGCAGGAAACTCTTGATGTTTTATTCATTTTTGATTTCTCTAAATCCTTCATCAGCTGCTTTATATCTCCAACATCCATACTTTCATCCACAGATCATCATCTAAACACCCGTTTATTTAATTATGGAAATCAGTAATCAGTTTATCTCCAAACATTTAAACAGCAGCATCAAATCATCAAACTGAATTTTTTATTTAATCTTTCAACATTCTCAAAAACAGTTGAATCAACTGAATCAGGCTCCCCACGACGGACAGCCTTCCTTGAGCCTGGAAGACAGCCGGCCCTGCAGACAGACACCGGCACCTACGGGAGCAGAGGACGGCCTCACCTCTGCAGGGTGAAAGGAGTTTTAAAACAAGAAAACAGTGGAGGTGATCAGCTGAGGACTGTTATTGTCCAGAAGCTGTTTAAGAAGGTTTGGTTTCTATTCATATATATATATGAACGTATTTAACAAAATGCAGGGTTCCTACACCTTTTCCTGAGTCAAACTCAAGCACTTTCCAAGCATTTCAAGGTGCATTTCCATGCTTTTCCAGCATCAATCCAATCCTCAGTATTTAGTTGACTTATTATTGCACTTGTTCATCACATTAAATGAGATGTTATTGCCCTATAAACAACCAACATGATGTTTGGAGACAGCTTTTTACAGAAAGACCACAAATGACAGGAAAACAAATTCCACTAACAGATCCACAGAAATATCACCAACTATTTTCATCATCTGCTCATCATCAAAAGTCATTTTTCATGCAGAAATGCTGTTTTCAGTCCCTCAATTATGGAGATCTTCTTTTCTCTGTTCTATCATATACTGTATGTCATCACATAGAACACACATTTCAAGTACTTTATTCTAAATCTAAGCATTTTTCAAACCTTGGAAACACCACATTAAAAGTGTTTTCAAGGATTTCCAGCACCCGCATGAACCCTGAAAATAAAAGAAAATCTCGGCGGAGAATACAACCACGACTTTAGCCGAGGAGCTGTGCATCACCTTGGCAGCGGGGAAGACGATGGAGGAGGAAGGTTTCACGAGGAAGAGAGGAGGTACGTGTGAAATAAATTGCCCTTTTAGGGTCTCTGGATAGGATTCCTCTCTCTGGTGACCTCTAGTGGCGATATAAAAAAAAGGCACTTTGGCAAACAGCAATGTTTGAATATCCAACCTGGGGATAAACGGGCTACGGCAACACATGGGTTGTCTCTTAAACAGCATCCACTTTTTGTTCTTTCTCATGCTTGGAAACAAATATCACAGCTGGAACATGAATTAAAACTGCAAGCAGTATCATGACGGGCCCTCACTCATATGCGGTCGTGGAGTGCCTGCGGTCACATAGCAGCTGTGGACGCCTACCTGTGATGCGGCCGCCTCCTCGTGGTGCAAGTTTAGACACAAGCGATCGACATTCAAAGTATCTCCCTGACTGCTCTCTGAGGTGCGTGCTAAGTAAATGTGGAGCAGATGAGACAATGAATAAATGAATAATGACCCCTCCTCCTCCCCCTGTGTCTTCTCTACAGGCTGAAATTATTTTCACCAGGCCGCGTGGACACACCAAATTTGGTTCTTTTTTTTTAATGCGGAGGCCTTCAAAAGGCACGTCAAACTGGTGAAAGAATAATAAACCGTACAATAACAATAGGGCTTCGCAGCCCGACATTGTTGACGCTCGGGCCCTAAATATAATAGTAGCTGCATTACTCTCTCTCACCACTAGAAGATCAAAACACTGACATTTTTCCATCTCTTTAACATTATTATTGCGAACACATTACCAAGCGCACACTCAGCAAACACAGAAACATTATAAATCCATGGAAGTTGTGTTTGTGTCCAAATGACAAATGTAAGTCCAACTTGATACTGTGTTGTTGTGGTTTTTTGGGTGAAAGTTCAAAAGCCAAATAAGAGTTTGGTGTGCCAGACTGCCATTATTGCAACATACAAACACACGATGGCGCTCCAAACTCTGATTTATTCAAACGGGCTTTAAAAACACTTCAGTGCTTCAAGTGTCAAATATGTTTAAAATGTTGTTTAGTTTATGATTAAAACACTGAACAGACATATTCAAATTAAAATCTTGAAGTTTATCACTTTAACTTGCGCATTAAAAAAAATCTAAAATGAAAACTGGCCCAAGATCTTAAACCAGTAACTTTGGTCAATCAATCTTTCTGTCAGATTAGGAGTTTCATTTCCTTTTTGATTGTGTGTCAGAATAAGTCAGCGAGTCTCATGAAAAGTCTTGATCCGTTCAACAAAAGAGGAAATCCCGTCTTTTCCCAGCAGCTCCACGTCTCTGAACAGACAGAAAACTCGACTGGTGAGTACAAGAATATAACATTCAATATTTGTTTACGCTGTTCTGTCAATGTTACAACGATATAACATTTACAACAGCAAAACAGCAGAGCGCAATTCTAACATTTTAGTTAACAATCATAACAATTTAATTCAGATATCATTGTTTTCCATTGAAATAAACACAAAATAAAGTTTGTCTGAAAGGATGAAATCAATGTAAAATCTTTATATCTTTATGTACAGTGTTTTAGAAAAATGTTTTGTAATATTCTGATTCTGCCCTGTGGAATATTTCAATAATAATAATAATTATTATTATTTATAATCCTATAATTAATTAAAGAATCAAGAATTTAAATAATACATTTTTTACATTCGTTTTTTTGTCAGTCCACAACTATTAATTCATTAATTAAATTTCTACAAAAACAACTTGCACTTTGTTTCCGAAAGGCTTGAACCACCTGTGTGAGTATGTATTTATTTTTTCTCTTTAAATTAAGAGATGTTTGCGTCTTTATGTTGTTTATTTTTGGACTTTACAACAAACTGTCGATGCAGTGTTCAGTGTCAGCGGTTCTCTTTGGGCGTGCAATACAACTGGGCTGCAAAATTAATCAAACAATTATTTTCAGATTTGTACATTTATTTTAGCTGTCAGCAATCACACCGCAAAGAATCTAAAGTGTCAGTACTGACACTTAATCTTTCTGAAATTTTACCTGATTTTTACAAGACTTCATAATGTCTGATTCAGTTCCATAGCCAAGGGTTTTTTTAATTTAATATTGTATATATTCAGTTGACTGTTTATATTCTGCAAATATGAAGGTCTGAAGACTATACATTTTGTTTATTTAGTTTTCCATATTATTTAATTTAATTCTGGTGGAGACTACATTTGTCTAAATGAGTGTCAAGAACAACTAACTTCTTGTGTCGTGTCTTCTCATTATCTCTCTCGTGTTTTATTGTCCGTCATCTCCACCATCAGCTTTTTCCTCTGCTAAATACCAAGTTCAGTGTTTTTGGACCATGGGTGGTTATTTGGTGGTTCTGGTGGGCGTGGCCTTGCTTCTGACATCCGGCCAATGTGATGTGAGCTGCAGAGGGATCAACGGCCAGGATGGAGAGGCAGGAGCTCCGGGCAGAGACGGATATCCTGGAGTGAAGGGAGAGAAAGGAGAGCCAGGTAACAGACAGACCGCAACACTTTCTATTTAATGGTGTATTTGTGTGTTTGTTTCGTCCGTCCGAACGTCAGGCGGCAAAATCAGGTTATTGGGAAGTGAAGCCAACTTGGAAGTGCCTTAAACCTGCATTCTCTCTGCTGGTCATCAGGGGGCAGCTTCTCTGGTTGGAAATAGAAGTCTGATTGCATGGAAGTCTCAGATAAAATGATCATACTTCTCTCTTGATTTATTATCTCAGTAAACATTGTAAACATGAGTTTATGGACTCAATCTCTAGTTTAAAGTCTTCTCCAATACTGCATGATGTTAATTTAGTAAATTATGGTCCATTCAGTGTCAGATAGACCATAAAACAGGGGATGCTTTAGGGATGGGGCTACATTGTGGTTCTGGTTCACCGTTCTGGTCTCATATCGTCATTTCCAGCATCAGCAGACGGCTGTTCAATGAGGAAAATATAAAAAGCCACTGTGGACGACCCACCCAGCTCCAAACAGCTGACAGACACACAAACTGGAACATTTAGCATCTTAGCAGACAGATATTTCTCTCAGGAGTTGGTGGAGAACAAAAACAAAGCTAAAACACAGTTAATGTTGCTGTTCATCATCATGTTGCTCAATAACATGTAAGCAACTTGTGTTATTGCTGTGTTAACAATTTGTTCCTGCTCCCTTCAAGTGGCCAACATGCACGTCATTGCAGGTTGAATCACTCATCTGTTTGTCTCCAGCTGGGAGGGCCAACGGTCTGGTGGATGCCGGCGTCCTGCTGAGGCTGAAGGGGGAGGCGGGGAATCAAGGCCCGCAAGGGGTCATGGGTCCTAAAGGTTTCCACGGACATGTGGGAGAAATGGGTCAACCTGGAGCGATTGGTGCCCCCGGCCCAGAGGGGAAGAGCATCGGCCACGGTAATGACACGACCTCTGACCCTACAGCTAAAAGTATTTGTGCGTATGTATATGTAGCAATTTTTAAAAATCTGAAGGGAGAGATAAAAAAATGGAATGGAATGATGCAGAGCTTCGGCCAAGGATGTATTGTCCATGTTACCGATTTGTCCCAGTGGCCGCTCCTGGTACTGCAAGAGATATCCCCCCCCCCCCCCCCTTTTAAATCCTTTGAGGCAGATGTGGGGCTATATAAAAATATTTTTATTGTCCAACAGGTTTATCCAACAGAGAAGAACAGCTCTCCCCTCAGCAGGGCCATTCAGCCTTCTCAGTGATCAGGACTGTTAACACCTATCCTTCCATCGGCCAGGTTCACTCCGTCGTCCATCACACATCTCCATCTCTCTGCTGTTTTACATCCACACCTTTTCAGAGCTGCATCTTCAAATCAAATTGATTGAATTGAATCTCTGTGTCAACACAAGCACTGGTGGAAAGTATATTTACTCAAGTGCTGCACAATAATTAAGAACATATTTGAACTACTGCTTCTGCTACTTCTACCCCACAACGGTTTTACTCTGCTTCATTTACTTGACACCTTTAGTCACTTTTCAGATTATTCATAAACTATATCAACAAATATTTATAAGGATAACTATAAAACTTGAAATTCACAAACTGAGCTACCCAGCAGTATATATAGTAATGCACATTAACTCCACCTTTACAAATTATTATAGTTGTAATTCAACATTTTAATATACATTATCCTGAAAAAGACAACAATGAGGCTACTTTCCCTTTTTTTGTCCTTTGTCCTTTGTCCATTTTGTACTTCCACATATGTATGGTCTTGAACACAGCACTTTTACAGAGTACTTCTACACTGTAGTACTGCTACTTCTACTTAAGTAAAAGTACTACCAGGCAGTGGTATGTCCTTGTAGATATTGTTTGTGTGTGTGTGCTTCAGGCAGTAACCTTCCAGAGTACCGTGGTCAACCGAGACGGGGACTTAAACACAGCAACAGGTCGCTTCACCTGCAGAGTACCTGGAGTTTATTACTTCACCTTCCACTCTATGGCCAAGGTAACACTTCCTCATATGACGTCAAAAGGATGTTTTTATTTCTTTTGTTCAAGAATTGCAGTCAGAAGTGTTTGAATGTAACAGGACATGTTATTAAAGCATTAAAACTAAACTTTGGTGACAAAGAAAACAAGCTTTTTCAAACTAGCTACCAGTCACTTTGAGACTTTCACAGATATTTAAAGTGTTATCTTCTGGGTTCTGGTGATCTGCACCTACAAATCACATTTGTTGTGTGTGTGTGTGTTTTTTTTTTAGGTCAGCATGTGTCTGAATATAGCCAGTACCGTTCTGAACAACAAGCTGGGATTCTGTGATTACAACAGGAACACCGATCAGGTAGAATTTACTCTAATTTTTCTATTATGTTGAACGCATTCCTCTCAGGAGGAACGATGGAAATGTTACAGGGAGTATCCGTAAGCCTTCCCCTGGTTTTTACTCATACCGATCTTTTTGTTCTTACCTTTCACAATAAAAGCCCAAGATCCGGCACATATTTATTGTGAAACAGCCAAAGAAGTGTTTATATTTTTTATTTTACAGATAAACATTATAATATATAGTCCTCTATATAGACCTCCCTGGATTTTGAGTGAGTGAGTGAGTGACAAAGCAAAAAAAAAAAAAAAAAAACGCATCACAGAAAGTCAAGCTGGTCTCCAATGACCAATCGTAGGGTTTCGTTTCATCCTGTCCAAAAAGAGAAAAGGCCATTTGCCAGTCCTCAGAGCTATTAAACGACATATTTACATCAACAAATACTTGAGCTACAATTCAACGGCATCTTGGCAGCAATGTAGCTGCACGTTTTGCTCTTGTTTTTTTGTTTTTTTTCCGCTTTTGTCAGTAGTAGCGTGAACATAGCAATGACACCTGTGTCGTACATCCCTATTTGGCGGGGAATCAGACCCATTGAAAGGCATTATGAATTAATATCCATTCATCAACCCATTTACTCCGCTTTTCCGGGGCCAGGTCACGGGGGAAGCAGGCTTAAGACAGGCGTCCCAATCCTCCAGCTCCTCTTCTGGGGACCCCAATGTTCCCAGGCTAGATAGACGTGCCTGGAACACCTCTAACAGGATGCATCCAGGAGGAATCCTGATCAGATTCCCGGACCACCTCAACTGGGTCCTTTCAATGCGAAGGAGCAGCAGCTCTACTCCCAATTCTCCCCCGAATGAATAGCTCAAAATATAGGAATAGTCAACATTCTCGCTGATGGTTTTGTTTGCTAATGTATTACATTGAGACTATTTCGTAGCTTGTTAGTTTTGTCGCAAAGCCGCATTTTGATTGGCTGCTTTGTTTTTTTTTCAGGTGTTGTCGGGGGGCGTGGTCTTACAGCTGACAGCCAGACAGACGGTTTGGCTCGAGTCCTTTAGGGACCGGCAGAGTGATGCGGAGATAAGAGACAGCCAAGAAAAACGCATCATCTTCAGCGGTTTCTTGCTCTTCCCAAATCCAGAATGAATTATGTTTTCAGTTCCCTTTTTTTAAAAGCTGTTGTCAAGGGGTAAATTTGCCAGAACACAGTAACGTAATATTAGTGAGTATTTTGTTTGTATTGTGATCCCACAGGGAACTTTATATTTGTTCAGCTGATCTGGTCCATGTAAACCTCTGGATGTTGACTGTGATTGCAAATAAAAACAATTAAAATGTATTATTGAGTCTGGAAGTGTGGTCATGATTTCACGTGTATTTCACTCATATAAGTAATCTTGGATTCAAAATGTTACTTGGAGCTACTACTATTAACTTCAATTTTGTGTTGATTTTGGCGGTCCCTGTGGACAACAGCTGTAGTGCTTCTGAGCACAAGATTCTCTTTAGAAAACCTCTCACAGGTGTTTCTTTTTCTTGTGTGCCTTTAAACATTGTCAACACAAGACGGCAACCTCTGGTTCTGCGAAGTGAAGCCAAGTTGGAGTGCCTTAAACTGTCATTCTCTGTTGGTCATCAGGGAGCGACTCCTCTGGTTGTAAAAGAAGTCTGATTGCATTGAAGTCTAAGATAAAATGACCATACTTCTCTCTTGATTTATAATCTCAGTAAAAATTGTAAATAAAAAAGAAGTTTTTATAAAAAAGATTGTAAATAAAAGAGTTTATGAGCTCATAGTGTCGAATCTTCTTCAATCCAGCATGATGTCCATTTAGTCAATTATCGTCCATTTAGAGTCAAACAGACCATAAAGCAGGGTATGCTTTAGGGCGGGTTTACCTGATGATTGACAGGTTGCTACCAATGCAGTTAGTTACTCCCAGTAAGTAACATTTAGCTGTAAAGTTGACCTATGAAGCTAACTTTGTTAGTAGCTTCACACCAGGATCCAGATCCAGTCGCTCCTACGCAGTTCAATGGTCACTTCCTTTCATTGGCTGCAAAACTTCCCAGGTGACGACGGCCAAAATGCCAAACTCAAGGCTTCAAAACCGTGCACAAACCAACAGGTGACGTCACCATGATAACGTCTACTTCTAATATACAGTTTATATATCAGATTCCTCCCTTTAGCGGAGGACAGTGACATAATGTAGCCGTCTGTTTCAGGCTCAGTGTAAATTACAGCTCTGTAAAAAAAATGCCTTTAATTAATCGGTACTTTTGTATTTGACCTCATCGCATGAACCTTATGGAAGTGAAACATTTTTAGTTGCTGTTGTAATGGGAATTTTGGATGTCTGTAATTTATTATCAGAATATTTGTCAGGTCAGACGTCGATCCGCATCTCCTTTCTGACTGTTATGCTATGACGAAAATTAATGCCTGTTTGTCGATGATATGAACATGAGTGCCACATTGACATAAGATAATTTCAGGACTATGACGCCTGTGTTCTGTAAATCTTGACCTTGCCTGTACATCTTGTCTTTGTAAGATAGGACATGATCCGTCCTTTGGTTCCTCCTCCTTAAAAGGGAGATTGCTGTTGGACTCAGGGTCGTTCCTGCTGATTCTGAACCTTTGCATCAGAAGGCAGGGGTGAACAGTACTTTCTTCTGCAGATGAGAATACTTAGTGGAATAAACCTCGGAGAAAAAGCTGATCCTGGTTGTTGATCTTTATTGGGCAGATTCATTTTTCCACAACACTGTACACTTCTTCTTTTTGGTAAACTTAAGCCACTTTCGCACATCCTAAAACAACTTGTTTCCATTGAACACATGCACACATCAGCATGGGGGGAAAACTGGTCCAGGGGTGGCGTTCTTGATTTTCGTTATTGTCAACAAATCCCACAAAACCAAATGTGTCCCTCAAAAGTTGTTGACTTTCGTACCGTTTCCCATGTCTACTAGTCGTATTGAATGCTTCATACATCTTTATAAATGGGTTAAAAATATATCTTTTAATTTTTTAAAGAATGATTCAGTCATTTAGTAAAAAAGCTGGTCTTTTTTTATTGATGGTCACTGCTTTGATGTGGTATTTCCTATAATTCTGTATTTACCATAATTCGGTTTTTACCATAATTCCGATAGCATGCAAATGTGGTATTGCTGCCTTCACGGTATCAAGTGTTGGCGACTGGGAAATTGATACCATGCTACCATTGCAGTTAGCTCGTAAGATGACTTAAACACTTTACTGTAAAGTTGACCTTGAACTATGAAGCTAACTTTGTTTACAACTTCACACCACAAACTTGAGGCTTCAAAACGGTAGACCACATACCAATGGCTGACGTCATGATGACAACGTCCTTCTTACAAAGTCTTTGCTTAAAAACACACAGTTTTTGTCTCGTTTTTCTGTGTTTTTGTATACCTATGTACATTTATATGTTTGCTCTTTAGGGCTTTGTGTATTTTGTTGTGATTCAAGTCTAAATGCATGTGTTGGAAAGGTTAAACAATAAAGATTCCCCCTAAAATAAACGCTCCTTGAATGTTTCATCACAAATTGCAGAACTACAAACATTTGGCTCTGAAAGTGATTTCCGACGTAAAAGCTGCTGAATCTTTGGTTTTGCCGCAGGTTCCTCCTCCGGCTGCTGCAGGACTCGGAGCTTCACTTCAGTTTGCTTTGAACTCACAGAGGCGAGTTTAAATCTTCTCTCCGTGCTCTCAGGTGAGTTTTATGTGTTAATTAACATTTATTTTTCTACATTACTGTTTATAGATTGTCTGTGTCTATATATATTTAAAAACTGTTACGAAAGCCTCCTCCTCTTCTCCTCTTATTCCATCTTCCTCCCTCCTTCTCTTCTCTCCTCTTTCTTGCTGTTCTATCACCTCTCTTCTTAACCTTTTTTCCATTAAACCTCTCTTCAATTCCTCAGCCCTCTTTTTCTTGTCCCTCCTCATTTATACTCGTACCATCTCCTTTCTTCCTTTCACCTCATTCCAAGTCTCTCCTGTCCTTCCCTTTGTGTCTTTCCTTTCCTTTTCCCTCCTTTCCTTCTCCATCTTCTCATCTTTCCTTTCCCTCGCTTTTCAACTCAACTTTTGCTTTCCTTACTGGTCTCCACTATTCTGTCCTCACCTCCTTTCCTTCTCTTATCTATTTTTCGTTGACTCCTCTCCTCTTTTCCTCATCTTGTTTCCTCTCTCTCCTTCTATTCATCCCTCCTTTTGCTTCCTTTCCTATCATCTTGTCCTCTCTTCACCTGTCTCTTTCCTTTCCTCCTCCCTTCTCCCAGCCTCCTATCTTCTCTCCTTGTCTCCTCTCCTTCTCTTCTCATCTTCCCCCTCCCATCTCCCCTTCATACCAACCTCTTCTTTTCCACTCTCATTTCATCTCTTCCTTTCTCCATCTTTGTCTCCTTCTCACCTTTGTTTTCCTCATCTCCTCCTCTTTCCTCCTGACATTTCATCTCCTCCTTTCTTTCTTTATGTTTATTCTTTTCTTTCCTCCTTTTCTGTCTTCATCTCCTCATCACCCATCTTCTGTAATCTCCATTCTTCTAATTTTAACTCATATTTTCGTCTCCTTGTCTCCTCAAATCTTTTCTTTGTCAGATTTGTCATCATGCTCCATCGTTGGTTTCTTGTGACCGGTGCCATGCTCTCATTGGCCACACCCCTGCTGGTCGCCATGGAGACCTGCCCGGCCACAGGGATGCCTGGGATGCCAGGCAAGTGCATGCATGTATTTGTGTGTGTGTGTTTGTGTGTGTGTGTGTGTGTGTGTGTGTGTATGTGTGTGTGTGTGTGTGTGTGTATACTATTTATATTTGTATCTTTTTTGTTTGTTTGACTGTTAATGAACTTGTCTCAGGTATTCCTGGACTGCCTGGCAGAGACGGTCGTGATGGAGAGAAAGGAATGAAAGGACAGTCAGGTATCGAACACACGTCTTTGCAGTAAAATAGTTTCCTGAATATTAAACTATTCCTTTAAACTTTGAGACACAGCAGGAGGTCACAGTTATCATCCACAATGACCAGCATGCGGTTGCTGTTTACAGGGGCAGCGAGGGACGGCAGCCTCGGCCCTCAGAAGGGAGAGAAGGGGGACCCGGGCCTGATGGGGTATCCTGGTAAACGAGGACAGAGCGGGGACCCGGGGTTGCCGGGGTCAGATGGGGTTGTTGGACCTCCAGGGGAACCAGGAGAACCAGGGTAGGTCATCAGAGCAAGGCATTTGAACAAGGCACCCGTCTTCTCACAAGGACAGCAGATTTCATGTCCAGTGTGCAGCATTCAGAGAGCTCTATTCTCAGAAATGACATATACTATTCATATCTTTGTTTTCATTAATGAGTTATCGCCTGAAAGAAAGAATCTTGTTTTCTTAATTTTGGAATGAGTCCTTCATATCTACACAGGGAGACGGTCCTCTTCAGATTCTGCCGTATTACACCGCCATGTTTCTACAGTAGCCCAGAATGGACAAACCAAACACTGCCCATAGAGGGAACCTTTTGCATTTATATGTTACCTGAAGGTAGAGGTGGGACTTAGGTATTGAAAACACAACGATTGTAATGCATCACACCGGACCTTTAGTAACTCTTAACATTGATTTAATAAGGATGCGGGACAACAAGGCTACCAGCAGGTTAATCCAGCTCTGAGCATCTCTCTGTGTTGTTTCTGTGGCTGCAGGGCTGTTGGACTCCAGCAGCAGGCGGCCTTCAGTGTGGCAAGAGGAACCAACGCGTACCCGGAGAGAGCCAGCAGCATTCGGTTCACCAACGTCATCACCAACATTAACAACGACTACGACACCACGACGGGACGCTTCAGGTGGGAAAACCTCCCCTTTTCCTTTTCACATCTCACACAATTTATATTATCATCAAACAAACTTGAAGGCAGAGTATTTGTTATCTTATTTCGGTCAGACTAAATTATTTTTGGTGAGTTCCCTGCCATGTAAACCAGACTAAATCAGGACTACCGTATACATTCTATAATAATATAATTAATGAATGTCTGATGAATGTGAGCACTGTCTTGAGAAACCCATCCAATAGATGTCGAGACATTTCATTTAAAACAACCTCAAGGAAACTTCACCAAAATCAGTGGGATTCATCCTCTGAGGATCATGAATGTGGTAAAAAAAAAAAGATGAATCAATGAAATCCAATTATTGTTGAGATATTTCAGTCTTGACTAAAGTCTTAGCAAGCTAAACAAATCGAAACATTTCTGTTTGTACAGATTTCCAGTGTGATCCAGCAGAACGATTAGCTAGGCGGGTAGAAAATCCACTTTCAGTGAATTAATGAAGTTTGTGTGTCGTAGGTGTCGGGTCTCAGGGACGTACTACTTTGTGTACCACGCCTCTTTAGAGGACCGACTGTGCGTGCTGATGAAGCTGAACGATAAAGTGCTGACAGCGTTCTGCGATCATCGTCGCAACAGGAGACAGGTAAACGTATAAAACAGTAGTTTATTTCACGATGCTCCCACTAATTGCTTAAATATAACAAAGTTTTAACAAATTTGGACCGATTCCAGGTGACTGCGGGCGGCTTGGCGGTCTACGTGTCGAGGGATGAGGAGGTTTGGCTTGAGACGAAGGACTACAGGGGGATGAGAGGGAGTGTGCAAGGTTACAGCATCTTCTCCGGCTTCCTGCTGCACCCACACTGACCCACAGGACTGGAAAAAAACACAAAACAGCCCTTTTTTCTCACTTTTAATGAACCATTTTAAAGCAACAAGGATATAGAAACGTATGTGACCCTTAAAACACCTTCAATGTATTTAGTCATAATGCACACAGTGTTTATGATGATGATGATGATGATGACGATGATGATGATGATGATGCTGATTTTATCTTCTCTGTCTGCAAGTTAACGGATTATTTGAACTTGAAAACCAAATAAACAGCTGGAAAAAACACTAGAATACTTTGTATTTGTGATGTCATTTCTCCTTTTCTTGCTATATTTTGAACCCCATCTCTGCTCATTACACAGTCAGTGATTGACGTTGCATCTCCATGCAGCGTTTAAAGCCAGTCATAAGTCTCCTATTTTGCTGGAGTATACACTGTGTGCACAATTATTAGGCAAGTGAGTATTTTGACTTAATCATAATTCTCATGCATATTTCCAACTCCAGCTGTATAAACTTGAGTGCGGATATCCGTCTCAGTGCTGTATCTTGAATTCCTAAAGCGCATGTGGAGGAGCGAGGAGGTTGGAATGATCCCAAACTACGGCACAATCATGGGTAGACATGTGCAGGTAAGACCCAAAAACAAGAAGGTCAAGAAAATGCTTTACATTCTAAACTTGTGGGAATGAAAAACATGTTCAAAATGTAAGAAATTAAAAGCGGAACTGAAAGACGGAAAAAGACATACTGGCGTATTTCACAGGATGTGAATTTATAAAAATATATAAATCAGCTATTTGTTTCGATACTGTTGAAGAAATTAAATATTTTGTGGAACAGATACTGACATCCAGACTAGAGTTGAGCACTTCGGGAAAACACTGCCGGGAAACCGATGACAACAAAGAGGAAGTTCAGAGAAAACCGGAACAAAATGTTGATTTGGAGACATTTCTTTTTTTAATTAACTCAGAAACCTCCAATGATGCTTCATCATCAGTTCTTCATCAGGTGGAGATTTTCCTGACTTCTTCTTAAAGTGTTTCACTTCTCACACCTCTGATGAGTGATTTGATACATTATTAAAATGCATAAATGTGGTTAACGTTAATTATTTTTTGAATCAACAAATGTAGCATCGTGAAAGGAATTCACTTGTAAATGGACTTGTAAATGTACAAAAGGTGACTTTTGTCATAAAATATAGGACACAGCACACAGAAAGTACACCACTTCACTAGAAGGTTATCATAGAAGGCGCTTCATCATATTTTCTCCACTGAAAGTGCATCCTTGAGGTCACTTTATCACATTTTATCTCCTATAAGGCATCTCAGAAGGTCTTGTTCGAACAACCTTGCAAAATAGAGTCCACCAATGCTTCCACAGTTCTTATGAAAATAAATCTTCAGTCTTTCATTCCAAATTGAATAGGTGTCCGACCTTTGTTAAACCCAGAAAACATGGGTTGACAGTTTTGGAGGAAATATTCATATCCTTTTACTTACAGTAAATAAAAGCAATCCTGCAATGTAGAAATATTCCATTACAAATGAAAGTCATGGCATCAGCAAAATTTACTTGAAGGTAAAACTAAACCTAAATCTAATTTATTATTACAGATGCATCAATGTGTGATTAACTTTACTATAGTTGGTCAAGGTGGACCAAATTTGTGAATTTCATGTAGTTTTTAAATATATATTTTATAATATTTCTTGTATGTTAACACTTAATTTATAAAGTAGGCTAACTACAAACTCCTGCTGTCTGATAAAGGTAGTACAATATTTATTTATAAAGATTTAGTGGAGTAAAAGTGAAATTAAATGAAAATATTCAAAGTGCAAGACCCTTAAATGTAAAAGTACAGTAAGTGAGTATACAATATAAGTCTAATTTGTTTAAGTCCAACACTGACCACAGGAGTGCAAAAACTTCAGTATTATCATCGCTACACCAACAGAGTAGCGATAATGCACTCTTCAATTGTTTCACTTCCTGTTTTTTTTTTTTTTTTTTTTTTTCTTACTAAGCTGCTGTGAAGCAGGACAGCTCTTCACCTCCGCTCACCATTAGCATATCACTCCACCTCAAGACCACCGGCTGCTTTATCGACAAATGGTGAGACTTTTTTGTACAATGTGTAAGGGAGAGAGAGGACGTCGTCATTTTGTATAACTCTCAAACATTATTTTGCCATATTTTACTCACTGTGTGGAAATGTGTGGCAACAAGTACATGAGTGATAGAATATAAAGCCACTGTTTATATTGCAGAGAAGGGCAGTAACAAATATTTATAAAGTAGATTCAAGAGAACACACCAATAGACGGTTGAAGCTTAAATATGTATTTGAGTTACAGACATTATTAGTTATGTACAGGGCAAATAGAGTATTACCAGAAAATTACAAAAATACATTTTACTTTAGGAATCAGTATGCTCGGATTACTTCGAGCAGATGTGTATTTCAGTGGTGGGCGTCAAATATTTATACGAAATGATTTAAAGGTCTGTATAAATATTTTCTGGTTACATTTTTTAAAATAAAAAAACATAATTTCATCTATTTCCTTGTTTTAGTTATTTGCTCGATTCGTTAGGTATTTGTTGTCTGTTATGGAAATATAGCTGTGATTGGATTAAGAATTTTTTTTTTTTTGCACTAATTAATTAAAAAGTGTGTGAACAAGGTCAAGTATTATTTGCCTTGCTGGGCCAGAAGTGTTAAAGCTGGCGTCGACATGTTCTTAAATGGCTTTAAATGTCTTCAGTCTAAAGGCACAGATTCATTTTCTTTAGTCATTCATTTTTGTGGTTTTTACTGATCCAAAATTACTCTCTATAAGAGTAAACATAAACGGACAACACTATACAATGTCTATATATCAGATTGTTTCCATCAATTGTAAACAATAATTAAGTATTGAAAGGAGGCAGAGAATAAGGCATTTGGGGAAAAAGCTGGTCCCCACAAGGCAAAACATTTGATTTTCAGGTTACTGTTAGGTTTAGGGTTTGGGTTTCAACATGTGTTGCATGGTATTCCTTAATGGCATAAAATAAGATAGAATGTGTATCTGTGTGTTAATTCTATGTTGAAGGTTTGGGTTTTAGACAAAGGCCGAATGGGCCGAAACGTTGTCTTAATAAAACTCTCTGCAACTGGAGTTGAGTGTGCGGTGTTCCTCTGTTTTTGTTTTCGAAGGTTTGGGTTTAAACATTAAACTTATAGTTCATGGTCCTCCTTAGTGCCATAAAACAACTTGTGTGTGTATTTGTCTGTTCACTCAGGCCCCACGGTGGCTGAGCTGCAGTACTGCAGTGATTCTGCTCTTGGTTCACATCACTCCAGTCATCACACAGTCCTGCGGGGGAATCCCAGGGATCCCTGGAGTCCCGGGCACCCATGGGCCCAACGGCAGCGATGGTCCCAAGGGAGAGATGGGAGACCCTGGTGAGCTCATACTGGACTCACCAAGACAGCAGATACATTTAACACATTCTGTTTTTTCTTCCTGGTGTGTAAATCAAATCTGGCTGTAATGTGAAGTTCTGTGAATTTAATTCAGCTGGTAAACCTTCTCAACGTGTGTCAATTTTGAACAAATTCTTCAAGTAAAACTAATTTATCTCACATTTTTAATACAGCAAAATAACTTAAACTCAAAGTCAACTTGCAATTTGAGAATATGTTTAGTTTTCTTGTTGTAAACAGAAATATTATAAAGGATACTTTAATTTTCACTTTTTTTCTTCTCAAATTCTAAAAAGACTATCTGGCACACAAAAGCCATGACTGGATACGCGGATCTAGAGCCCACGATTTTTTCTGTGACATTTCCTGGCCAAAATAATTGCGATTCACGATATTATCCTGATTAAAATGTGCTTCATAGATAAGAAACATCTCTTTTTTTAAATGATTATCCTTTTGAGTGAAAAAACAATTAAATAATCTCACATAAGATGATCATAAATCACATCAGTAACACCCGCCATGTCTTTGTGTGAGCAGGTGAGGCAGATCAGTCCATCAGGGGCAAGAAAGGGTATCCGGGTCTGTCAGGCCCCCCAGGACGGCCTGGGCTGAAGGGGGACGTGGGCCTTCCGGGGCTGCCGGGTAGTCCAGGCCAGCCAGGGGAGAAAGGAAGGCCCTTCAACCCTTCCAGTCAGCAGAAATCCTTCTTCTCCTACAAACGAATGCTATCACAATCACAGGAGATGGACACGGCCATCAACTTCAACAGGTCGGTGGAGGGTTTAGTCACAGAAAGAGAGCGAAGTCCTGTTGAAACAAGATGAGACATGATTCAAATACAGCTGAGGTAAAATAAGCAAATCTGTAAATCTGTTTTTCTGTGAATAAAACTTCCTTTAGAGTGATTTTGCCGGACCTGGAGCAACAGTATCAAGGAGAAGCGCTGATAAACGGGACGTTCACCTGCGTCATGAGAGGGATCTATTTCTTCAGCTATCACGTTTCAGCAAAGAGCAGAGTGAGTCTGACTTTTACAGCTTTAGTTACTTTTCAGATTCAGATTCATTATCAAAATATGAATCTACTAATAAATTTGAATGTATTATTCTGGATTAAGCTACAGCAGTATATGAAGTGGTTTGTTAGCCCCTCCTTTCCCGAATCTGACTCCTTCTTCTGTATTTTATGATCGTGTAGGTGTGTCTGAAGCTGATGAAGGGCACTGACAGTGACTTGACGATGTGCGACACAGCCGAGGGTTTCCTGGTCACCTCCGGCTCGGCGGTCCTGGAGCTGGCACCCGGAGACACGGTGTCACTGCAGGCAACCAAGTACAACAACATCGTGACGAGCCAGAGCAGCACCAGTCACACCTTCACCGGCTTTCTGATCTTCCCAATCACCTAGCCCTCCCATCTCTCAGCCATAAAACCACTGATCACAGGCATGTTTGGGGACATTTACAGCAATAAAATGAAATATGTGATTTCTGCAATAATGCAAAGATCTGCAGAATTAATAAACAATAGTGGCCCTACTGCATTTCAGTGTTTTTGTGTCAAGTGCACTTTAATAAATCTGTCACCAGACCAAAAGTAAGAGAAAAAACTATGTAATCTTATTTTAACATTAATTGGGTTCAAACTTGATTTATTTAAACATCCTCAAAGCAGGAACAAAGCTTTTTTTGTTACTATGATTGATTAGAAATAAAATATTAAATGTTCCAGTGTGTAACATTTCCTTTAGTGGCTCACTGTTTACAAAACACTGAGGTATCAGGTGAATGTCTGACTGGCTGATACCTGGACAGGTGCTCATTCATTATCCATGAGGATCCGGTTGGTAGACACTTCACCTTACAGCTGTATAGTTAGAAAACGGACAGTTTATTTTATCATTCCCAAAAAGAACCTGGATTGACAGACCCTCTTAACCAATCATAAATATTAAAGCCTCTTTCAGATTTGTTGTATCTAACCAATATCTGCTTTTTCAGTTGATTTCATTACATCTGACAGTGTTTTTTCAGTCAACTCAATCGCAACAATGGAAGTATTCATAAAGCAAAATCAAAAAGCCAAGATTCTATGTATCAAAGTTGGCATTTGGCACATTTTTGTGCGTTAACCCCTAAGAACCAAGACCAATTTGTCCTCAAAGGAAAATACATTTTATTGATTATTGAATTTGTTTAAATGTCCTTTGAATTCAACAACAGAAAATATATTTAATCAAAAATAATAGAATAGCTTCGGCTTTTCTGTGAATATTTTAATCACATATATTGGTCTGGAGGCTGAAAATCAGCCCAGCGTGGCTGACGGGGGGCTGAACACGCCGTTCCTGGTGTAGAAGGTGTTCTTCACCACCGAAGACTTGGCGCTAGACGGGGTTCTGTAATCCAGAGTGTAGTCACCTGTGGATCCAGGCAGACGCTGTGAAATCTGGAGAAAATAACTCTTCTACATCAAAGGGATAGAAATGTGGCTTCCAATTGGTCTAACAACAGATATGTGTATGTTCTCTGTAGATTAAACACAAATATCTGAATTGCGTTGACTTTGTAGCATCATGTGAAAAATTCACCTAGCATTTGGCGTGAACACATCTTTACAGGTAAAAATGAAGATGTGGCCTCTAACTTACCCAGCTTCCAGCCGTACTCCCAGGACGACAGCAGGGGGAAGTAAAACTTGTCCTCAGGTCTAATGTGGCTGCGTCTCTGCAGGTACAGGCTTCGCCCTTTCCCCTGCAGAGGACATTATTTGCATTATTCACTTTGAAAACAAGTGAAATAAAAATAAAAAAATGCAACAAACGAAGAGACTTTTGTTTTATGCTCAACATTGCCAGATGGCAAAAGATTGAAAATGTAGACACGATGTCAAGAATAATCGTACGTGGTGCAAGGAGTCCTGATAGAGAGTGTCCCTGGTCTGAGGAGAAGCCGGCCTCATCACAGGGGCCGCAGTTAGACACCCCTCCAAAGACGGGACAGGAGGACGAGGAGGACGGCCGCTGTGCATCTTGGGTGTCATGGTAACAGGAGGCAGGACCACCCTGGTGGGCAGAGCATAAACACAAGATTATCACCATCAGCAGCGCATTTACACAATTTTACAAACATTAGGTTGAACTGGACCGAGCAGAAAAGGGACATGAACAAGCTTTTTGATGATGAAACCCTTTTTGTAAATGACATGAAGCAGCTCACCGGGGCTCAGCAGGTATGAGGGGCAGCTGGTTTGGCTCTGTGCTGTTGTTTGGTGGGTGGCAGGAGGACGGGTAGAGGTCGGCATAGCGGGTCTTCCAGGCCAAACGGGTCAACGTCTCCTTCCGGATCTGCTCTCGGTAGCAGTTCTGACTCTGGGTTGTCAGCAGGCAACGCATCTCCTGCCAGGAAGCTCAATTTAGCAACTCGGAGTGACATTTTGAAACTTTCTTTCTTGCTGCAATAAACGGATAAAAAGGACGCTGAAGTAACTAAATAATGATGATTTGTAAAAAAAAAAAAAAAAAAAAAAAGTCTGCAAGACGACAAGCTAACGTTTAAAATGCAAGTTTTCTGAATGAAGTTTGGATCGATCAGATCTAGGCTATGCTAACACTGTAGCTGCTCAACACTTACAATAAGGTCATCTCGACATGCAACAACTTTGTATGCCCTGATGCTTCACTGCTGAAATCCCATTATGAAATAATACGTCTAGATCATTGTTAATCACCTTCTTTACCTTTGGTGTGTCTGATGCAGAGCTGGGAAGGATCAACTTCTCGCTGTGGAAATGAGATGTGGATCAGATAACACTCTGTAACCCGGGAAACACATGACACTGGATAAAGCCTTTGACTGTTGCTAAGCAGCGTCCCTCTGTGGCCCCAAATGGTATTTATGGGATATTATCACATTATAAGAAATAACTTGAATCAAGAGATTAATGACACATTATGGTACTTTCTGTTTATATCGTGACTATGATAAAGGAACTGCCCACGCTCAATACTATTGTATAAAAAAAGACATTTTTTAAAAGCAGTGTTATCCCCAAATGTTGTGTGAGAGGCTGCTAGGGCTTGAAATGGTGCAAATCCTAATGGGACGAGCTAAATTAATTGCATGTTCGGTTTATACTCATCACTAATGCTGTGTATTCGGTTATCATAGTGCAATACCAGAGCAGTGCTGCAGTTCCACCTCGTTCTCTCTCATTCAGCAGCCTATAACGGCTGTTGCTCAGTTGCTGAGGTAAGTAGAAACAGAAGGCATTACTTTGTTGTTTGTGTGTGTGTGTGTGTGTGTGTGTGTGTGTGTGTGTGTGTGTGGGTGGGTGGGTGGGCGGTTGTGTGTGTGTGTGTGTGTGTGTGTGTGTGTGGGTAGGTGGGTGTGTGTGTGTGTATGTGGGAACTGCATAAGAGTCAGCACATCAACACTTTGTATTCATCATAGGAAAATAAATAAAAACAAAACTGAGGGACGTAAATGCACACAGACGAGTAAAAGTTGTGGCACACTTGTGATATTGGCAACATAAATACTGTCTCCGCTCAATTGTCTGCAACATTTTATCAGTTTTAAAGGTCCCATATAATACTGATTTTCATCAATTCCACACAGCTGTCAGAAGTCCAACAACACTGGATTTGATATGCATTGTCCCAAACCCATCCATGGTCCTGAATTTCAGGTGTCTAAAAGTTGCTCAAATGAGCTCTCCTGAGAACAGGCTGTTTCTGTGTCTGCACCTTTAAATGCTAATGAGCTCCGTCTTTCATCGCCTACTTGGAGAGAGACAGAGAGGATGCCACTTACACTAGCAGAGCATGCACCAATGTTTACGGTGGATGTATCGCTATGGCTCACCTATGTGTCTCAGGTGAAGTTGCTGGGTCCCGTATGGTTGGGACAGATCCTTTTACGAGGGTAAGTGTCGAGGCAAAGCCAGCTTTGTACTGACCCTCGTTACTGAAGCAGTCCGATGTGAAGTGGTTAGCACACACATACAAGCTAACACGTACCGTAGCCGGCACATTGTCATTAAAAATGAAACGCAACCACCGTCTCTTCTGTTCTTCTGTAGCTGGGACAGAATATAAGCGCTTATGTTGATTTGTACAACCAACTACAGAGAAATCTGTGTGTCTAGCTCTGTGCGACGACATTGTGAAACACCGCTTTCTCACTGCTCCTGCTCACACTGAACTTCATCTCGATGATGAACGCCCCCTCTCAGATATCTCCTATCGTCGCGCAGAGGAGTTTGGCCTGCGCAAATGCCACCTTTGTTACGTAAGGACGGGAGCTGAATCTGAACAGCGTGTAGGAGTGCCGTTGTACCACCAAAGAAAACCTGTTTTTCATATGGGACCTTTAAACATTTTTACATGTAACTTACTAAGAAGGCCACTAGAGGGAGCTCTCATCCTTCTGTGTTTGCATGCAGAGGGTAGAAAGAGGGGGAATGAGGTTGAAACGCATCTTCTGTGATTACATTTTAATTGCAACTCCTGCAATCCCTGCATTGACTCTCACCAGCTAATCTCAACAGATGCAGTGATGTCATATAGAGTGGTTTCTCTTGATCTACCCTGGAGGGTTTTAGTGTTAACTGATTTTGATCAAACGTTTGCTCTTTAATTTTTCACATTTGTACTCTGGAGTCTTGAACAGTGAATTTAAAAGGACCTCCGTTTGATTTTGATCTAAGTAAAGGCACCCCTTGACTGCAAACAGGAGTAGCTGTGGAGGGAATGAGTGATGTGTTGCACCAGATGAAGGTTTTTTTGTGGAGTTTGTGAGGAGGACCGCTTTTCTTGAGGGGATTTAAAGAGTTGATTTGTAAGGGTGTTGTTGTTACATAAGGATTTGTTCCTTCTCACTTATCCTTATTTTGTAGCGATAGTGTGTGTTGAACTGTGGTCAAATATGCTTTATACACATTTCAGAGTCACAAGAAAGTTTTTCAGAGCTTCACTGCATTGTCAGTGTCTGCAAATCTCTGTTGAGCAGGAGCTTTGCTGCAGTGAGACCGCGAGACGCCTCCAGCAGAGAGTGAATTACCCCTGTGCTTTTATCCTCGAGGGCCGTTTAAAGATTTGGAAACCTGCTGTATCATTTTTTGAAATAGAAACTTTTGTACAGTAACCACCAGAGCTGTTAAAGAGCTTGTGGTCCTGGCCTATACATAGATTTACATTTTAGGCATTCGCAGTCATTGGCACAATGAGCCATGCAAACCGACAGCGATACAACGCCAAGAGGAGAAAGAGGCAAGAGGTTTTTTGTTTTTTTTATGTTGCCAGTTCAGATGAAAGAGAATGACAGCATGTAGCCAGAGAGGAGTCACAGTATAATCTGGTTTACTGTCAAATCCTCCAAAAGGAACACTCAGGCCTGCAGGTTTTACTTCAGCGCTGCATCATTGTCCCTCTCAGCCAGACATGCAAGGGGTGATCATTGGCTGCTAAAGCAGGAAGCCCGATGCTCTGTTTGAGCAGCAGGATCTGACTGACACACATTAAATATCCTGCCTGCAGTCACGGAAAATACGTTTACTCAAGAGTCGGCCTACTCAAGGACATTTTTTATACTCCTTTGTACCTCTACTCCACTTGTGGGAAATACTTTTAACCCCACATTTATATGATCACTGTGGTTACCTTTCAAAAAATGTGTAGAATACAATTCAATGCTTGTCAAATGGTTAAACCAGTGACCTTTTATAAAAAGCATTGTTTGTTTAAGGGGTGCTTCTTGTGTTTCAGATATCTATGAGCTGTCCCTCCTAAGGGACATTTCCCCTCGCACATGGTTTCATTCAAATTATTGTTTGAGCTCTGAAGAGGTATGTCCAATGTATTGCAAAAGACACAATTCAATCCAAAAGTAATAAAATACATATAAATGTGTGTTGTTTCATACCTCATTAATCAACTCACAACCCCCTCCAGATTCATCTTATGACCCATTGAAGGGAACCCAAACCCTAAACTTTATAATAGTAGTCAAAACTAGCTCCAACTCAACTACCGGCAGATACTTAATCATGCACTACAATATCAAAAATCAAATTATGTCATAATCAGTCAAACTGTATTTTTACATGGTTATATATACTTTTACTTTTAAATATTTCTTCCACCATTGCTTGCAGCTCAGACATTTCCCTCTCAAACAAATGTCAAAAGATTATAATGAAACTGTGCATTCACAGAGAACCATCACGGTAAATTTGTAAAGGAGAGTAAATCAAATCCCTTGAAGTGTTTATACTACAAGAAAAACAATCAAACTGTCTAAAAGCACATTTCTACATCTTTTTTATGGCCTTGTTTGCAGCTGCTAAATTAGTCTTTTCAACTGACACAGCAATATATCAGCAATATGCAAATGTCGTGGAGTTAAGTGCTCCCAGGAAACACACGTAGTTGTGGATTATCGTTCCTTGCGCCATAATGATGACACCGTCCTCAAAAGAATCACTTGCACGGGATTTCCTGAGCCATGAAAAGAAATGTCATCAGGGGGTATTCAGGGTTGCAAGTCAATGGCTGGTGTAATTTGTTTTAGCAGAAAAATGTGCAAAGTGAAATGTCTTTCCACTTTAATACCCGGGAGCCAAAAGCGTCGGAGCATTCTGGACGAAGTGAATGCGGTGGTGTGGTCACACATATAAAAATTCTTTGCATTCTGCAAAGCCGAGTTCACCACTCTGAATAATAGCAAAGACATTTTTTACTATCACACCGCGCTGCAAGTAATCTGTAAGTGTAATCAGAAACGATGGATCGGTGGCAAACAATGATTGGCTGTTTCATTCATCTCCCGCCACACGCCACACTGTCGCTTTCACAGTTCATTCAAGTCTCTGGAGGCTGTCTGCTTTGGAAAGATGTCCCCAGGAGAGACTCCTCCGACTACAGCACTTACTTTTCATTTTCCCATGTCCCGCAAAGTGTTCTTAATCTCTAGTGGAAAGAACAAAGAAAGAACATGTGTCTTTGTGCACACGTTAAATTCCCTTCTCCACTATAGTGCATCTTGCCTGTTGTTACCTCACTGTGTTGACCGTCATTCTGCAGAATAATGTGCGTGGAGAGTTTGACACTAAAAGGACGTTAACAGACAGACAGAAGAAGAGTCATGGCAACTGTGAAAGACAGAGTTAGCATAACTGGAAGAAGTAAAATAATGTTAAGTATCAACAGCAAAAATGTACTCAAGGTATCAAAAGTCAAACTCATTATGCATACAGAATGGTACGATGGCGTATTAGGGCCAGAGTAGGGGAGAAAAAAAAACTGAGCCGAGAGAGGTGGGCAATATTCGGAGAAAAAAAGTCACAAAGTTGCAAGTTTATAATGTAGCAAATCTGCTACTTTATAAATTCACAGATTTGCTACTTTAACATCCGGTCAAGCAACTTACTTTACTAACTTTACTTCCTCCATCACAATTGAAAGCAACCGTTAGCATCTTTGACCAACTGCCTCATCAATAAACACACAAGATGACAATTTGGCCCATATATATATAAAAAAAACAACAACCATCAACAGCCTTCACCGTAAACCGTTGTCACGCGTTGTGATATATTAATTAGAAAATAAATTAGCTTAAATAGCATTTATGCTAGCTAAATTAGTTAGCTAGCATAAATGCTGGTTGTTAGCATCGTAAAAAAGTAGCAAATCTATGACTATAAAGTAGCAAATATGCCAACTCTCATTTTTTTCCCCCTAATACACCGCTGTGAAGCTGGTGGAGGTGAAGCTTACTATATATTAACAATGCATCATGTTCTTTAAACTGATCACATTTTATATGTAAAACTTAAATCTACAAAGTTGCTGCTGAGTGAATGTGGTTAAAAAAAAAAGGGAAAACAGAGTGGAGTATAAAGTCAAATCCATTTCTGAGGTTATATCCACTTAAAACTGGTGACACTTCCACTTCAATAGCCTCAGTGTAAAGCCCATTATGGTATTGACAACGACGTCTGTTAACCACAGGATGTCGGTCAATAACACAAGCAGCAGCGCTTTTTAAAAGGGCAATGCATTAATACTTAAGTTAGCATTGTGATAAATAAGGGTCTGATTGATATACAATTGATTGCAAAAGGAAAAAAAGTTTAAAGTGGTTGATAATAAGAGCATACTCCATCCACGCTGATGTGCTAATATCCTAATGGGCCGACTTGACGACTTGGAGCCATCGCTCACGGCAGCCCCTTGGCTCCGATCCAGTCTTCACCACAGAGACAAGAGAAAGGGAAAGAAGCAGGCAGATCAATGCAAAGCAGAAGGACGTGCTGTTTATCGTCGTAGCAGATTTATAATACAGTTTTTTTTTTTTGCATCACGGAAAGTAATATCATCTTTCCTGATGCAGTTCTGCAGGAAACAGCAGCGGTGGGATATTTCTTGTATGTGTTCTCGTCCCATTAATCACCAACAGTGTGTCTCATTGTCTGCCCGCACACCATTAAAAACTAATGACAGCCTCCGACTGGAAAACTCACTTTTAAATGTAATGCTTAATGATCAGATTAATCATTTAAAAGCACATTACAGTCACAGCATTTTCAGGCTTGTCCTGGATAAAAGTGAAATGAATAGTAGTAGTAGTAGTTTTCTTGACTCGGCTATGAAAATTGATAATCTCATATCAACCCATTGGAGAAAGAAGAAGGCTAGCTGAGCTTAGCATAAATACTGGAAACAGGAGGAACAGACTAGTCCACCCACCTACCAATACCTCAGATTCTCTCAATCAGCATGCTATATCTTACCATGGGGTGATGGGGGAAGACTATTTCCTGGCAGTGACTTCCTGGGCTTCCAAGTGAGCTGTGATTTATGCTAAGCTAAGCTAACCCGCTGCAGGCTGTAACTTCATATCTCATTTAATTCTTGGCAAGAATTTCCCCCGTTGGAAATCCGAGTGCCAAAGCGAAGGACGCAAAGACCCATTCCTCATTATGAACTGTTAACTTTGCATTCCCTTGTTTCGCCGTGACACTCCCAACAAAACAACCAGCCCTTTCTGCTCCTTGGGAAAAGTGGGGCAAGTGCAAATCCATGAAATATGTAAAGGGTGAAGTTTTAAGCCTGCTCGCCATTTCCAGCTGCCATGGGACCAGGAAGATTAGGGTTAAGAGGAGGAAAGCGGAGTGTATGAACAAATACTTTACTCCGTCGACCGTTTCTGCTGACCCAGATTCTCAGATCAGAGCGTGTTTGTAGGTTCAAATTTTTATTTATCCCATCTCATCCGTGTGTCTTTGTCAAAGCCCCATCTCCTAAAAAGTCTGTTCCCATTCATCAAAACTGCACTGTGAAATAAAAAATTTTGAGGGCAAAGTTACAGTTTGAAATGGCTCCTGTGGCGTTTCTTTCAAAGCTGTTTGCCTCTGAATCCTTTTGACGTCTGTGATCCCTTGTGTCATTCATATATCTTTTCATAACTCCTATTTTCTCTATTATTCTTTATTGAACACTAGCCTTTGTATGCACATCCTGAAAAGTATGTCATCTACAATTTCACTTTGTATGAGAATGATACAAATAAAACATTGAAATCTGACTCGTCAACATTCCTCCTTTGAAAATCTGAAATATTTCATTTGGAATGTGAATGCATCACATTAAAAAAATTAATTCTTGTGTTTTTGAGGCTTTTCCTTGAAAAGTGCACTATTATCTCAGGCCAAGAGGCAGAGCTCTGCATGAGAATGAAGATGACTACTTCATGTGGTGGTTGATTGCTCAAGAAAACAGAAAGTCAGAGAGACTCTTCCAAAGCAGCAGAGAGGATGTGCAGACAATTTTATTTTCAGCTTTGATGTCTTTCTGAAACCTCGTGAGCATTAAGACAAGTAACAATACTGCCAAATAATACATTATATATAAAGTCTGTGGGAAAATATTGTCTCATCAGGATGAATGTCCCAAATATTCCGTAAACTTATGTCGAGAGCTGCAAAACTAGATCTCGAGTTATTGAATGATTAACCACTGGCTCAGGCAAACTATAATTTTACCATCAGATATCTTAACAATTATAATAATAGTAATTATAACAATAATTCTCTCAGTTTCCTTAAGATTTGATTTTTGAGGACGGCAGACGGGAACTTGTGCGAGACTTGCGTTGTTTTGGCTACGGGCTGCTGTTTAGCAGTAAGCAATCGTTGCTATGTTGTAACAGTCATACATATGAACATAAAGGCTTCATGGATTTATTACGGACATGACGACTGCACAGCTCGATCGTTTCTTAATGGATACAAAATCAAAACTACGAGGAAAACGTTTTTGTTTCTGCTGTGACTGGGAGGGAAAACAGGCACTCGGCTCTCTACTACTAATGTCTACGGGGTGATTTGAGGTGAGTAACTCCATGCAAAAACACACATATTTATGTCGTTTCGCCACACTATTTGAGCTAAACGAGCGCTGTCGTTTCTCGTACGGACCCAACCTGTGTTGCATTGGTCTTGGAATAATTTTCTGAGGCCCAGAAAGGCAGATAAAAGTTGCCCCAATGGGTTAGCATTGGAGCGAGTCTGGAAGGCTGCCTGGCAGGTACAGATCTCGGGCTAGGCAACGTCAATTTATGTGGGGTTTTTTGCTTCTGAAAAGTCGGGATGACCCTGAGGAAAATGAAAATGGGGTAAAAAACGACCGGATTTCTCCTTTAATCAACTTAATGTATCTTTTCTTTCAGCTTTGTTTTTTTTTTTAGCCGTCTGTCTATTTTTGTCTTCTGTCTAAATTATTGTTGGAACTGTGGGAGCAACTTAAAACCAGAGTCAGACTCCCTGTGTGCTCCAACATAACCCACACTACTCTATATTTAGGGTGCCAGAAAAATATTTAGTATATGCCACTACATAAGTCAAATGCAGTCTGCCAAAAATACCGGTGGCATTTTGTAGTGTATGCTCTCCTGGTCGTTATGTCCCACAACCCTTTGCACAGCAGATTTGCGAGCATAAGGGTCTAAGTTCAAGGTGCAATGTCATGATGAAGCAGTGTGCCCCAATTGAATGTGTACTGCATGCAACATACTTTGTAAGGGCAGCTGCAGTAAAAGTTAAAAATATATATATTTTTTGGAATGCAGTTTCCTTGTATGTGTACTCATACTTAATAAAGCAGATCCTACGGTGGCCTGGAGAGCTCAATTCACTTCAAGAAAAAACATCTAAATACAGAAACGTGCTGCAAATAGACTGCAGGAATGAGTCCCAAAATATGTTATTTTTGCAATTCCAGTTCCCTCGTCCTCAAGTCAGTGTTTTTTTTTTGGTAAGATGCCTTATGGGCTATGTGGTTACCACAAACATTTTATTCTACAATAGTAAATAGCCCCTCTCCCCTTCTACGTGTCTCAAAAAAAGGTTACTATGTGGCTAAATGAGACTATAAAACATCATCATGCTGCCTTGTCTGCATACAGCCTCATTGTGTTCTCGCGCTCATGTGACCGTGATTTGGTTATAGCCTAATGTTAGATTTTGACTTCTGGCGATTGCATTCAAGCTTCAAAAGTCATAATACTGGTGTTCAGTGGTGAAGATAATCTTGCTGAACAAAACATGTAATGTCAACAGAAACTGTTTCCAGGGATAAAAAAAATTATGAACAGGCCAGGACATACGTGTTAACACACAAAAAAAACTGTATAATTTAGCAAATTTCCAAAAAACAACTGTACAGATGGTATAACAACCATAGACCGGCAACAACAAGCATTTCACAGCCGTGTGCATCACCTTTTGAGCGTCTCCTTGGAAACCATTTCATATACACGTCTACTGGCAGCATTTCTGTATTTGTTTGTTGTTTTCTCTAATTGCAGCGTTTTGTTTTCTATATTTTGCTTATGTTTGATTTAATTGATTTCATTTTGCAAACACTAGTTGAAATTACACGTTTTTGTTTCCCTTGATGTTGAACTGTTTCTTTAAATAAACTAAATAAAAAAAAAACGTAATTCAATCGAAAAACAACTAGACTTTACATGCAGAAAAACAACGCTCTTTGCTGGAGAAACGTAATAAAAAAGATATGTATTCATATATTTCGTGGACCCTATGAATAAAGACCTTTAACTTAATAAAAAATCTACCAGAGTGGCTGGATTCGGATTTTTTAATTAACAACTCGGCTTAGTTGAGGTGGTGGTGTCGCCCCCTGGCGGTCTCCGGTACCCACTTCAGTCTCCGCCTCCTCCTCCTAGCCCCGCCCTCGAGGAGTGAGTGAGTAGGAGCGAGGAGAGAGAGACTGCAGGCACACACACATTTACACTCACACACACACACACACACGCAGTGTTTCCTCCTCAGCCCGGCTGCGTCTCTCCTTCACTAACGGGACAAGTTTAGACCTCCGGGATATCTCCGCCGGTTCTCCGCTGTTCTCTCGCCCCCATGTGAACGTCTCGTCCCGGACTGAGGTGAGCGCACACACACTTAGTTTGTTTGTTTTTTGGGGGGTGAGCTGGCTGAAACTAAACGAGGTTGAAGAAGAAAAGGTTTTTTTTTTCCTCAGTGGACGAGGAAGCAGGAGGAGGAGGAGGAGGAGGAGGAGAGGCATGTCCGACTCTCTCCTCGGAGCAGTTTTAGCTAGCTCTCTTCACGATAAAACGCCCCGGTAACGTGCAACTAAAACGGGGGGTAAGCCGTCGCTTCCGCCGCCCGCCCGGTCTGAAGACAGCACCGCGGCGTCTACATCCTCCCGGGTTTTGTCGCCGTTACACCGCTGTAACGTTACACATGGCTCCTCTCCGCAGCGCACACTTCCACCACTCGGACACAGTTTGAACCCGCCGAAGGCTGCAGGGATTTATACTTTTAGACGTTAAAATAAGTGGGAACGAGTGATGGCAGCTCGAAACGTGGAGGCTTTTGTGAACTGAGGTGGCTAAACTTTCGCATTATGTGCACATATGTTTGACATAGACGAAAATAGTGAACATTTGCTCGTAATGTCCAACAAAGTGTCGTAAACTTCCAACATATTTCATGTGCAGTTATGTAAAAACAGCAAAATCCACACGGGAGGAGCTAGAACCATCCATTGATGAACGACTTAAAATTGATCATTAGATGCATCTGCCAATCGACTAATGGACCAACAGTCCAACCCCCCCCCCCCCCAAATTAATATTACAATAATATAAAAAACTGAAAATTCATACAATTTGAGAAGCTGTAACCATCAACCCGTAACTAACAGTACATTAGTTAGTTACATACAAGTAACATGTTAGTTACATACATGTAACTAACATACATGTAACTAACAGTACATTTGATTATTGATAAATCTTGTGTGTTTTCTTGATTAATAGTTTTTCGAAAAAATGTGAAAAAATGGCAACTTTTCCAGGCCGAGTTTGTCTCAAACGTCTCGCCAAACAGTCCGAAAATCACAGTTGGTTGATTTCCTGACAACCATCGGCGCTCCAATACAGACTGAGCCTCATTAAACATCCATGAGATCCGTCTCGCCCTCGTGTTCACTCCAACAGACAAACACCACCACTATGTGAGTCTGCCAGGTGCTGGATGATGGTATCCATCGCCTGGCTGCGTTGGCCTTCTTATAAATGTTTGATGTAAGGAGACGTCCTGAGCGTTTTCCTCCTGCTGTTCCTCTCAGCATCCGTGCCGGCTGTTAGAGAGAGGGAGACTACAATCTGCTTCATTCAGACACAAATGACCCGCTGCCTGCGACACAAACATAACGCATCCAGACTGCCTTGTTTGATCACCTTAAGCCTACGTTGCACAAGGCTCAGGCCTGAATCTGCAGTGTGTAGGGTCTGTTTCTGTGCCGACATGTGATGCTTTCAAAGAGATGCAGTAAAGGACGACCAGACTTGAACCGGGGACATCGCCGGCATCTTAACCACTGAGCCACAGTGACGCTCTGCACATGATCGGCAGCAGGAAGAGCTGAGCTCATTGTAAGGTGGCGCTGCAGGGCACGGCGAGGGCGAAGCGGACTGTGGCTTTTTTTAACGATGGCAGGAAACCCCAAAAAACAAGCAAAAACCTCTTTTGGCTGTTGATCATTGATCTGCTTATGGAGCCAGCCTCCACCTGAGTTATCAAATAAAGGCAACGTCTTTTGAGTATTGTCAACTCGGGATGGGACGATGTAAGAGTTTTTTTTTTTTATTGTGGATCGGGATGAAAAAACACTCACAATACTGTCTAGTTCGCTAATGTGGTAGAGAAGTAAAAATTACAGCCCAATTCTAAAAAATGACAGGAAGTATCATGTAATAACAAACACTTATGATGATTATTTAAACACTAAAAGGAAAGTGTTCTCTGTTATGCAATAGTAATAATAGTTTCTTAACAACATAGCTATAACGGTATGTTTTAGTGCTATATTTGAAAGAGTTTTACTAATTTTGATGATTATCGGGATAATACCGTGAATCGCAGGATATTCATATCGTCCCACGCCTGCCGTCAACCCGATCATTGTGATCGTTATCGTATATGTACGCTTCATACATTTGAAAACATTTACATTAAGCGGACACTTTTCTCCAAAGCAAATTTTGTCAAAGAAAGAAACGCCAACATGTAATCGCCGATAAAGTTAGACAGAAAAAATAGAAACAAGCGTTGTTGTTCTTTCTAAGAAAGAACAACAAGTGTTGCTTTGCCTTCTCGCCATATTGTTGCACCGTATGCACCCCCCCCAACACGCGTCTGGACACATTAGCCCTCCTCCGCATCACGGCCAACAGCTCCTCCTCTACTCCAGACAATAAATCATTAGGTTGCGTAGTGAAATGGCCAAATGAGATTCCTCCGAGTGTCTGAGTGAGCGTCTCTCGTCTCCGAGGAGCCCCGCTGCTCTCCTCCAGTACTTCACCTCTGCTGAAGAGCTGCCTGCGTAATATATTCTCTGTAGTTTTGTACCCTAACTGATGTTTAATTATTCTGACATGGTGATTTGGCTGTTGCTCATAAAATATTGAAAAAGAACAGCGGCCCAGGAGGCAACGCTGAAAAACACCGGCTTCACTTCATCCTTAAATATGAGTCGGAGTGGAGCCGGGCGCCGTCCGTGACTCACATCAAAGTGAGTCGGCGCAGACGCACAACCACCACATAAGCTGTTTAATTACTTTTTTTTTTTTTTTGCTTTAATAAAATGCAATTTCCTTTTTCTTTTTTTGTTAAGTCTCATGTTCATATTGGAAATGTGTTCCTTGACCTCCTGCTGCTTAAGATGTCTCCTCCGAGCCGTGCCTCAAACACACATGCTTGATTGCTATTGAAAAGCGATTATGCTAGCTCAGTGTTCTGATTACAGCTACCAACCAGGCACCGTCTGCTAATCTGTGGTCTTAATATGGAGACAGGCAAGTCTCAGGGCAGCTATCATGGCTACTTAGTCCCCGGAGGTTGATTTTTTTTTTTTTTTAATATGCAGGTTTGGTTTGAGAGTTATTAATCGTTTGATAACCTGCATCTTCCCATGCGTTGTGAGGCTCTCCTGTGCATTTATTTGTTTCTACTGGTGTCAAACGCGCAGCAGTCCCACTTTATCTGGTTCAAGATCCCGACAAGATACCACATTAAAAGCAATGGGCGTGCAAATTCTACAAGTGTTTTTCAGGTTGTTAAGTTTGGCTGTTAAGTTATCAGGGGAGATAATGGATCCCCTGCTGATGCATGCTGGGATATCTGAACCCCTCGTGAGACGCATCGCTGAGAGGATAAAACCCACAAACATTGTTTCGTAAGAGCTTTAAGGCAGTCATGTCGTCCCTATTGATCAGCACTGTGTGTTTGTGTGGTCTTTACTTTTTAAAGTTTCAGATAAATAGAGTTACAGACTCGTTTTTGTGACTCCAGATAATCTTCTTATTTCTGAGGGTCACGTTGGGATTTATATATCTGAAATCTGTAGAAATGTAAAAGATCTTTGGGATGCTTTTTGCTTTTGAAAGACACTTTGTGAAACCAGATCAAACGCCATCAAATCAAGAGATGCAACAATTAGTCAATTTAATTGATTAGTTGATTGGCTGATTGTAACGACAGAACTATTTTGATTGCTGTTTGAGTTATTTTTCATGCAGAAATGGCAGATGTTCCCTCTTCTTTCTGTTTTATTATTTTGTTTTATATCAATGTAAACCAAATTCAGGTAATCAAGGAGACATTTGCAGACGACACCTCGGGTATATCTTTTTCACAATTTTCTGATGTTGTATTCGCCAAATGTTTAATCAATAATGAAAATAATCGTTGGCCCTAATCCCGTCTCTAAACCCACTTTGTTAAATGTAAGATTGTCATTACCCATGACCCTTCACACCCCCTCCATAAATGATCCCTCCTTCTCCGTCAGGCCGAATGAATGAGTTCCGTTCTGCTGCTCTCTGGTGTGACCCGGGACGTGGACTCGTAAAATCCTCCCGTACGTTACTACAGCAATGCGATGCCGACAAGGCTGTTCCTCTCAGTTTATTTCAAGCATACATTTTCTAACAACCTGATGTTCATTCGTGCGTTATTGCACTTAAAGTGAGACTAAAACACGTGTCCTTTCTGGCTTTCATACATATTGAAAGTCCTCCATGACTCACTGTTTTTTAAAATCCATTTTCTGACCCCCGTGCTGTATTTGTGGCTCGTCGTGTCAGAGCCAAACATCTCAGCCACCAAGCAGGCCGACCAATCGGGAGTCAGCAAAGTGTAGTGAACAGGAAGTGAGCTCATAGAGTTTGTGGCCTGCACACTGTGTACAGGAAGGCGTTTGACTGAGAGAGGGGGGGCGTTGTAGAGTATTTTCCTCACATTGTTGTGGAAAGCACATTAACAAGCCTCTCCGGTTCGGTTAGTAATCAGCACATGCATGCTCATATATGCATCTTATCCACGTTATCGTCACAGAAATATAGAAAGCATAAAATGATACAGTCTATAGTCTCTAAAAGAGTCACTGCCCAGTAAAGATTAATGCTTTCATTCTGTCCAGATGAGCAAAATGCATCTGACTTAAGACGAACACAGCTGTTGAACTTCAAAGGCAAAAATTTCAGCCAACATTGAAAGTGTTGTGTGAAATAGTCTCCGTGTGTGTGTGTGTGTGTGCGTGTGTGTCTGCTATGCTTTTTGAAGGCTGTTTTCATGAATCCTCCCTCTGCCGTGTGAGATCAGCCCTTTAATGTCTGGTTTTGCTCTCCCTTGCATCTCCGTCTGAAATCTCCTGCTCTCTGGTGCTCGGTTGTGCCTGGTGGTGCCGAGGCTTCAGTGGAGGGTTGTGTGTTTGTGGTTTGTGCCCTCCTCGGTGTTGTTTCTTCTCCGTCGGCCGTCGGTGCCTTTTTTTTACGCTTTTTCCTGCTCACACACGCCACACTCTCTTAACCACTAATGTTTTTCTCATTAAGGTTTTAAGGATTTATAAACTGGGGGGAACTGATGCGCCTTCAGCTCTGACTTCTAAAAATGCAGATTCCTTTTTTTTTTAAGTGTGAACAGCTGGGTCTGTTTAAATAATGATGTGTGAGCACAAGTTTGTCGAAAAGCTTACTTTTCGGAATCTGTTTTTAGTGCAATTAGTGTCTCGACATGATGCCGGCATGACCAGCTACCAGTCAGACCTGGCACAGTGCTGTGGACCTCTGCTGCACCGGCTCTGAAACAATCACACGGCCGTTTTTCTACTGCTGTGAGTCAAAGTCCCCGCTGGGTTTCAGTCCAGCTGTCTCATTACCTTCCACTAAGGAAGTTATCACAGAAACTGTTTGTCTGTCAGCTGGATATAAATGGCCTCATATCTTAAAAATCACATTGACAGCGTTCGGAGAAATGTAGTAGGAAGGAACAAGTGTTTGTGTTTTTTTGATGAAATGATGACATGAAAATGGCTGCCAGGTAGAATAGGAAATCAGCAACTGGAATCTCGACCGAGAATCATTACCTTTTTGTTTTTCTTTTCATTTATTTTAAGAAAAACCCGCCAAATACTGGAGATAATTTAGAAATGTCTTCTAAAAATGATGCTGTCTTCAGACTAGGTTTGGGATTGTTTTTAGTCCCGCTAGCCTGGTTTTACACTCATTTTTAATGTGGCTCCAATCTTTTGGACGTTTGAATTATTCCTGGAAAATCATATAGTGGAGTGATGTGAGTTACTGGAGGAGAAATATACTTCCACTACCCTCCTTGGGAGATAATACTATGTGGCATCAAGATGAGCCTGCATGTTGTTTTGTGCTCAGTGAAGCATTTTCTTGCAAACAATGCTTTAACTATCATAATGTGCACACGATGTTTCCCACTGGAAGTACAGATTGCGTTCTGCTTGCACACTAACTAATACCCCAATTTAACAGGAACTAATCTCCGACCACGTTCAGGTGTACGGTTTCTTAGTCCTTGCATCAGATTAGAAAAAAAAAAGAAAAGTATTCATACAATCGGCCGAACTGTCCCAGATTCAAACTAAACTAGTAGTGTGAACATTTATAATTGCATTTAATCACAAATCCATGCACCTAGAGTGTCGGGATAATCGTAAATATTGTCACAAATAAGCACATTTTGATGATTATTGGGATAGTTCCATGAATTGCAATTATTTTGGCCAGGATAACTGTGAAATTAACTTTTCATATACTCCCACGCCTATGTACTTAACTTTATACAACCTCCCTTATTCTTGCATGAGCTCTTGCAGGAAGAACGTGGAGATCCACTGTTCCCTCGTCTATTCAGTCTGCCTCTGCTTTTCTGAAACTAACGGACACAGACAGTGCTTTGTTCTTTTACTGTAGTAAAATGAGGAAATCAGTATGTGTAGTTCTTGCTCTGGCCTTGCTTGCAGTTACCGGGACAGTGCAGGCTCAATGCGGACCCATCTGAGTTTAGTAGTGGATTAGAAGTGACACTTACTGCGGGCTGGCTGAGTCTAAGCCTTGTTTACTCTGGCTGCGTCTTAGCCGGGAACTCAAACCGTCATTAGGCAGCGAAATGACTCAACAGCGGGACAGAGCTCCAGACAGCGAGAGAAGAATAAAGAGGAGAGGAAAATAGAGTAGGAGGAATATTTCAGAAAAGTCGCTTACAAACAGAAGTTATTCCTGAATGTGCACGAGATGGAGTGAACCGGGTAACACAGGCCGGGGTGTGCTGTGGTCAAACCCTATTATAAATAAACAGAGGGATTGGTCTAAAATAAACATGAATCGCTCGTGCCAGTGTGGAGCAGATGGATGAGTAACCCCACCCAGGTCCGGGACGGGACAGGCGGCCCTAAACATGGGCTTTCTGTTGTGCACGGAGGCTGCAGGCCAGGACTTTTCCTGCACGGAAGTCGAGGCGTTTTTGTAAAACCATTTATATGCAAAACAATCGGCAAAAAAACAGCCAGTACAGATGTGTCTATTTCCAAATTGACTTGCAGGAAAAGGGGTGTCAATGTTGTGTCTCGTCAGGGCCGTTTGGGGACCCTGACTGGAGGGTCTGGATCTATTTTTTTTAAACTCGGCACGCTGTTCTGCTGATGTAATAGAAAGCAACAGGCTGACGGTCGGCAGGAGAGATATAATCCGTCCATTTATTTAAAAAAGAAATCTCAAGGACTTCATACAGCAACGGAGATGACAAGCCAAATGGATGGCAACAACAAAGCAGAGTAAGAAGAATAAGCTTTCCAAAAAAAAAAAAAAAAGCCTGTTAATGGTAAGAGGTGTTGGCCTAATGGACTGTACAGGACAGGACTACAGATGAGGAGATGAGAAGGCTGAGTGGCATACACTCAGGGAACATGCAGTATTTCTGGGTAAATTATCTGGGGAAAGTTCAGTTCAGGAGTAGGTCTTCTGTTTATGGAAAAGGTCTGTGTCATGTCTTCATGTCTGTGTTGACTAGAGACACATTAACATGTGCAAGGGACTGAAGATGGGATGTAATGCAAGATGTCAAGGAACGTGGTGAAGTTTTTGACCACTAAGAGCAGTAGAGCAGCATTTCCCGAGGCACATGGTTTCATGCTATCACAGTGATCGAAGAAGCGTCGTAATGCAAAGGCAATGAAGAAGAAGATCACAAGGCATTAAACATGGATGCAACCAATTGCACGATTTAAATACGTCACTGCCGCACAGTTTATGGAGTCCATACGTCTTTTGCGCAGTAGCCTGCTGGTCGATCACACTGCATGTTATGCAAAGTCTTTATTTATGTGTTAAAATGTAAACTTGTGTCTGCTTTTGGCTTCTTCAGCTATGTAAATTATTTGTAGCGTAATGTGTTTCTCATTTTGGTTGCAGTGAATTTTTTTAATGGCTGAGATGCAGGTTGCTAGGCAATACAGAAGCAAAACAACAGCGCGGCTACAACTATTTAATAAATTACATCGAATTTACAAGCCATACTCACTGTACCTCATTTAAATTCTCATTTGGAGTCAATAAACGGATACGTTCCTTTACATTGTCTATAAAGTGAGAGTAACCCACTCCACTTCCTGTTTTGCTTATAAGATATAATCAGGGAGTCCTCTCTTGGTCTCCATCAAACCATCATGCAGGGAAACCATCACTTGCTGTGAACTGTGCGTGCTTTGCCTTATATGTCCCTGCTTTCCTCTCATCAGAGCCGAGGAAGGAGAACGCCGCTTATCTCGCAACGTTTCGCTGCAGAACCTTGCATAAAAATTTTTTTTTAAATGCAGCTTCCTGTTTCCACACGAAGGGAAACCTGTAAATAAAGCACTTGTTTGTTATAAATTAAGGTGCAAGTGGGGAAAGAAAGGGGGGAAATTACCATCCAGGTCAGAACACTTGACAGCAGAGCCTCTAGGAATGGTAATGGGGATGCCGAGTGAGAGAGTCCACTTTCCTCTCGCTGTCATGTTTTCTCCTCTTTGTGCTCCATTTGAGGTTTATCTCCCTTTTGGCACATTGCATAAGATTATAGGGCTTCTGCAAGGAACCCCAGTCTACACTAAAAACAAGCTCCTTTCCCACTGGACAAAAAAACCCCACTAATATCTGGCTTTTACCTTCAATGGGAACGCTTAGAATCGGCATTCATTCCCAGGACTTGCAGGTATTATCTGCTCCCATCGGCTGTCGGAAACACTCGGGTTGGACACAATAATAGACGGCCCTTTTCTGTTGCCATGCTGTGTAGCGCGTGTTGAAGTGCATATATAATGAATAAAACAATCAGCTATTTGGAAAATTAGTAGAATTTCTGTGTGTAAAAAATATGCTAAATATGCTAATATGCTCTCCTCAAATCCACCAGACGCCAATCAGATATCAGTCATTTCATAAAAACACACACTTCATTCAAACTCAATTAACAAGCAAAGTCAAAGTCTTTCCACTGTTAACAATCAATAATTGATTTGACTGATTAACATTGACCATAACATTTTCACTGTTCCCTAAACCCTGCTTCTGGTCCCCGATACTCAAAATAGGAAAGGAGTCTTTCACCTATACCTGCTCGGTGGAAGAAGGACATAAGAGTGCTCTTAATCCTTCAGTTTATACGCTGTCTACTGGGTAATCTGAGGCTTCGGCCTCCGTCTGACCTGCTGCTGACACAGTGGTGAACTTGTGTAGGGATGGAAATGTGTCAGGTGACGTAGTTTTGTTTCTCCGCTGTTTTTAAATGACTATTCAATAACTAATGATAAATTATACTGTATCTATACTAAATGAATTAAAAAGCATGCAAATCTTAGCTTTTTTGATACGTTTTTTTTGGCTGAAATCTAAGCGTACTAGATAAGAACAGGCATAAATAGTGGGTTTGGGGTTTTTGTTGTTGCAGTTTTGGACGCCTGTTGTCAAAACTTGTCAAAAACGTGGGCAGTGTGTTGCTTTGCTTTGTTAACACAACGTGTGTTTATTTACATCTGCCCTTCCTCACAACATTTCCATCTCAGGCAGATGGACTATTGTGAGCTGACTGTGAATCAGTTTGAAGTGAGAATTGGGAGAGAAAAATGCATTCCCAGAATCCAATGTGAATACACAAGAACCAACAGAGAGCATACAAAGTGTTTCTTGTTGTCGTTTTATCCTCCGTCATTGTACCGCCTCATTTTTATTCACACCACGACAGAAACCTCTCACTATTTGAGACAGAACAGGTTTGTGTTTTAGTAGTGTTTCGCATATTTTCATACTATTCTAATACACAAGTGTACTCTTTTTTTATTATCCCACTACAACAGTGTGTTGGCGACACCTGTATGTGTCCTTAGACAGCGCTGTCAAAGTGCAGTCTGGGACACTGTAGATCCTTTTAAATAAATGTAGTACTTACGTATACTGGCCTTAAAATGTGAGAAAACTAAACACTATTATTAAAAATGAAAGCTGTCTCTTTAAAGACCCCCCAGGATTTATCTGTGGACTCGATTGATCTGCATGTCCGTGTTATTTTCGCTAAATGCTGGATTGAAGGCGCTCCAATGGTTGGACTTTGTGCCCCAGTGTGGTGTTGACCTGGCTGTGTCAGGCAGGACCAAGCGCAGCCATGAATTAGGTTAGCAGGAATTATAATGGTGACATTGCATGACTGTAGAGCCAGCGGGGTTGTGGAGCAGTGATTAATATGTTGCTCACTTACATGTTGGTCAGTAGGGCCCTGCAGGAGCAGGCCTGGTCGGGAAAATGTTTATTTATAGTGAGGATGCTTCATATTTACAAGCAGTTTGGATTGATGAGTTGAGATTCTTCATGTGTATCAGGATCACAGGTGAAATATTGAATTTTGGTCTCAAAAACTAAAATTGTTGAAGCTTCTTGCCTCGGTTCTGAATGCAGCTGGCCAGTCTCGGCCTCCCATAGCACCCCAACGCCTCGCTTTTGTTGACATGCAGTCTGCGGTCTACCTCTGCCCTGGTTCCTTGCAACAGAGATGACAATGACCCAGAATTGTCAGTTGACCTAGGTACTTTATCAAGGCTCCACTGGAGGAAATATATTCTCTCTCCTACCAGCACGCCCAGCGCCAACTAGGACAAGTAATCCAGACAGAATAAAAATGTCCTCTTAGACGCCGCCGAGGGAGAGAGGGCTGTAGGAGGGAGCGACGTGATGGACTGATAGAGGGAGGATGTGAAGGGAGCTGGATTATTGACTGGATAGATGGAGAAATGGTGCACTGCTGCAACGCCAACACTCCTTTTGACATAAGACAAGCGGTCTCACAGGACACCAATCAGAGCAGAAGCAGAAGCTGGTTTACTACAGCATTATCAACCCCAAATAAACAATCCTGTTGTGATTTATTTGCATTTAATGGATCAAAACGATGCCGAAATAACTACAAAATGATGACAAAATGTAAAAAGTCCAAAGTCATGGTTTGACTTAAAACGCTTCTTTTCTGAGTGCGGTTCGGATTGATCGGAGGTAGGCTATGCTAACACCGTAGCTGCTCTGTAAACACTTAAGTCATCATCTGGACATAATTACGGCAGTGACCTTGTTGTTTGTGAAACAGACAGTCTGTGGTTTGTACACATAGTTTCGTTGGGCCTCTGTACTAATGTGAGGTACTATCGTTGAGATCTGGGTGACCACAGACCGCTACGATTTGTCTCCATTTCTGATTCAGTGACGTCAGGAGGAGAAACTCCGCGCCGATAGGCTTTCCCTTCACAGCGCCACGCGAATGATGCAAATTCAGTGTTTTCCTTTACATTAGTAAAGACATTTACACCATAACTTGGTTCATAAAAATGCACCCACATGCAGGCGATGAAGTTGGATTAAAATTTCCCAGAAGTCCCTGCTTCCCCCGTCTCTCCTCCTGCCCGGGTCCCCAGCTGGCAGAGCTAGGCTAGCTGTTTCATGACTTAAGGCATCGTCTTTTAAAATCCTTGAGACTGTGTGTGTGTGTGTGTGTGGCTCACTGAAGCATGCCCTGTTTATCTGTTTACGTACAGCAGCTGCTCCTCTGCCACTGAGTAGGAAGGTTTCCTTTATTCTCTTTTTTTTATGTGGTAGTAGTAAAATGTCGATGGAGCTGAGACAGACGTCCATAACATGACACAGCATAATGGGAGGGAATTGTAATCTCATTTCCAACTAAACGTGTATCTTGTTGCTTTAAAATGAAATCCTTGTCTTCCGTAAATGAAGAAAAACATGATTTTAACTTATAGAATATGAGGGTTAAATGAATGAAAACCATTTAGGTGATTAGTTAAAGCAAAGCCTGATTAAAGGATTAACATGTAGAATACATAACGTAACTCAACATAATGTCTGTCATGTAAAATGTATTTTATGATTATGTATCTCATTTTACGCGATTAAACGAATAGACTGAGGGGAACTGCAGCGGTGCTTCAAACTCTACGGTGTGAATGGTTGTCTGTCTATGTGTCGACCCTGTGATGGACTGGCGACCTGTCCAGGGTGACCCCTGCCTTCACCCAATGTCAGCCCTAAACAGGATGAGATGATGGATGGATGGATGGATGGATGGATGGATGGATCAGGGCCAAATCAAAAGTCCAGCAGGGCAAGAAATCCATCCATCCATCCATTGTCTACCGCTTATCCTGTATTCCAGGGTCGCGGGGGGGCTGGAGCCGATCCCAGCTGTCATTGGGCGAAGGCAGGGTACACCCTGGACAGGACGCCAGTCTATCACAGGGCCGACATGTAGAGACAGACAACCATTCACGCTCACATTCACACCTACGGGCAATTTTAGAGTAATCAATTAACCTATCCCCATCCTGCATGTCTTTGGACTGTGGGAGGAAGCCGGAGAACCCGGAGAGAACCCACGCTTACACGGGGAGAACATGCAAACTCCACACAGAAGGAACCCGGGGCCGACCCGGGGATCGAACCCGGGACCCTCTTGCTGTGAGGCGAGAGTGCTACCCACTACACCACCGTGCAGCCCAGGGCAAGAAATATCAGCAGGAATTGTCTAGCCATAACTTCTTATTTCAATTATGCTGATTTGAATGAATTCTCAATCACATGCTCCATCGTTTTAAAATAATCTGACAATAATCCGTTGTATTGTTTGAACACTCGTGTTTCTGGGGCTGACGATGTGTGATTAAACGAGGCACAAACCAGAATTATTGTTTACAAAGAAGCTGTGTTTGTCATTTCCATCCTTTTAGCTTGACTGGCAACACAAGACAGATAATCATACTTTTGGTTCATGTAAAAATCTTTTGGAAATGAGAGCTCTGTTCAGTGCCGAACGTTAAAATAATTTATTGATCCGACATTCTGGAAGCACCGATTAGCATGTATTAAATGCTACACGTTGTCGTGCCTATTGCGGTGTACAAAGGCTCCGGGGGGATGTGCATCGATGTCTCCTCGAGTCTAATGTTTCAGCCGAGGCAACATCTTCACCGCTGACAGACACAGCGAGCTGAAAATTACCGCACAGTCCAGTGTTGTGGATTTGATTCTTTCCTAACACACTAAGACTCAATTATGAAATCAGAACAGGCTGTCACTTTGCAAAAGGCTTTTTATGGCTGAGCTAAATCATGACATGAGAAGAAGACATTTCATTCCGGGAGGTTGCATTGCTCATTTTTTAAACATGAAATTGGATTGAGCTCTTTCATTGCAAATGTTTTAAATAATCCCGTTGTACTCTCTCAGACGCGACGGCAGTGAAGCTTCGCAGCCTGTCGAGCCAGTGTCCGGAAGAAATCCAGTAATTAATTAAAAAAAACTCAAATTAATTGTGAATTGTCCCTACTTCACAACCCGCAAACGAAGTCAGTCCACCGATTTAAGGATCTTGACGGAGAAGTGCTGGTATGGGAGTGGTGATTGATGGAGGGTGTCACTGGCACAGTGGCTGTAACTCCCGCTATCATCCGGCAGAATGGCTTCGGTGGGCTTCTTAAATCTGCTCGGCCAGCCTTCGGTATTAGTGGGTGATTAAATGAATTAGCGGGACTTGGAGACATAAGCGTCAGCCTGTAACACGGGGACTCTGGGGGTCGTGGGGTCGGGGTGGTCACGAGAGGAGGGGGGGGGAGGGGGTCAGGACACGGTTTTACCTCCTTCTGCTGGGGCCTCAGTTTGAGAAGCAGGCAGGCATGCGAACACAGTGTACACACACACACTTTCCCATGACAGAGGGGTTTGTACAGCTCACATGAATGCACACACACGTCGATAAAATGCACACACACACACACACTGGCCCATTGTGTGTGACAGTGCAACCACTGTGTCTCCAAGCGGAGCGTCCTGACACAGCACACGCCTCCTCGCTGCGAAATGTCATGCACCGTAACTAACATTATTGGTGATGCAAAGTGCAGAGGGAGTGTGTGTTTGTGTGTCGTCTGTAGCAGACGGTTGTGTTACTTGTTGTCGTGTGTTTGGTGGAACTGAAACTATTAAGTAATGAATCGTTAGTCAATCCACAGAAAATGCAACAATTTGATGGACGATTACCAATTTTGTTGGCACAAAATATTGACATATTATGGAGTTTATTCAGCTTTTCTCTGTTTTATGTAACAAATAAGACCAACAATCAGCCAAACTATTATATAATGGCAATCATTAGTTATTTAGGGACCCTTCAGTGACTCACTGAATTGTTTTCTTTGTGTTTGATTTATAAGAATTTACTCTTTCATTCGACTAATATGATTATATTTTCAGCACTAATCTTCTTCGACTTCCTCCTCCTCCTCCTCCTGCTCCTCCTCCTCTTCCCTGATTGACGGGGTCAGCCTCAACGCGTGAAGTGGTCTTATTTTGGCAACTTGCTCCCATAACTGTCCGTTATAACTGAGAGGGCAACTTTGCACCTCTTTGTCACAGTCAGAAGTTAAACCGGTGAGTAATTGGTCGTCAAGGTGAACTGTTCAGCTATGGGGACTTTTCTTAAAGACATTAGTCAGTCGTAATGGGGCCAGAGTGAGGGAATGGGAAGTCTTTAAAGAGATATGAGTGAGTAGAGAGGTGCCAGGCTTCAGCATTAGAACAAGACTGTGTCAGCCTTGGGTTGACACAGTCTTCGTCCATTTAAACGTTAATGTAATTTAACGTCTTATTTTGTCATATTCTCTGTTCATATATACTGTCTTCTTTTAAAATGTATTGATGAAGGTGAAGAGGAGGTGATTCGGGTTGAAGATCTGAAAGCCTTTTGGTGTCTGACCACCGGGCCTCAGTTTGAGTTTTATGTCCATTCGTTTTAATGTATTCTGTCTCTCTTAAAAAGTTAAGACACATATACTCAGACAAAAGCATTAAACATAAGTGACCGACGATGTCGGATGGAAATTCAAATGGAATCTAATGCAATGTTTTGATTCCCTTGCGCCGCCGTCGTGCACAGGAAATAAACTTTCTGTTGACTTGCTCGACTCAAACTCCCAATGAATGCTCTTGTGTGTTTGGACGATCGAGAGGTTTTCTTAATAGTGGAGGATGTGCAGCTATTTTGTGATTGGTCTAAAATAAACATGAATCGCTCGTGCCAGTGTGGAGCAGATGGATGAGTAGCCCCACCCAGGTCCGGGACGGGACAGGCGGCCCTAAACATGGGCTGCTGTTGTGCACGGAGGCTGCAGGCCAGGATTTTTCCTGCACAGAAGTCGAGGCGTTTTTGTAAAACCATCTATATGCAAAACAATCTGCAAAAAAAACAGCCAGTACAGATGTGTCTATTTCCAAATTGACTTGCAGGAAAGGGGTGTCAATGTTGTGTCTTGTCAGGCTCGTTTGGGGACCCTGACTGCCCCCCCCAGCAAATTCAATTTGAATTTCTCCATGCTGCTGATAGACATTCACAGTGGGTTGAAGCGATGGAGGAAAATATCCAAATAAGATGCAGGACACTGTAGAAGATTAGTCAAAATATAAAAAAAATATATATATATTCTAGCAGGACAATTGATATAAAGAGAGGTTTATATGAAATCCTGCCTGTGCTGTATTATGGTGCTCTACTGTACTATATTGTATGTCTTTTGCCAAATCACCTTGATAATGATGATGAAATGTCCTGAATGACCTCAATCCAGCTGGTTTTATGAAGATATTAGTGAATTAAAGCTGATGCAGCACTGCTCCACACACACACACACACACACACACATTTTGTGACGCTGTGATTTTAAGCCTTCATTGGAAGCATTCATTTTGCGATTCATTTTCCTTTTAAGCACGATTTCACTGAACCTAGATTAAAACTAGAGGTATATTTGAAAGCCGCTTTTATCATTTGAGGACTCCCACAATGTCCATACTTTGAGTTTTTTGGGGCTTCTTAAGTGTGGAAACTCGTGAACACACACAGCTGCGTTGCAGTTGTCAGTGATGAAGGACGATAATGGACCTGAATGTTTGGTGACGGAGCCTTTTGTACTGAACCGTCAGGCGGCCATGACAGGCGAAGTGTTCAAACCACCCTGTTTTGTTTGTGTGTGTGTGTGTGTGTGTGTGTGTGTGTGTGACTAAGCGTAAATGTGGCCATAGAGCCTCAAATGATGATTTTAAGAAATTTACATTTAAATATATTCTTTTTTTTCCACAATTCATCACGATGAATGCATTACATTTCAACATTCTCAGCTAATAAGCTATTTACCACTTAATTCCTAACATGGCTTTTTTGGGTGAGATTTTAGTGCCTTTTAGACTGGGTGCTTACGTAAGTTTAAGCTTATTTATGGATAACCCGTTGAGATGAGCAGTCATCTCGTTTTCGAGGGGGTCCAACAGAGCATTCAATACAAGACAAGACATTACAGTTACAACAACATAGAGGCTCTCACCAACCCACCTATCCACACACCAATCCCACAACCCCTCCATCCCCACCTGCTGCAGTTTATAACAATTCCCAATTGACTTGACATATCCAACAATAACAATAGCCATGTGCTACAGCATAATGTTGATGCACAATGGTAGAGTACAACACGGTAGTATAGATAGAGAACCTTACCAACATGCAATACCCTATACTCGTATCCAAACAGCATACGCCTGATGCATTATACATGTATACACACTGTTTACATCATGCACATAAATACATGCATGTATACACACACACACACACACACACGTTTAATCCACCCATCGCACAATTAAACATGAATCACTTAACAAAACAACCCACCACTATCCAACGTTAGAAACCCTACAAACACTTTAAGCAGAAGAAATTCACAACAAAAGAGATGAGCAGCTGTTTTGTGCTGCTGGGAGCTTCATCTCACGCTGCATTCACTTGCACCCGGACATCAGGGTTTCCATCTTAAATGTACCACCAGCCACACCTTTTCAAAACTAAACTTCTTAAAAAATGTGATTGTCCAAAACTGCCAGCTCTGGGAACCGCCAGTTTGAGGCGTGAAGATAAATAGGAAGTCCGCACTACGTTTATGTCAGGAGTGCGAGTGGTGTGGTTTGCATCTTTTGTGATCTGGTAATCACAGCAAAGCGGAGGCTTCTGTCATGCGTAGGCAGCTGGTAATTCATGAAAACAACGTGAATAAAAACGGACACAACAATGAAGTAATTGTTTGTAATTGTCGCTCTGGCATGAATATTGTTGAGCAGCAGCTGCTTGATTTGCATCGTCCGACCTAACGAACGGAAAAAGTGGATGATAATGAAAGTTTGGCCGTGACTTCTTCCACAAAAACATGAAATACAAAGTGTGAATGCAGAGCAAAATTCTTATCTTCAGCCTGGGAGCTGATTGAGGTCAATCTGTGATTTGCTGCCTTGGCCGCGGGGACCGGCTGTGATATCAGCAAAGGGCTTACGGTCGCCTGCTGCTCCCAGAGTTTTTACATATCTTCAAACAGTTTGTCTTTTTCCTCCTGCTAGGACATCAAATCAAGTACACAGAGTGTTTGCTTTGTCTGCTTTCATTCACTGCTGCAGCTCTTAATGGGCAAGTCGATCTCTCCGAGGGGGCGACGAATGATTAATTCTCTTCTATCTGCAGGCTGCGCTCGTGTCATTTTCTTGTTGACCTGTTCTCAATGTTAAAGAAGACTGCGGAGCAGAACGAGGCGCTCTTAAATTTCTCGATTTCTCTCGAGCGTGAGAGAGCCCGTCAGTCGATATGTCAAATGGAAACTTCTTTTGTAAACATCCTCCACGGGGAAAAAGGTTAAGCTGGCATGATGCGATGAGCAGTGAGACCGCCACACGCCTGTTCAGGCACTTGATCCTTTTGACTCATGTGGTTTTGGGGGCATTCGGGGGCTTGGACGAGGGTAGGAAAATGCTTATCTGTCTAAAAAATCTGTGGTATTCTTGGAAAAAATTGTTGCTTGTTAGGCAGCATTCTCTCCACCCACGTGTTTTTGTTTCCTACTGGTGGGCATCAATCAAGTAGCTAATCAGACTGTTGAAATGCGAAGGATGGCAAAGAATAGACTCGTACCGCTGCTTACATCACAATATTATCACTATCAAGGGCGTCTCTTTGGTTTCAGACGATGGGAAACACAATGAAGGGAGCTTTTACAAACAAAAATCCTGCTTATCAAACAAAAATGAATTGCTTTGTGACCTACTTGATCGAATCTAGTTTTCATTGAGATCACTGAGACCCACCAGCCTCTCAGCTGACAGATATTCCATCATCGATTAGTCATGTGGAGTCTGAAAACAGTGGAAATGTGCCCAACACAATATCCTGGAGCACAAGGTGACATTGTCCATACGTCTTGTTTCGACTGAACAACAGTACAAAATCCCTATAATATTAAATTTGCTTTACTGTCAAATCAAAAAAAGCCTCAAGTCATAAACAGTAGAATTTGTGCTTGAAGAATGACTTTAAGAATGAATCATTTTTTGATCATTGACTCATTGTGCTTTGTTTACACACCAAAGAACTGTGTTTTTTTGTGTTCTCAGACGTCCTCCATCATATCACAACCTGTAAATAAGACCCATAAAGCTCGTGCTGCTCGTGAAGTTTATTACTGTGAACACGGTGAGCATCTTCATGGACTGATGAGGTTCATCAGGCCACAGCTGGACCGCCGATCAGAGATCTTAGTGAGTGAATCAAACTGAAAACGTTAAAAGGATTCTCAAAAAAGGCAGATAATTCCCAGTGAAAACGACGCCGTCGCTCTATGTGTAAACCGCTAACATAGACCGTGTGTTGCCAGAGCTTCAGGTGCTTTTATTAATAAAGCACCTTTCACAATGAAGCTGTTCATCAGACATAAATCATCGTATTAATGCAGTATTATTAACTTGTCTGTGTCTGTCACTCCTGTTTTCTCCAGCTTCTCCATCAGCCCAGTGAAATACGTGTGTGTGTGTGTGTGTGTGTGTTGGTATAAGTAATATCATTACCTCTGCTCTGATTCCCCTGATTTGATCATCGGCAGCTCCTGGGTTTCATATTCCCGGCACTAATGCCGTAGACCATCAAAGACGGCTAAAGAAAACACTGGACGTCCCTTGTTTGTCACACATCCTGCCTGAAGATAATTCACTTTACCTGATGCACACACACACACACACACTCACACACACACACACACACACACAGAGGCCCTTTCCTGGGTCAGATCCAATGCATCTTATTGTGATATTGGTTTAAACCTGAATTTAAAAATCGGTCATATTTGGGTAAATGTTGTTATGGACGGTGGATCTCTAACTTGACTCTTATTAATTTACCCTCCTCTAAGTGTGCCGTGCAACATCCTTGTGTACAAACCAAAGGGACGAGACATCCGTCACCACAGTGCATAGAGGACACCTCAGACTGTTATCTCACTCAGACGTAGACCTGCTTTTTTTTTTGTCTACAATCAAAGAACATTCTTTTCCTCTGACTGTGTTTGAGTTGTTTATTTAGTAACTCTGCTCCTACTGTGTTTGTGTTTGAATGTGTTTGATTCTACGGAGCAGTTATTTCATTATTTCATCAGCAAAACCAGAGAAGGACGACTGATTTGTCATCTGCAGTTCAGCCTGAGTGATTTTTAGTTTCACATAATATAAGACAATGAATCACTTTACTAAGCAAATGTTTTTCATCACATGTTGTAAATTATAACATGAGCAAAACAATGAGGGGTGCAGTTTGTTAAAAAACACGTGGTGTTGCTCAAAACCTTTTTATCTTCATTTATCTGTCAATCATTGTCCTTTTTTTTCTTCTTTTCTTTTTTTTTACCCAGCATAGTGCATTTCCTGTTTGGCCACCGACACGCACTTAAGACGAGTCTGTTTCATGTCATTACTTGGAAAGATGAGCCAGTAGGAACATTGTGTCAGCAGCAGAAACAAACAGCATCTCAGTATTTATGACCACAGCTGATCATTTCACACACGAGCAGTGCTTTTAGGAATACATTCACATGCAAGTCATTCCAGGATTATTATTATTATTATTGTTATTACTCTCTGGTGTGATAACCATACAGAATGATACGTTTATAGCTTCTTTTAAAACGTTGTACTTTAAATGGTACATTGGAGGTCGGCCACTCTTCAGTATCCAGAGATTATGTTGATGGATAGTCCAATGATTGTGTTGTATTTTAACAATGTGATGTTTTGATTTACACTCAAAATTACTTACTAAGTTATAAGAAAAAAAATGTATTTAAATTAATGAATCATGTTAACAAATTCATGGTTTCCAGATACCTTCAATAAGCCAACCTGACAGTCTCAAACACACACAAAGACATCTAAGAAATCTAAACTAAATCCACAAAATGAGCAAAACTGTGTTTTTATGGCCTCAATGTGAAGCAGGCTATGTTGATGTTGAACCATTTTGAAATGGACAAAACATCCACATTGCACCCTGAAAGCTGATGTCTTATCTTTTCTACCACCAACACTAAACGGACTGTTTTTCAGCTTCTGGCCCACATTATCCTTTTTTTTTGACACCATAACATCTGCTGTTTGTTTAATTTAATAGACACTCTTCCGTACCTAGAGACTGAACACTCGACAGTTCTGCATCTGCTGTCTTGTCTCAAACTTTTAGTTTGAAATTCCTTCAGACACCCTGCTGATAATCCCTTTGTGATTGACCTTCGGATGTCTTTACGAATGTTTTTTTTTAGTTGGTAACTTGAGTGTAACTTCTTAACGCACACAAACCCGCGGCGCCGGTACGCCGATGTCTGACAGTGATGCAGCTGTAGGAAGTGATTGCACTGCTTGTTTCCTGCCCGTGTTTTTAGCAGTTAGATAGCTGTGGTACAAGTGCAAAGTAAATGTAGTGGAGGTCGGCGGCAGCCTGACTACTGTATCGATGCAGCAGCACGTTGCATTGTGGAGCTTCTCATCACGCAATGCTGCTGGAGAGTTGCAGATGCAAGGGGATATTTATCGGCAATGTGAAATGGTAATTAAGGGACATGTTTGTCATTTGTTTTGGTAAGTGTTTAGTTTTTTTTTGTTTTTGAATTGTTAAAAGTGCTGTTTAGAGAAAGTGGTCGGACTAATCTCAATCGTCTGGCATCTAGTCTGCATTTGCCCTATTTGACCTCCAGGTGTCTTTTAAATGTGTATTTGATGAAAAGACGGATCATTCGTAAAAACAGCTATTCATTCTGTGAGCTGATTTCTAAAAAAACAGACCCTAAAAAGCTGTTTTTGTGTGTTCACGAACAACGTAACTTTCAATTGTCTGAGAGGAATGGAAGACTTTTGTTCATGTTATGTGTTGAGGTAAATCCCCGCTACAGCTGACTGCCCTAGCCGTTTTTTTTTTTATCAGCAGTTTCACATCATACTGGCGTCTACTTGTAGCTCTCAGGAAGCGGTTAACCTTGACGGAGGACGGTGAGAGGTCTATAACGGCTCACAAAGAAAATGGAAAAATGAGCCTGCAATCCATTCTCAGTCATTTAGATAAAAATGGAGAAATTGGCCTCCTTTTTTCTTCGTCGTGGTGCGTTTTCCCCTTTTCCTGAACCCCTTAAAGGCAGCGTCTTGATGGAGTGTGCGTGTCATGCAAATGAATGGAAGAAAATTGAGCGATTATGAGAATGACATTGCTTTCATTTATGGTTTCACCTTGGTGTGAGCCAGAGCACGTTAACAGATCTCTGATTTTATTTACGCCCGACAGAGAGGATGGAAACATGTGGTGAGAAAATAGCTGGTGTTTGCGTGGCGCTTTAAAGTCGTCTTTAACTAGGCCACCAAAATGCATCTCTGTGCACTTTTGCCGTGGTGCGTCAGAACAATCATCACTTTTGAATGTCGGTGCATCTCTCCAACGATTCATAGAAGCGTTCCGCTCCATCACACTCAACCACATTTTATGTGCTGATGTATTTATTAAAGTTCCTGCTCGTAAAAGTTTGTGGCTGATATCTTTTACGAACAGTTTGCTCTCTCATCTCCTCAGGACATTTGCTGCTGCTGAAAGGATGATGGTGATGATGATGATGATGATGGTGATGGTGGGAGGAGGCCGAAGGTGCAGCCCTCGCTAGAATCATACTTTTCCCCCCCGACTTCACCCCTCCATCCATCCACTACTGCCATCCTTCCCCCTCCCTCGGCGCCATGGCCAACCATCTGGAGCTGATCCAGGAGCTGCAGCAGCTAGACAAAGTGCCCAGTCTGGAGAGGCTGCGGGCGGCCCAGAAGCGGCGCACCCAGCAGCTGAAGAGATGGGCCGTGTACGAGAAGGAGATGCAAAACAAGAAGCGCAAGGCGGATAAGAAGGGACGCAATGCCAACAACCTCCAGCACGCAGAGGCCAAGAGGCACGTGTCGTTCGCCGCCAGCGTGGCGCTCCTAGAGGCGTCGGCCAGGAACGATCCGGATGAAGGTATGTGGCAGTAAAGGATATTTATGATGCGGCCAAATTAGAAAATAGAAGTGCAGATTTATGTGGAAATGTGCTCGGCGTAGTGAAAACGATAAATTTCACAAGTGCTTGTAACACATGCGACAAGCGGAGACGCAACATCTTTACCACTAGATTTATCCTCCTTGTATCGAGGCAACGCACTGGGAGTATGTGCCGGGGGTTTGGTTCATGAGCTCGGAGTCGATCCCAGCCCAAAGTTCAGTGACGCCACATTTGAATAATCACTCTTAATTTCAGTCTCACCTCGCTACTTCAGCTGGATATCAGAATGCCAAGGTCAGGAAAGCGATTAGATGGGCCCGCACACCGACAGAGCCAGTGGAAGTCTCTCAGTTCAGGCTGAATTTTTTCTGCTAGGAGACTGTTCATTGTGGAATAATGGAGTTGTCACACTGAGATGAAGTTCTGCCAGTCCTTTAATTAAAATTTCTATGGATGGTGCCTCCCTATTTGGAGATAATAGTTGTTTTCCCGCAGTACAAACAGTCACAGGATGCTGTGGCGGTGCTAACAGCGTGGCGATGATCCAGGAATGATAACAGGCCGCTGATCATTTAGATACCACATCTAATTTTGACTTTAAATTAGATTGAGCTTTTCTTTTTATCATGACAAAAACAGCCCATGGCTGTTCTACTGTACATTCCTTGCTTGTGCAAGCTGTCGTTGCAGATATGCAAAGAGCCACAAGGCCGATGTACAATAACTGTACACGCACACATATGCACATTATCTGTGAACTTGCATCTCCAGCTGGAGTCAGTGGATGTCTTGGGATTTGTGTTGTCTTGATTGCCTGTTGGATTTTATCATATGTAACCTAAATAAAAGATCTGATAAAACCAGCAGGCGATTAAAGGATATCACTTAATTGGTTAAAAAAAAAAGAAAAGGAGAAACTCTTTCCATATTAGAAAAATGAAATTGGTTATTTGTTGCTGATTCTGGCGCTGCCGCCTCATTAGACACAGAGAGACTTTGTCTTGTGTGAGAGATTTTGGAAAAGGTTTGAAAGGCTTTGAAAGGGAGTGTTATTCCCAGGAAATCTGCTGAGCCAATTAGACTTTGAACCAGGACGTCGTGGCTGTTTGTGTTCATGCAAGTCTTTTAGTTTGAAAAGCCACACGAGTTGGGCAGCAACACGCAACAGCTACTCATCCACTGTCCGTTATTAACCAATACCTCCAAGGATTAATATATTCTAATGTATTCAAGGACAGGCAGAATGAAATTAGGTATTATGTAAATATCGTCAAGGCATTAATATTTTTGCTAATCATGAAGCGAATGAAATGTCATTGGGCAGCGTTTTTTTCCCCAGTTAGGAGAGAACAGAATCAAAACACAGGAAGTGGGCTGCACTTTCTTTTCTTTTTTACATAAAACATATTTGAGGTTTTTTTTTTTAACAAAGCAAAGACCAATGGAACAAAATGTTCAAGGTCATCCTGCATTTGAGTCTTCATATTTGGTTTAAAAGTTCCTGATTTAAGCGACTGATCCAGTCTGTGGTTGGCTGAACGATATTAGAGTTTGGATATTTTGCATATTGAAACGGTCGGCTGAGTGAAGGTATTAACACTAGACTGTAGATGTGACAATATGACATTGTTTATCCCCTGACTTTTCATCTCGCACCGGCGTACCACGACACACTGAGAGCGCCGTTTCTTTGCTTTGGTTTCGAGCATCACAGCAAACCGGCCCGCTGCAGCGTCGTCACTTCTCCCTACTGCTGACAGCGCCCAACATATTTGCCATCAGTGCTGTTTTAATGAGGGTGACCATGAAAGACGCAAAAGCGAAGGAGACAGGTTGTAGTGATGCCCACACAGCTCCAGTGGCAGCTGGCCCGCTCAGGAGCCCGATAATCTCCCCTCCCGTTCCCTCTGGTCCCCCCGAATACTCCATCAGGCATCGTGACTCCACACGCCATGCTGCTCCATGCAAGCGCTCACGGGCTTCCTGTCCCAAAAATAGTATGTGGCAGTGTCATTTTAAAGAAGGCGTTAAAAAAATAATAGAAAAACATCTAATGTCATCCTAGATAAGGGATTCATTTTCATAAATCAGCTTAATCTGCAAAGCCAGTGTGAGCAATGGAAGGTGACGGATGTGTTGAGCACTAAAAAGGAGCCATCCTCCACCAACTCCTTTTCTTTTTTCATGAAAGAGCAGGGAGGGAGAAGTAACAACAGAGAGGGATTGACTTTGACCCGAGGCTGAGTCAGACATAATAAGACGAGAGGCTGGATCTTTGATTGGTTGGATCCGGTGAGATGTTTTCCTGTGTTTTCCTTCGCTGCCTCTTCCTCTGCATCGCTGCAGTCGGAGCATCCTTGACATCGTGGGAGCACACACTGATGGATGTGTGTGTCATAAGTGTGTATTTGAGTGTGTTTGCATTCTGTTGAGTTTCCTCTCTGAAATATAGAGTCCCCCCCGTCATTATTATTTCTCCTCCTTGGACGCTGTGGTGGCAGACTCCGCCGTTAGAAGACACAAGTGTGTACTTGAGCTGAGTGTTGTGGAAACGGAGAAAGGGACAAAAAAAGAAAAACAAGAGAGTGTTTTGTGGATATTTGCGGTTTGCGTGTAATTAAATTAATTTCCGGTTTTGATAAAATAATTTAAGTGTGCTGGTCTGCTGGTAACCTGAAACTTTGATCTGAGGGGAGGGCGGAGGGGAAGCAGCAGGCAGGAGAGGATCGGATAGAAAGAGATGCATCCTGAGTCTATTTGTTCGCCCTCCAGCTTCCACCATCCTGAACCCTCTGCCCCCTCACTGTGATGAGGGTTGATGGCTGTGAATTATTGTGGAGCACCTCGGTGTCTCTCTGTGTGGCTCTCTGGCCATCGAGACTGATAAGTTTTCTCCTCTCCGGAGAGAAGCCATCCTGCAGAGGAGAGCAGCCATCAGGGTTAAAAAAGGACAGTCCTTATTTGTGCACACACACACACACACACACACACTTTCATCTCAACAACTCTGATATCTCTGAAGGATTAAAGATTTTCTGGAAATAACAGTCTACTTATAGTGAAGTCGACAGACATCCATAATGCACAAAAGAACTATTACAAAATGCACAATTTTTTAAAATCCCGATTGACTTGCAAAGTCGGTAAGTGTTAATAATTAACACCATCGGCTCAAGCCGGCATAAACATTTAGTGACTCGCCTCCGACTGGCTGAAAGTGAGTGAGGGTCGATCTGAAATCCCCGACTGCTTTTTTCCAAAGTGTCCTTGAGCAAGACGCTAAACCCGGGAGCTTCTCCGGATCGATCGCCTGACAAGCAGCGCTGATTGAGTACGCCGCCGCCTTAAACGGCTTCACGCTTCTGCTTGTAATTCAATGTTTCCCGTTCATTACAATCCCTTCACCAAGTGGAGGAACTACAGTGAAGTGTAAACTTTTTAATAGTTTGTTCATTTTGTGAGCTAAGCAGATTTTATAATAAACATGAATAATTAACAACCGATCTGTGGGATGAAGCAACCGAAACATCCACAGATGTAAAGAGGCTGGAGTTGATCCTTCATATCTGTTTCCACACATCTTGTGTTATTTGACCTTATCGATCATATCTTTGCTGCTGCCGTTAGCTGACATTTCTCATAAGCATACTAATGGTTTTTATCGCTACACCAACCTAAATAATTAAAATATATATTGTAGAAAGTGTAAAAAAGCAAGCCGTCAGTGCAGACTTGTGACTCTAGTCTTCACTGAAATCATTTACGGTCCAGGTCTTAAACTTTTTACTAGAAGTGGCCCCTCGGTGTGATATTGTGCTTTACCCCTATATGAACCCAGCCTGCGTTTCACAGCTCTGCGTGTTCCCAACCCCGCAGTCTATTTTTCACCGGCTCACGTGGAAACACCCAGAACGCTAATCACCACTTGTTCCTCACTTAAAATCATAACTTGTAACGTGATGTCGAAGGGGCCACAATTTAACTCCATGTTCCATTTTTAGCCTTGTGGCTTTCTTCTGGTTCACCACCTTTTTTTCCCTCTCCCTGCCATGTCATCACCATATAAATACAGAGGAGGAATAATTCCAGATTTCAGGATAGAAAAATAACTCCAGCAGCGAGAGTCGATTCATGGAGGGAGATTTCGCAAGTGGTTTTATCGCTTTTTTTTTCTTTCTCTCCCATCCCTCTCTCTTTCTAGTTATTTGTGTGCAAATTAGGTCTCGGAGGAGCTTTTGTATTCTTCTGCTGTCTTATTAGAGTGGTAAGGCCTTCTCCTCAGAGGCCTAAGATAGGCTTAGCTGCTCCCAGGCATATGGCGGCAACAGAGTGGCATTAAAACGACACACAGGAGCACAGCGAGGACGAGAGCAACACAAACAGAAATACATCACATCGGATGCAACTGGTTGTCAGAGAAACGCTGACCTTTGGTTAGAGGAGGAAAGGCATCGCGATACTGTGTGGCGGTTAACCTTTGCTCTTGATCTCAAATACCAGACAGGAGATTCTATCAACTCTTCTTGTGGACTTTGAGTCGGCCCTTTTGTGTCAGAGACCTGTGTCGTAAAAGAAGTCTTTTCTGAGTGATTCAACCGATACAGGAAGTCTTTCCTGCCATCACTTGACAAGACCTCTGCTGAAAGAGAGAACCCAGAACCCTTCCTTGTTTTCACATTCATAGGTGTTGTTTATTTCTTGCATAATTGTGTAGTTTGTAGTATAGTTTGCACTGCATATGTACATAACTATCTTAATCTATAATATTAATACATCGTCTAATCTAGTCGTTAATTTTGTTTTAGCCGTCACAATCCACAAAGTAACTGAAGTTGTAAAATAAGTGTATTAGAGCGGAAAAAGGAAGATAAAAGTAAAATAAACTAACTTCTCATCAATCACCTTCCTGCTTAGCATCGACAGGTTAGCATGTTAGCATGCTTCTGTTAGCATTTAGCTCAAAGCAACACTGCCCACGTAGAGCAGTTCACAGAGCTGTAATCAGGAGGACGGACTCTTGTTGAATAATGTTACAGTTTCATAAGAACTGGACGTGGAAACAAAATAAAAGTTGATGTAACTGACAATTAATAATGTGCTGTTCTCTGTTCTGGCTCCACTAAATCTCATTTCTTGAAAAGAAGATACTCTTGATTTAGGATGGAAGAACTCACACCTTTTGGTTAAAAGCAATTATCGTGAGTCTCTTTGGGGAAAAAAAATGAAAGTAATAATAATAATTGAACAAAATGATAAAAATCCCCTGATTCACGAATGGGCCCGTCAAAGAAACAGGCTTCTCTGCTGTCATTACGAGGGTAATGAGCTGAGCACTGGAACCTCATCACAGATCACAACGTTCACCTCGAACCGCGCGGCGCATTGATGATGCCGGTCGCTCTGCATCAGGATCAGTGTTACCGCTCTCCGTGCTGGATTGCAACAATGATGCCGGACCGCCTCAAAAGAGAATTGGTAAACTTCAAACAGCTTTTTTTCCACTCGCAGACTTAAAAGGATGGACTTTTGAACCAGATTTTTACGAGCTCGTAAAAGCTCCCCAGAAGCTCGTTAGTCGTCGGTCTTTCAAATGCGGCCTGAAATGAGTAAATACTATCTGATGTGAAGACCAGTTATATTATTCAGGGACTCCTGGCATGTAGAGCGTTTCCTTCTATTTAATGATTAGTGATTATTGCTATTGTCCTAGGAGCTTTTAGAAAACGATGTAGACATAACGATGTAGTCGACCTTTGTCATAAACAAGGACTTTTCTAAAGCCACTGATTTATAAAGCTCAGCCCCAACAAGTGATCAGTAACAGGAGGTTGTTTAGTAGCATGCTACGCTAAGCTGATGAGACCTCTGACCTTTGACCACTGCGGCGTAAGCTGGCCAGTCTCTCTTGTGCATCATGTGCTGCAACTCGAATCACAACAAGGGTGAGCAGCATGTCCGTGTAGATCTCTAGAAAGGAGGAATCATGACGCCGCATGTCTGGCGGACGCTGGGAGACCAGAATGCAACGCAAGGAGGGAAAACGCAGCCACTGAGTTATCAGGAGACACTCAATGTGGCGGATGTGTCCATCACTTTTTAGTTTCACCTTGAAACTTCTGTTATCTAACCGACCAAATGACTAACTCATTTTTATTGTCCTTTTTGTGTTTTTTTTGTCTCTTTGTATGTTTACTTAAGTTGCAGTGTGTTGAGCCACCACAGTCGTCATCTCTATTGTTACACACTTCAACATGATGCGCTTTTTTTATGTTGAATATATATTTTTTGTCATATTTCCATCATCCTGTGCGTGTCTGAATTAACTGGAGCTGAAGCACATAGTTGATTATTCAATTAATCGATGGAAAGGATAGGAGTCATTTCTTGAGCGACGATGCCAAAGACGCATTGGCTTTAGCTTCCTAGAAAAAAATTAAAAGAATATAAATATATATATATATATATATATATATATTCTGTTTTTCCTTTTTTTCATGATGAATGAATCGGATTGACTTATTTGCAAATGTATAAGGACGATTAGTCAGTAATGAAAATGATAGTTTCAGCCAAGATTATACCGCACACTTAATACTTGCATATGATTTCAATAATAAAGTCTGACACTATAACTGGTGGCTTTTTGACCAGTTTGCTGTGGTTCAGCCTGGACGTGCACTGAGATCTCACACTCAAATCTCAATTAAATCTATCAAACATTCTGCATCTGCTGCGTTTTAATCCACTGACGTCGTGTGACGCCAGGTGGCTCCTTCTGGATGTTTTATTCATTCAGTCGGACTGATGATGAGTGCCAACATTTTTCCGTCTTTCCTGGTGACAAAATAAAGCTGCTTCAGGCCAAATCAAGGCTCCTTCACCACCTGCGTTTTTTAAAACAATTTTTTATTCTTCCTCTTGTGCGATCCTCATTGATTTCTCAGCAGTTGATTGCTGAAGTTTGATTTTGCACTTCATGCCCCCATGCAGGGCGGCGACAATCACTGTGGAGAGTCTCAGATCAGATGTATCCTGGCGTGGGCAGCATCTAACGAATGCCTTTGTGATTAGACACTATTCTTACTCCCCTGACATCAGGGGATTTTTAAGAAACGGTGTTTTCCTAACGGGCTGTGATTCTCAGCGTTGCTGCTGTTGCTCTTGATTTCCCCCCCTCTTGCTCAGCCTGTCTATGGGTGTTGCTGTGCTGCCTGGCACACACTGGCACTGCTGTCCTCCCCGCCGCCGTGCTAGTTCACGTGCCTCCGCCAGGCCAGACGGGATTGACTCATCCTGGTCATGTAACATCATTTGGGATTAAAAATTCATGAAAATACAAAAAGTGGAAGCGGTGTGATTGGTTGAACATGGTGCGGAGTGTGAATGTTTGTGATACCGTGTCAGGGGTTCGCTGTAGCTGAGCGGGATGCACTGGGCTGTGGAATTATCCAGATTTTTGGCTTATTTAGCTTCATAATTGAACACGTTTCTTGGCCGTGTAACTGTCACACAACAACCAGCGGTCATTTATTAAACTTAAGCACTTGGCTCTGACTATCTCTGCTTCATTATGTTCTCTGGTTTTAATACAGCCCTTGTTTTCTTCTTTCATGCCCCTTGCTTTTTTTCCTGCATCTTTTGAAACACACTTAAAGCCACACTTCTGAATATTATTATTAGTATTATTATTATTATCCATTGTGGTCTTTAGTGAACTGTGCTGCACTAAGTGGTAGTCTGAGCTCTCTGACACCTCCTCCCTCTTCCCTCCGCCCTCATCAGTTAATATCCTGGGAGAGCCCCGACTCTCAAGTCAACTCCTATTTCCATGGTAACTGAGGCAGACGTGGCGAGGTCCAGGCAGCCATGGCCCGGGGCTTCTCGGCTACTCGGCTGCAAATTAAGCATCGTCTTTGCTGCTGCTGCTGAGGGATGGCATGTGGGAGAGGGTTGGATGTGGTTGTGGCTGCAGGGCTAACTCGCCCTCAGGTGAAACCGCCATGTCATAGTCAAAGGATATTGACTTTTGTTGCATTGTATCAAAGAATAAATATGAAGGATAAGAACTCCTTTTAAGGATATAAAAGAAAAATGAATGGGGGGGTCGTTTAGTAGTGACATTTCAGATAATGATTGGCAAATCAAGTTCTCGTTCTTTATTACATGCAGGGTGAAAAGTAAGTCGTAAGTTAGATGTCAGAAATGTTTGGAGTGTGAATGTTGATTTGTCGATTACTTCACAAAATAACTGCGTTTTGGAAAATAGTCTTTAAGTGCTAAAACAAATAATATGATTTAAGGTGCCTGGGAAATATTAATACCATTAATACTATTAGTATTTGAGGACTCTACTATCAAGAAAAACGACAGCAAGTCACGAATCACTGTAACCATGACGAAGAAGGCCACTTTGCGCGTAATCTTAACCAAACCTGAACAATGCTGCCTTTGGTTTTCTGTTTTGGACATTTTGGGGGGATTTTTGTCTCTTATTTTGGAAGACATATCTATTATGAGGAGCAACTGTAGCAGCTGCCAAAGAATTATCTAAATGGAAAAGAGGGACAAAAAGCACAAATGGGAGAAAAACACAAGAAATATTGACATTTAACGATGTAAAATGACGACGCTGCCATCAAAAAGGGCTTTTTATAAATGATTTAATAAACATAAACACACTGAATGAATTTAACTGACGTGATATGAAGTTGAAACTGTAGAAACAACCATAACCGTATATATCACTCAAATGCTCAGTGCACTCTTAATAATGTCCGGCAGGGAACCGGCTCCACCTTATCTGTATAATAAGCCCACCTGCCTGAACGCCGGCCTGCCAAAGTTGTTGAAGTGGCAGTCAGTCTTGATCCACTGCTGCCAAATCCCCCCCCAGATTGCCTGTTCAGCATCCTGCTGCTCCGCCACTCTTTCTAAACCTCCTCACATCTTCCACCTGCACAACTCCCCTACTTAAAGTGAATGAAAAGCCCTCCACCATATAGCAAATCCTGCAATAGGATTCTGGATTATCCAACAAGGATTAGAGCCCCAGAGGATCCAAACCCAGGCAGAGTGTTTTCATTACAACACTTGGATTGATCATGTTTAACCCCAGAGCAGCACTTTTCAGCTACATTGTTGGGGTTTTCAGAAATATAAGAGACCAAGGCCTACTTTTGTTTTCTTTTTGCTAATGTATGTTTATTGGGTGCAATTTCTGACAAAGACATCCAGACTTCTACTACTACACATATTTTCGTGAAAAAAAAAGATAATAAAGCTTTTTGGGATACTTATTGTCCATTAAAAAGATTTTCCTGCAATTCTTCTGCCTTTGGATTAAACGGCCACCTGCACTCGTCTTGATGAGTTAGATTGAGGCTTCTATGAAAACCAAGTGTGCATCAAGAATGGCTTATTGCCAGAAAGTTTCTGAGTGCTAGAGAAACAGAGCGTGCACGTAACCATAGTAACTCACTCCTGCAGGTAGTGGTAGAGGTAGAGACGCTGACTGAAATGATCGGCATGCATGCACATGAATTACAATATAATAGATTTCTGTATATTTCTCACTTCCACCCTGATGGTCTGAATAACTTGCGCTGTTCTGTCGATGTCAGTGTGACGGATCAGCGATGTAGAAAAGCCTATTTTCACTCACTGCGTGAGAAAATAGGGGATTCATTGTGACCAAATGTCTGTTATTTGCAGGATTTTTGTTCCTTTGGGTTAAACATTTTATTTAATTTGGCGGGCCGGTCAGACTTGATTTGGCCCGGAGGCCGCCAGTTGAATGCACTTGCCCCAGAGCCACAGTGAATAACCTTTTTTAATTGTATCAGTTAAAACTCCAGGAACGTCTTTAGAATGCAGGGGGATGAATTTAAAGTAGAGAGAGAGAGTACATTTAAAACTTTGTTTTAAATAACTTGAAAAAGCTTCCCTGAAGGAAAGTGATTTGACGAATACCGTGGTAATGAATGGACATGTATAAAATGGGATTGAGACCTTGGCGTAAGTGAAAATATGTAATAGTTTTGTTACTTGGAAACTAAGTCTCAATAGATTTGATAAGGGATGTAATCTCATGGTCAGAGAGCAGATTAAATATGAGGTTCACGCAGATAAAATGCCAATAATAACCTCGACCCGACTCCCTGCCATCTTTATCAGTTATTACTAGAGCCATGAATTACAAATGGGGGCAGAGCAGTGGAGCTGAGCTGGGATGAACAAAACGCTGTGGCAGCCTGAAGTTGTCAATCACGGCCAAGAACGGAGCCTTCCTCTACATTATAGAGCCTCAGATGCCGTCAGTGGAACGACAGTTTTCTAAACGGCAAAATAAGCTCCTGAGAATTGATTGATTTTTGTTTTTCCAGATGGTTATTTTTTAGTTTCTATACTGGCTTCAGTTAAATCCTAGCCAAGCACCTGGTGGCCATTAGAGGAACTGCATTTGAAAACATTTTGGCTTATCTAACGTTGCACTTTTAATGAATGGCAATTAAAGCACATGATGCCTTCATTACCCACAATGCAACTCGACTACGGAGGTGGAGATCCTGCCTCTCTTTCACTATAACCAGTGGATACAAATTCAGGCTAATTGGATGTAATACTTTTTACTCCTGTAGATCGAAAGCATGACTTTTGGTTTATATTATAAATCAGTAATCCTGTTTTAATATGAAATAAAAGCTGCAATTATGAGAGCTAATGTGGTATTTTAGGGCAGCTTGGCTTCAGGTTTGGAAGATTTCTAGAGAGGGGAAGAGGATTCATTGAAACCACGTGATTTTAAGTCACACTAGTACAACACTTCAAGTACAACCTGGCTGTAGACCTGCAGTCTTGATTATACAGGAAATCGCAGTGTCTTTGTTTATCATTGAATGAGACAGGAAATGAGCTTATTCTGTTGAGTTGATTAAAAACCACTGTTGATGTTTGGCTTAATTAGTTTGAATATACATTAACGGCTCCGCCTCGAAGCTTGAGAGGATCCCAGACAGCGTTGGCAGTGTTGTGTGGAAATAAGCTGTAAAATAGTTTGAGTTGTGAGTTTATAGACTTGGGAGTTAATCTGACTTATATCATCATGTTTCCACGAAGTGCATGCTTTAGTTGAACTGCGAGACGACACCAGGGATTTTCAGCGAGCCACCTTAACCATTTGTCCGTTCATTGGATTATTAAGAGTGCTTTGACTCCGTCTTTCGCTTTGAGAGCGAGTTCCAATCATCTTTTCCAAATCGAAAACCCGAGACCGCCCGAGCAGGTTATGTTTATTCTATTTCACCGTTAATTTGTTCTCGGTGACCCAGAGAACACCTGCTGCATCCCAACATGCAGCGTGTTGTCTTCCAGTCGCATGCCCTGCTCTGCCACCGAGCTGCATCTGTAACATACAATTATAGTCCTTTTTTAACAGCTCATCATGTGGAGGATAATTCTAATTCTATAAATAATGATATCGCACGGTGGAATGCTAATTATATCAATGCTCTTCTCTCCTGACGTCCTACTAAAACCAATGTCATTTAGCTGCTACTTATGGACGAGTGGCCTACTTTCTGCTTGGCCGACGGGGAAACAGAGAAGGCTACCTTGCCTGAAGAGCGCTTGCAGCGTTATGATATTATTTTCTACAAATGGTACGTTTGGGGGCTATTTGACTGTTTAAGATTCAAGTATTATCGGCCTTTTTCCATTTGCAGGGAGTTTGTGAAAAACGATTATATACACAGTCGGTGCCTGGCGACACTAATTAATGCTGGCAATATTTTGATCAATTACCTCAGTATTGCCAGTGGAATGAGAAACATTCAAATAACAGAGTGGCCTTGAGGTCATTTGTCCAATGAGTCCAATTTTAATCACAAAAGCTGTAAGTCATCAAGCAGGAATGCGGTTAAGTATCATTAACTTACAGCGAGTACATACGATGTATTAGTTAATACCTTTTAAGCCAATTTTCTTGTCATTATTTTTCAGACCTAATTCAGATATTTATGATTAAATATCCTGAGCGTTCACTCAGCTCATTAAATAATTTACAATTCAATTCCTGCAACCAGAATTACCTCAGATATTCTGATATCTGAGCAAGAAATAATTGCTTTGATTATTTGGACAGAATTGTACGGCCATTCATTTATAATAATAAATAATATTTCATGTAATGTCCCTACATTTTCAGCCCTGACTGAATCGATGCTAATGTTACAAGCTAGGCTAACTAGCTTCTACCGTCTAATTGGGGAAACAAAAGGTTGACTTTTGTGCAGGAGGCTTTAGTTGCTTATGTTAATAGAACACCGCAACTATTGACAGTGCTTTTCCTTTTAACATCGGCTCTTAGGTTCAGTGAATGATGACAAAAATATATACATAAAAAAACTGCTTTATCCTCTTTTGAAATGTGAAAAAATATTCACCGTGAGGAGAATTAAAATATGTGTTTTAATTATCCGTGACTCGTGTACAACCTTTGTCTCTGTGTTTAATTGGACTCATGTTGAAGATGTTTTTCGGTGCACATAAGGCTGTCAGTGTTGCCTGCGTTACAATCTGAGCCCTCTCTGGTGTATCACTGCTTCAGAGGGATTATAAACCACAGTGACATTTTAGGTGTATTACATAAACCATTCTCTCGTAGGTATCGGCTATTTGTGAGATTTAAGGGATTCCGTGGCAGACGTTACTGCTGCACAACAAATATTTGTCTCTTCAGGACGGTAAAGAGAGAGACATTCTGGAGAGAAAGTCATTCCCCACTTGGACTTTTTCTGCGTGACACACTATCTCTTCATAACAATCTTCCCTTTATCCTCACTTCACCGGCCGGTCCTCCTTATCAGTAATGGCTGGCCATGAGATGTGATCCAGAGGGATTCGTGTGAGTCAGCATCCTGATCTCAACCCTGACGGGAACATCCAATGCTGCTAACTGTGCTGTACAACATATAACCAATTTGTCAACATCCGCTCCTGCAATACTACTACTAAACTGCGATGTGCTCGGGATTTCCCGAACAGGAATAGCAGTCTCATAAAAAACGAGTCCTCGAATGAACCCTGAAAGATCCCCATTTGTGGAGCTGCGGAGATGGAAGGTTATAGTACGTGCACAAGTGCCTCAATTTCAGGACGTGAGCTGATATGATTCATGAGCACCCGTCTTATTACGTGATGGATGACAGCACAGGACCGGGCTTTTAAAGGACAATTTAAAATTCAATCTCTGAAGTTCTCACGGCGGTTCAGTTTTATTCGGTTCAACTCAGTGGAAATCTAAAGAGATAATAATAAACGTAAAGTGCAACACTACGGCCACGTTAACAGACATTGCATGTAAAGCAGAGAACGTTGATGGTGATCCATTACCACAGATGATGAAGGGGATTATTTGGTACTTTCTGTCTAATTAGGAGAGCAAGATCCTGATTACAAGGCAATAACTGCAACATCTGGATCGGGGAACATCCCCTTTGCAATTAATGTTTAATCATTGTGTTCGTAAAAACGAGGTTGTCTCCGAAATCCAATCAAGGAGCCTGAAATTCTGCAGGTGCGAGGTGAAGATTGCATTTATAAGATGAATCATAATACAATCTGCATGTGAAGATTGCAGCGACAAGAGCTTTTTAAATTTGTTTTTCCTCCTCTGACTCACTGGTCTCTTCTCCATAGCGACGGAGACCAGAATTTAGAGCCAGCCGCTGTATCAAACTGAAAGAAAGGAACGTTAATTCTCACAAACAAGGATGAAATAATTAGAATTAGAGAGTCCTGTGTGTTTATCTAAATAACATTGAGGAGATAAAACATGAAATTGAAACTCAAAGTGAGGAGAACTATTGAAAAGGGGCAATCAAGCAGAGCTTCCTGGAAAAAAAGCAATACTACTTCAGTATCCTTTTTTTTTGTTATTATATATTTACCATATCCTGTTGTGTAGAAGGAAGTTGAAGCATTTCATGCACAGTGGCGAACTTTCCAAGAATGTTAAACCACGAAGAGTATATCGAATGATCAGAAACGCTTATAATACGCTCAAAGACGGTTTCTTCCAGGAAACCCCATCCAAACTGTAAAATCCCCACTCAAATCATCACATTAACGCGTTACATGTGCACTGCAGGAAAGAGGATTCGAGGATACAATAATAATAAAAGCAGAATATAGTTCACAGTTTATACGTATTCATGATATTCATGAACCACACGTTGGCTGTTTTTGTGAATAATCTGTTATCAATAATCAGAGTTCAGGAAACGTATGACCTAAATACCTCAACGTTTATTCACTTGAGATTTGTTTCCATCGCCAACACACACACACACATGGTATTGTGGAGGCACAGTGAGATAACAGGAAGGAAGGGTGGGCTTCTCTTCCTGCGCTGGTGTTTGTTGATGTATCTTTTATCTTCTGGGAAGCATCTCGTCCAGCTCCATCTCCTCCCTCCATGGGAAGTCATGAGACCTGCCCAGGAAGACGTGCATGAGATGTGTGAGCCGCTGTAACCAGCTTTTTCTGTGTGCAGATAATGATCGCGCTGACCCTTCGATGTACTGGATTGCTTTTTAAAGATTCCTGTGTTTGCGCTGCCCCGTTGGGTGCTGCCCCACACAGATAGGAATCACATTCATGCTTTGTGTCACCTCCTTCAATGCTATTTTACTTTCTCCTCCTCTTTTGCCTCTGCATCTCTTTGTACCCATGTATCCATCTGTGTGATGTAGAACAACATTTTTTTTTTTTTTTTTTTTTTATCGCCGGCACTTCCCTGTCAGGGTTTGTCTGATTTATTCTCTTAGATCCTTTTCCCTTTTTATCATGAAACTCCTTCGCCACAGGGTGAGATAAAAGTGAAAGAAGTTGCACATTTTCAAGTAGCGCTGGTCGTAAAGTCTGCTGTCACAGACGCGCAGGATCAAAATTGCACAACCTGTTCATGAAAAGGGACTTTTAACTTTGAAGTCACTACATCAACACTGCAAATACTGCTGCAAAGGTGGGAGCTTTCCTCCACTTTACACAAGTTCTCGATCAGTCGATCAATTAAACAGATTAATTGTTGAATTTCTAATAGAATAAAACGGCGGAGCGAGGACATTTTGCACAGACGTCGATGTAAACGGCAAAGCTGTGTTTGTTCTACTTTAAATTTGAAATGCAATCGCAAAATATAAACTGAAAAGGCATTTTATTTCCTCACTGACCTGAGAAGGAACTGAATCTTGGCTAGATCATCTAAGAAAACGATGATATGTCCGCTCGCTCTTTCTCCATTTTAAGGTAATACGGCACAAATAAAGAACACTGTATGTGAATTTGATTCTCAATTTGCCTCAGCATTGATGATTTGTATGCGTCGCTGTGTGCTTCGCTTGGTGACGTGATGAAGGAGGCAAGCATCGCTGCACTCTCACTGTAATACACACACCTTTATAGCACCGAGCTCACATTGTCACAGGAAAGGAAAGGCTTTTTGAATTTCATGACCACTTTATTGAAAATTGTTTACACAAATGGGTCGGACAGACGGAAAATTTAAAACAAAAACCAAATATTTTACCCAGACATGGAAAAAAAATATATCAAATGACAAAACACGACATAAAATATGCATAAGAGGAACCAAAACAAAGCTACGGCAACATTCATTAATGTTAAACGAGTCGTCTCTCCGCCTTTCTCCTCCAGCTGTTTAAACGTCTTGCTCTTTTCCTTCACATCTTTCACATCTTTCTCATCTTCCGATGCATCACACATCACGACTCAAATCTATTTCATCTCAACGATTGCTTCAGCGCACACACATGGAAAGCAATTCACCTTAATGCATATATTTTGGTGCATGCCTGCCTCAGAAGCAACGCAATATCAAGCTGTTTTTGCTGGCGGTAAATGTGTCTGCCGGCATGTGCATCTGGTTTCCAGCACATCATGTTTCCGAAAATGTATAATTTTCAGCCTAAAGAGCAGCTTCTGCCTCCGATGAACGCCATTAGACACAACCGTCGCCTTTTCCAGACTCTGTGAAAACGGAGAGTCTCTATTTATTGCTTTAGGCGTTGAATCTATACACACAAATCCAAACACACATGGGGGGCTCCCACGTAAAGGAGAAGTAACATGGAAACATCTTTAGAGTAAGCCCACTCATCATAAGTGCCCCGAGCTTTGTGTACATTATGTACCAGCAGTCAGTGTTTCATTGAGATGAATAGCTGTGTGTCGTGCGGGGGAACTGAGCGGTGACAGGCCGGTGTTTATCTAGTGCTGCTGTTCAAGCCGACTCTGTCACTCGTCCTCAACCTCTGTGTTGCTTATCATGAAACTGGACTGAAGATGCTCATGCTTGGAAAGAAAAAATGAGTTTTGTTCAATCTGAATGCAACAGAAATCAAATCTCTGATATGTGATCAGAGCAGTTGGAAAATGTAATTTTCCTTTTTGTGAAAAAAAAAAAAGTAATTTCATCCACATCCCCACAACCTTTCTGGCACTTACAGTCACTACAATTTAAATGTAGTGGCTGATGTAATACTACAACAGCTTTTCTTTCTTTGTCTCGGGGCGCTTTCACAAGCTTTAGTAGACCAAATAATGAAAAGTTGTTGTTTTTTTTTTTTTGCTGAGGGACACGTACGAAAAGCAAATTTATCTTTCATTTCGAGAGCTTCCACTTCGAGGGAATTGTGGACTTTGAACTATTGCTATATTGTTGAAATCTACTCTTCGCATGGATCTTTCCTCCAGTTTGTCTCAAGAGACTCTATATCTTCCACTGTTGTTGTGGACTTTAGTTCAAGCAAACACTTCTACACTCCGAGTCCGACCTTTCCCACTCTTGTTTATCTGTCGTTTAACCAGCGTCTGCCGGATATTCTCACTGCAATCGAACCGCATGAGGATCCGTTGGGAAATGGTCCGAGACCACCGGACCAGCACCAGAGTTCGATTTAAACGGACTCCATGTTGTCTTGTGTTACTTTGTCTTTTCAATGTGTTTTGTTGCGTCTTGTTCGTCAGACTTACTTACAATTGCATCTGATGTTGGGACAGATAATTCATCTCTTTCACGTTTGCTGTATCTGCAAAGAGGCTAAAAACCAACACGTTCAGCTGATGTTAAGGATGTAAAATCAAGGTCTTTGAGGAGGACTAGACTCTACACATCTTTAACAATACATAATGGTGAGATGCACCTTGTGGATGTGTTATTATGAAATTTGGTATTTTGCACGTTTGTGGATTACAGACGTGAGAATGACATTAGCATGTGTGTGCATATCTAGTAGGATCTAGATTCTGTGTGTGAAGCTGCTGTTGAGCTCAATGATCACACGGCTGTAATAATAAACCCCTGGATGAAAAGGGAGTACCAGTTCATGTGACTGAAAATATTTTGTTAATTTAATAAAACCTAAACATTTTGTTCAAGCTCCTCTTATGGCGGCGAGTATCAACCTTATACCCTTTTACATACTATTACTGGACTCATCTCTGTGTATGTGGTCAAGAAAAAGGTGCATACCCTGACCAAAAAGCTATAAAACTCCTTTCATGACCAGCTAAAAAATCATCTGATTACAACGTTGGAATGATCGCATCCAGGCTGTTATTCAGTGGTGGGATTAATTTGTAAGCAAGAAAAGGAAAGCACCGATAAGTAATGTTGGTTTCAGGAAGCGATGAGGCTTCATCCAGAAATTTTTCAAAAGGGTTTCAAAGGGTTTTTCATCGCACATGAAATAAATGAAAGGCTTGCATGCTGCTATTAAAACTAAACCTGGCTTCTTCACTGCAGCCAATATCAGCACCTTAACCTCTTTGATACATATTTAATTATTTTACAGGCAGGTTACATGTTTTTACTATCTTCAGTGACATTAATGTAGTCTTTCTTTGACTCTTTTCTCTCCATTAAAACAGAACACACGTGTTAAATAATGTTTTCTTTAGTTTAGTTTATCGCTGCTATTATGTAATGTTCGATACATACATATCTTGAGAAGAGGTTGTTCAATGATAAATTTGACATTTGTACAGTGCATTCAGGAAGAAGGAGAGGACTCAAGGCTGTAATCGCGGTCGATGGAGCTTCATTTATATACTAACTTGTGTGAAGTGGCCTCAATACTTTCTGAATGCACTTTATTTCAGCAAATACTGTAGAAAACCCTTTTCAATTAAGCTTTGCTTTGAAAAAAAATAACCTTATTTGTCCATGTTCAGGCTTTCAAGAACTATATTATTATTACTTATAATAAAAGTAAATGAATATACCACTGTTGCTTATTGAGGGTATAAAAAAATGACATTTTGACTTCCTCTTGCGAGGGAATAAAAGGTACAATCTAGTAATTCTCTGGAAACCTTGTCCTGCCTTCATGCAATGTAAATAGTCTTATTAAAATTCCGTATTCGTGCCAATATAAATCCAATTATAAACTCCTTAGGCATGACACGAAATGTTGAAATACAGAAAATCACCCCGTAAATAATTACAAGGAAAAGCAGAGGATGCAGCTCATATCGGCTGCTGGCGTGATTTGTGTTCCTGTTGTTCCTCTGAGATTTTGTTGTTTACAGTCGACATCGTACACGCTTCAAAATACACCGCGGGAAACAGAGATGGTGACATTTATTGAATGCAGTCGGACTGAGCTTGCACTTTATGACCTTGGGTCCAATTCTCCCAGTACTCAGTGTAATATAACTGCATGAACAGCGAGCCAGGCAGCTCCAGAAGCTCATTTCATCCCGTATCCCTGGTGTTTAGAGGCGGCTGATGTTGGAGACGTGTGCACGCTTGTGATGGCACCGGAATGTTTCCGGCAGAGACAAATATCCCAGTTCGATGTTGACAACGATGCTTGTCAGCCGCTTAATTGAGGTCTAATAGCTGCCGTGTTCAGGAAGTGGTGGGAAGCGATGGCTGCACTTCCATGAATCTACTTTACTGTAGAAAAAAAAAAGCACTCTCTGCCACGTTTGTGCGATTTTGCTCAGCACGTTTTCCGTAATGACCGGTTGCCATTATCGTCGACCGGCACTAACATCTAAATCTCACTTAAAAGGAAACTCCCCCTGCATGAATACTGACTTGTCCACGGCCAGGTTTCATTCTTATACATCTCGTTAGTGCATCCTTCCTCTTTTGTCTTTTAGAAGCTGCAATAAAAAAAATGCACACAAATTATGGGCACTCTTCGAGGAGCTCTGAGGGCTGTTAACTTTATATTCCTGCCAAAAGATGTCAAGCTCAGCGTCTCCAAAGTGCCTGCATTTAATCGGCAATTTACATTCTGATACAAAAGGTGCTCGATGTTGGTAATGGTTCATTATTGAGTGTGAAAAGCAAAAAGCTATATATATAAATCTGAGCTTTGATCAGCCCATTATTTCTTATTTTTTTACATTCGTTCTGACTTCCTTGTGCGACACTGAAACCAAACCTACGCTACTGATGTTGCGTTTACATTGACGTCTCTCCAGCCTCTCCTGTGTGTATGTGCATGTTATAGCCATTTGGTTTCGTGGCGCTGCGTCGCTGTATGCATACGTGTGGTGTGTGGACATCATGTGTCTGAAAATGTTTTTTTCTGGCAGTCTGAGGGACAGATGTGATCATTATCATCCCCAATCTCTCTCATCTCTCTGTCAGCGCCATGACCTGATTTATCCACTCGCTGTTTTTTTTTTTTTTTTTGTCTCTGTGAAACAAAGGCAGATGGCAGCGCTGCCAAAAAACGGGATAAAGCTGGCATGGAGAGACACCCTGTGTGCCACCGCCACTTCCTGCTCAGGCTAGCAGGTTTAGCAGCGTTAGCAGGCTGGGAGCGGTCCAGTGTTATATTCTGGGCAGAGTGTTCATTTGTTGGGAGTATGAAGCATACAAAACATTGTAATCCTAAGCATCATTACATCATCCTCCGTCAACCCCCCTCCCTCCCCACCTCCACCCGTCATCCATAACTCTAAGGTCAGTTGGGTAACTTCCTGATAATTTGAGAGATTGGGATGCATCACGATGACGCGGTGAATTAATGGATTGCAGAGTGATTGGTGATCTCGTTGGAAAATAAAAGGTTAAGTAAAGGTGCACCTGCGGGGCTGCGTGAGCAAGCAAGAGAAATCCCATTTAATCCTCCACCCATTGTTTTATTTCCCCAGAACATCGCATCCTTTTTGAAATATTAATTCGAAGCTGAACGGTATCAACACGTAGGCCTCTCCACTCAATTTCAGACGAATCAAATATTTTTCAATTCTCGGCTACAAAACAAGTGCTAGTAAAACATGTCTTGGAGTGATTTGTAAAGATAATGCAGTTTTTCAAGCCAACGGAAGGAAGTGTCTGAAATATAAATATTTTCCATTTGTTTGAGACTTCCACCTTCATGTATGTGTTTCTCCGTCTCTTTTCCATCAGTACGCCACCTGCTGAGGAACAACGTGAGTCCAGACCTCTGCAATGAAGACGGCCTCACCGCCCTGCATCAGGTACAACGTCCACCATCTTTCTTACTCTTCTCGCCTCAAACTGAAAATGGTAAATTACGCTCTCCAGTCATAAATGCATGGCAGAACTTTAATTATATTTCTCAATGCAGAGATTTTAACTTACTTCCCAATTTGCCGTTCTTCCCCCCCAAATAATCCGCCAAGTAACTAAACATACATGAAATAAAATCACACAGTTAAGGATCTTTCGGTAAAACGGCCGTTAATAACAATGTAACGGGACACATGACAATGTAATTGTAAATATTCCAACGATGTAATCCACCAGATTACACGTAACGCTGTTCTTTTGCTAATGATTTAATTCAGTGAGGAAAAAAATTTTTTTTGTAAAACTGTTGCAAAAGTAGCTGACAGAAATAAAAATACACCATTAAGTCCAGCTGGTGAGAAACTTTAATTTAAACTCTTTCAAAAAAATCAAAACAATCTCACACCTCGATTAGTTTGTTCAGTTCAGTTCCACATGAATCCACTTCAGGAGGTTTGATGTTCACTGACCTATTTGTATTTATTTAGGTATAATTACTTTGACTTGGATGTTCAGTTAAATTCTGTAATAGAGTCAGAGATTGATTTCTTCTTTCCTCGTGGTGGAGCGATGCTGGTCAATTAATCAGCTAGAGGCTCGTTATTGTATCGCCCTTTAAAAATCCACTATAGTTCGACTTCAGATTCAGTTATAATCTCCTGCAGCAGCTACAGATGTTTATGTACAAAATGTATAATAGCTTATGCACCAAATATCGGAAGATGACAAAAAGAGCTGGCTCACCAAATATTCCACATGTCCATGTTTTGCACCGCAGCAGTGAAATATTGCGACTCTCTTTTTAAAACTCCTATTAATCAATTCCAACTTCACCATTAAAATCTCAGTCTTTTGTTGAAATGTAATTAAATAATTTCCTGGTGTGATTAGTTTGCAGAATTATGAATTAAAGTCTCCTGTGCAGAATATAAAAAAATGATTTCTCATAGCGAGGAAATGAGTTCAGTATTGGGGAAATTAGACCAATTTTGATGCAGGAAATTGATCGAGGACATGAGGCGGATTTTAACTCGCTAATTAGAGCCATTACTGGCATGAGATTCATCCATATCAATGCTCCAGATCACTTTCACAAAAAACTGCTCAGTTGTCTGTAAATAATGGGTAATTACATGTCTCATTTGATCACAAATCAGTCACTCTTTTGATTGGAATGTCGGAAACTGTCCTCTGCCTTGTGTCCATTTCCTGTCCCCACAGTGAACGAGAGACCGCCTGCTTTTCAGGGTCCAAACATTTGTTTAGACGTCTGAAACAACAAGGTACTAACTAGATAGATAACAGCGGTCTAGGCCCTGATTACCTTAAGGATGCAAAAACTAAACTAAAACATGGCTGACCGAGCAACTGCATCACATCTGCTCAGCTCTGTGCACTCCAGCAGAACATGTTTGCCTTCTGGAGGAATTTGAGCGTTTTCAAGGACATTTTACCATTAAAATTCAGCCAAGAATGTTCCGGCATATAAACACATAGCAAAGCTGAGATACTTCTGAGTGTCTTCTTTGTGTGGCACTAGTTCAGCTAACTCGTCAGTCATGCTCTGAGGACAAATTAACTGCTGTATGTCAAAAAAAGAAATGTTTTTTTTCTCATAACTGGTTCTCAAATGTTAGTAAGCTTCAAATGATGAGTTAGCGTGGGGGAAAGGATGGCTAACATTGTAGTCTTTATTCCTGTCTGACCTGCATTAGATTAATCTAAGAGCAAAAAGGAGGATTGATCCAAACACAGTCCGGTCCTCAATATCTTTTGTGAAACACACCTGGACACGCCGTCCAGAAAGGATGTACTCGGTAACGGAAGGATTTACACAAAGCTGCTGCGATTGCTGACCGTGTTCGTTAACCTGGAAATAACAAGGAAAAGAGAATCCAACCTGTAAACACAAACAAAGCAGTGAAATCGACCCTCGTTTGCAACACCTCGTCTTGGAAAACGTCAGAAGACAACTCCCTAATCACCCAGGTCAAAAATCCTCCTAAAGCATGAATTTTAATTCATCAATCAGATCTATTTATCTCCCAGCTCTACTCTGACATGTAAATCTCAGTAAACTCAGCATCTTATTTAGGCCCAAACCCACATCTTTATAGGCGTTTACAGCATAAAAGACACCCAAGTTTTCACATTTCAAAATAAAACATCTCCTGAAAAGAAGGCATGTGATGAGCACTCATCCCCTCAGTTTGTCCTCTGCTGTTCATCCGTGGCCCCTTTCATCTCTCTCTCTGCCTACAGTTGTACTACACCTCTGACAGGTTTTGTCCTCTCTCTTCGCTCTGCTTCAGCTCACACAGCCGTCTCCTTTTCCCCTCTCGGGCTGCTCAAAGCCTAATGCTCCGGCTCCTGCTGGGAGGCGAAGAAATGAACAAGGGGAAGGGAAAATTGAAGTCCATCAGTCACCGCCGGTGTGGCTTGTGTTTTAAAAGCCCGCGGGGCCGTCGGCTGAGCTTGACCTTTCGGCACTGAATGTGTTTGTACCCGATAATCTGCCATTTGGACGGGTCGGCCTGCACGCCGTCTTCGAGATGAGACCTTTTCACTCCCGCTACCGTTTGACAAACACCTGCCATTCGCACACAGGCAGAACGGAGACAGGAAAACACACATGGGGGGGGAATTCATACTCACACACACATATGGCAGAGGGTGAGATAAATGAAGGGAAGTGGTGGTGATGTTTCTCTAAATGAGATGTCGTACCTATCTGGGGTCGGTCTCACCTCGCTGATGGGACACATTAATCAATAGATGGCTTTTAGGGGCGCTCTATGTGCCGGAAAACACACACACACACACACACACACACACACTGAATTTACGACATGGGCCCTGGAGAAGAAGTAAAGCTTCTTGTCAGCTTCAGGTCTGTTAGAGAATGTGCTTTTGTCCACAGTTAGCTGGCTGGATAACGCTGGGATGATGTGACGGATTGTATTACTTGATAATTCTATAGTTTGATACTGGATTCGTGACATGCGATGGTTTTCCACAGGACAGCGTGGACGTCTTTATTTTGCTGCTTGTCGCTGTAGAGCCTGATAAACATTTGTTCTCTCTGTTAGCTATTCAAAACCCTATATCACAGAATTACATCAGTATCTTGTTGTGTAGAGCGACTTTTATTACAGCTGACGAAGCTCCACCACAAATGCACTGTGGCTGCATCACAATAAAAAGCCTGTGGTCAGCTTTTAATTTGAATTCAAATCGATGCATTTATATCATGTCAAATCATCACAGAAGCTATCTGGAGACACTTAGTCCATTAACAGGGACTCGCCATGCCCTCGTGATCAAGCACCGGGTAAAGAAAAGTCTCCTTTAAAGGCTGTAAACCTCGGACTGAACCGGACTCTGGGTGGCCTGGACCACTTCGGGAGGGAGGGAGGATATAATAGGATGATAATAATAGCAGGAATAATAATATGACTACTACTAATAATAATAGCAGCATCAGTGGATACAATACAATAATAATATGCTAAAGTTTTAATGTGCAGCAGCAGGATTCTGCTAATACAGCTCAGATATGACCGAAAGCAATCAGCAAAAAAAATGAAACCTGTATCTGAAAGTGTGAGAAGATGCAGCAGTGAAACTTCCCTCCGGAAACACAGACATCCAGTTACACCGTTGAAACCGGCGCTTTCTCTCCAACCACCTGTTGAGCCGATCCAACGCGGCTTCGTGGACAATGTGGACTGATTGATGGCCGGGAGAGATTAAAACGGGGCTTTGACACAGTTATTCCTGTCCTGAACAACCTTCAAGGTGGAGGGAGGGGAAACCTCGCCAGGAGAATGCTTTCCCTCCCTCGTGGCGTCTCGCGGCTGTTGCTACCCGACTCAGTCGTGGCGGGACATCCAACCATCGCTGGAGTCGCATTTAAAAAACATTTTTACTTCAGTGATTCCGGCACTCAAATATTTATGCAGAGAACTTGTGCTGTAATGATCATCAGCCTTGTTCCAACACTCAATCCAGAGATCCTCAACAGGGGGTCCGGGACCCCTGGAGGGTCTGCAGAGTTACTGCAGGGGGTCCCCAAAATGATTTGATCCCAAACTTTTTTCTTCTAAAAAATTAAATATGTCCAAAAATACGCATTAATATGCGTACAACCGATAATAAGCAACCAGAACTCTTCCTATTTGTTAAATGTTATGTTGTGAAATTGTGATGTAGATGCCACTAAAGAATTAAAATATGTTCTATATGAATCTGTCAACAATTATTAAATTAAATTCCTTTAACATCCTGCATTCTCGGCCTCCTGGTCTTGGTTTTGCCCACTTAACCCCCTCAGTATTTCAGTTTCAGTGCCGGCTCGTGATAACAGAAATGTCAGCCATTTGGTCTCGGATGTACTTCCTTGTCATCTCGCTCCTCGCCCCAGACCGCCGTCCTCTCGGCCCACCGACTGATCCCAGCAAGACTGCCGCTTTTGTTTTCAACATAATCTGACCCTTTGTCGGATGCACAGTCCGTCATTGTGTTTTCATGAAAGGCACATTATTTCTCTTCTCATCGTGTTGTTGGCAGCTGGAGACGGGTGGAGGCTTGTGGCGTCCGGCAGGGGGCGGGGCTAGGCGTCTAGTTAAAGGGGTAGTTAATTTGCAAGTGCATGTATGTGTGGTTTTTACAAATATTTTTTCCCAGAGTGAAGAGATGAGTTTAGTCAGCCAGCAGGTGCTGGTTTAGATTGAGGAGGTGAGCAGATTAGCTGGGTGTGCAGGTTGCAGCTCCTCTCGGGTTTTCTGACGACATCTGTCACGCTCTCTGCTGCCGGCGGCAAATTTAGAGCTAATCCGTCAGTCTATCAGACGTCTTTGACGAGCTTGTTTGTCTCTTAATTGTCTTGTGTTTGTCAGTTTGCGAGGCAGCTCAATGCTCGTCTCCCCACGGCATCAACATCGCTGACGTCTCTTTTGAACGTTCGATGCTCTTTTGACATCATCGACGCCGGAAGTCGTTGACACAAATAAACCAGTTGCACTTCTGCTTTTGGGAGCTTCGGAAGAAGGCTTCTGTCTCTCGCCTTCCTTATCTCGATGCCAGCTGAGTTTCTATGATTTGTATGCACATAAATCTTTCACATGGAATCTGGCACAGATCGCTTTAGGAGAGAAACCTTAACGTGAACCTCCTTCTGTGATCGGGATCTTCACACTGTCGCCTTCACGTCTCTCTTCTTTTATACGCGTTGCCTGAGTGCTTTTACTGTGATGTAGCTCTTTTTTTTTGTTTCTTTTCCAATCAACAATCTTTTCCCATCCTCCACCAAATCTCAAAAGATAAGAGCCGGTTGATCGTTGACATACTGTATGTAGCTGTAGCAATGTGCAGATTTCAAGAGCTATCATTCATTTAAGTTGATTGATATCATTAAAGCTTGTCACCAACTTTGTTTCATCTACAAGCTTAATCGATCTGTAAATATCAATATATCTGATTGGGTTGCTTGTTTTTCCAATAAGGGAAGCAGCTCTCAATGAACACTGGACCTATTTATTTATTTACTTACCTATTTATTTACTTACTTACTTATTTATTTGGGACACGTCACATAAACGGTATTCCTGCAGCTGAATACTGAATGTGTTTTCCTCGTTATGTTACATAAATAATGTAAAAATACAAATTGCCTCAGGTACCAGTAAATGCACAACAATTCTCATGTGAAAGTGTTGAGCTGAATCGTCACGCTGCGACGTCCTTTTTTCACCGTGACTGAATCGTTGCTGACAGGATGTGCTCGTCAGTGTTTCCAGGCACTCTGTTTTTTTTTTTTTTTTTTTCTGTTTTCTACACATCCATTTCACATCTTTATTTGCCTTCCTGCTGTCTGTCCTCCGCATCGGTGAAGTAATTTCATTTCCTCTCTGGTGTTGTGTATTAATTTCTGTTTGCGCTGCCGTCAGAACCGCCTTATCTGAGTCGACTTGGCAGGCGATGCCACAAAACTCCTGTGGATGCACACAACTCATTCTCTCCTTACCTCAATTTGGTCTTTTTTTTTTTTAAGCATTCAGATGAAGATGTGGTTTTCAGGCGGCAGGCAGACAGAGATGGAGCACCAAAGGTGTCGGTCTCATCCATTAAATCGTCCCTCAGTCGACACCTTGTCGCACAATAACAGTTTAAAGCTCAACACTCATCACTCCGGGGATGCTTCATTGTCTGAAAAGTAACATTTATTATTGAAAACAATCATTTTATACTCATTTTCTGTTACCGGAGCTGTTTGTCTGCTTGTCTTAATGATGTCAATACGATTCTGGAGGAGAAACTGCTGTTGATATTTGCATTTTTCCAAAATGTACCTCATATTTCTTCCGACCTGCCTTCCTCTTCTCTTTGTTGAGTTTCTAGCTCTCTAGCTTCAGTGTTACTGTGACTTGCTCTCGCTGCCACTCTCAGAGACTAGAACCCTCTAGAGATTGCTCTTCAGCTCATCCTCCACGGAAAAAAAAACAATCTGCTCCGCACACTTTCACGTCTTCGCGGTTTCTATGGTGAGCGTGTTCAGTCTGGTGGAATATTTAAAGATGTAGGAGGTGAAAAAGTCATCTTTAGAGAAAAGGAGTTAATCTCTCGATGCCACAGGTGTGTGATCTGTAAGTTCATTTTAAAGTAGGTGATGATATCTCTTCTGCTTCCATCTACCCTGGTTAAACACACACACGAACGCTCAGTTTGCTTTCTCTTTTTGTGTTTCATACGTCCTTGTCTTCACCTGCTCTGTCACTTTTTTGCACAATTAAAAAATGTTTTAATTTAATTTTTTTTGGCCGGCCTGAAATCATGGCCGACAACATCGATGGCAATGATGCACTGGAGTCATCCATAGCATAACCTCTCCTCTAACAATATGTATGAAAGCTAAAGCATATAGCATCCGGGGTTCTGCTGCTCAATGGTGAGTTTAAACATTTACTTCCCACAGAAAGAGAATCCATAAAGATTTACCGGCTGGTCGTGTCCGTCTCCTTAGCAGCCAGGCTTTGCTGTAACTCACTCCGCCACTACTGGCTGTTCAATAAATAATTATTCTGAGCTTCGTGACCCCGGCAAATGACTCGCTTCACTGTCCAAATCTGATCAATTCGGTTCAGGGACACTTGGAGCGTCTAGAAGAGCTGCAGCGTGGGACTAGAAATTAGCCGGTTGGCCGGTGGAAGTCTGCAGCACGTCGCCTGCACATATATAATCAACCCTGACACACAATGAGTCTGGTTTCTAAGCCATTCTAGGTGATGTCTTTGAATATGAAATACAACAAAATATATTAATTTCCAATGACAATGAAACAGCAGAAAACCCTCCCGTCTGAGAAGCTGGAGGCAGACGATGTTCGGGGCATTCTGTTGGTAGAAACATAATGAGATTAACAGCAGTCAGCGTGTTACATTTCATTATGACAGATGTCTCATTTTCATATCAAAGCAGAGAGTCGAGGAAATGTCAACACTCCAGCAGCTCGTCACAAAAGTGAAGCTGCTTTTGGAAGCTAAATAAACCGAATAATAACAACAAAAACATGCAGCTGCTTCTGGGGAACAAAAGATTTTTAAATGACATTTCCTCTTTGATATGCTTCACCAACACTGGAGTGAGGAGGGACTCCAACGTTAGATGCATTAGATTCAAACCCACAACTCTACCAGTGCAGTTAATAAGTGACAAGGCCTGGAAGCAAGACTTCTGCTCTGAATCCTCTGATTTCTGATTGCTTCTCCCCCTCCTGCTGTGATAAAGTAATCTAGTGTTTTAACTAATGTCTCTCGTCCTTGTCTTCGTCCAGCGGTCCACACTCACACCAATTAGCTCTGATGGAAAAACCAGCCGCTGCCGTCAGTGGTAAGCTTGGAAGATGGTTTACATGAAAAAAAAAAAAAAAATAGAATCTCCTTCCTCCCCACCCAGTAATCACACCCAAGTTTAACAAGGAAAATTCACTTCCGGCTCCGTCACGGCCCACGCAACGGGCGAGGTGTCACAATGACTGTGCTCAAAATTGGCTTAATGTGTTCTGCGATGGGAGACTGGAGGACTTCTGCAGGCACACACGGTTTGATTTGGTAATGGACTTCTCTTTGTGCTCCGGGTGACGAATGAGGCTCTTTTTTGAATCCGTCTCCTGTGATGATTAAGGTGCTGAAGCACACGGCTGCATCGATGCACCGCGGCTTTACTTCACCGTGTGAATCACACGCTACATCGGAGGGAATAATCTCACATTGGTGTTTTACTTCCTCCATCATCTCACTCCATCTGGGCTGTCGGTTAAACACATTTCATTTATGACCTCTCTCCCCCCCCCCCCCCTCTATCTACAGTGCTGCATCGATAACTACGAGGAGATGGTGAAGATCCTGCTGGACCGAGGAGCCAGCGTCAACGCTCAGGACAACGAGCTGTGGACGCCGCTGCACGCCGCCGCTACCTGCGGCCACGCGGGACTCGTCAAGATCCTCATTGCACAGTAAGACCGGGGGGATCTGCAGTGTTCTCACAGTGGAAGAGGTTAAATGTTAAAAGTTAGAAAGGCGGTTTGAACCATCAACTTGTAAATGCAGTTAAAAGTAAACACACACACACACCACACACACACACACACATTCAAATAATGAGGTACAAAAGCAAACACTGTCCTCAGTGGCCACTGTAGGCACTTTGCATATAACTATTTGTTCTTTAATTGCATTCTGGGCAAGAGAAATTAGGTGTTTCTGTTCCTGAAACAACAGACGCTTCCAACCTGCAGGAGCGTAAATTGATGGTAATGCACCTAGAGATTAGAGGAAATGCCAGAGGACCGCACTGATAGCAGGAGCCAAACAAATAAATCAAATAGGGGGGGTGCTATGCTTCTTTCCCAGATTTGGGATAGAAGCATAGAACATCATAGCACAATATTGTTTAACTATACTTTTCTGATATCGGTATATGTGATGATACAACAAATCTATTTTCAAATAGACTTTCTGTACAATAAATTGGAGTCAGACACACTGCTGCCATCTGTTGACATGCAGGACACCGATCTTATCACTTGGACTCTTAACCACAGTGAAATGACTGATTTAAATAAATAAATAAAACTTGTTCTGGACTGAAAGACACATTGATTTATTTATTGAGGTACGAGACATGGGCCTGTTTTACCACCATGATATAAAGCACTGCTGACAACAGACCAACTACGTTTAGCTGTCGTCTAGCTTTAAGATTTTTAATTTATTTTGTACATTTGGATAACATACTATTCTTTAAGAGTCATCTGCTCGTCTCTCACAGCGGGGCAGATCTGCTGGCGGTCAACTCTGATGGGAACATGCCCTACGACCTTTGTGAGGACGACCCGACCCTGGACATCATCGAGACGGCCATGGCCAACAGAGGTAGAGTCTGAATATATATTTAGATTTATTATATATTAGAGACAGAATGTTAAAGCTGTAGCTCTCAGTTTGATTAGCACATTATTTCTGGGCTTCCTTGAACAAGTATGAAGCTCGTCAAACTCACGACGTCTGCAGACTGAACACATGAGAAATTAATCTTCACCATGCATAATGACTTTTACTGTCGGTACTTTATATTCTGGTGCTAATTATTTTGTACTTTTATTGAGTTAAAATGAAGGTATTTGAACACTGTATTACTTTTACTCTAGTATTAGACGTGAGGAGGTTTCTTCATCCTCCACATCTGTGTTCTAGTGAACTATTAAATCATCTGTGAATGGTTGTGATGTGGCAAAAAGCCAAGACGTGTCGGCGTGGGTTGCTGACTTTGCGGCAGTCTCACTGAGGACAGTCCGTGCTGGGACCAGGGAGGGTCCGCCCCGCCCCGCCCCCCCATACGGAGAGAGGGCACAGCAAGTCCACGAGCCCAGAAGCCCCGAGGCCCGGAGAGGGGTGCACTCCCAAAGCTTCCAGGCCAAGTCACGGTTGTTAAGTTATCATTGGACAATCGCTGTTTGAGGAAGGGGAATGTTGCATAATTCTGTGTATCTGATGGTCTCTGACCCCCCTCCCAAACCCTTCCCTTACTTGTTGCAAAGCGTATAAAGCCTCCTTAAGCTTAGCAGCAGGATAAGAGCCTGTCTGTCTCTGCTGGCAGCGTTGGAAGTGTGTCAACCACAGGAACAGATTGCCGAAGAAGACGGCAGCCGGGTTCTGACCTCAGAGAGCACTTAATGTCCCACAGTTTCAGGACGGACGCTTCGGGGGCGCCCTGAGATGTTTACAGTCCTGGCGGGGTGCAGATCTGGAGGATACTGTACGCTCATGCCGCGTGACTGTAAAAAAACACGACATGCAAAACCAGGAGGGAGACGCGTTTGTGTTTCTGCCTGCTTTTGTGCGATAGGAAGAAAGCGTGACACAAAGAGAGCCGGGAGACAGCTTTATTTACACTCGGTTAAATAACACTCGACCTTCTTCTCGTCAATGTTTAGTTTTTGTTTTCTAGTAAACAGTTCCATCCACAGGCGGGCGTGTGATCACAAAGCATCCAATCTGTCGCCGCGGGGGCTCTCGGAGCGTGATGTTGGCGTGTGAATGCGCCGGCTGGCTGCTGAAATGTGGCTGCTTTGAAGGAACGCTTCAACATTTTGAGGAAATGTTCAGTAGCTTCCTGGTGGAGAGTTAGATGAGAAGGTTGATCCGAGTCTCGACACTAACAGCTCGTGGATCTTCAGCCAAATGCCGACTCAAAGCGTTGTATGTCAACATGAGCATCATGTTAAAACATAAAACATATGACTCTGAGTCTGGCGCAAAAATGAACACAGAACCTCCTGTTATTCATGTCTGTTATCCAGTGATTTAATGTGATTTTAACAAAGTTATGTGAAAACGGTTTTGCCGCATCCATGAAAGTCCTGCTGTCTTTACAGACGTGGGAACAAACAGCTGCTCTTCAACTCAAAAAAGCTGAAGTCTGAGGCTTATTAGAGAAGATTAAACTTCATTGTCAATGTTATAGTTAATGCCTTTTGTTAAATTCCTCTAAAACTAGGAATATCAGTTAAACAATGGTATTAAAACACTAACCATATTAGACACTAAGACTCAGTTCCAAGGTTGTATTTTTAGTGATTAGCGTTGTTACAAACTTTGAATGAGGTTTTCTTGACTTCGTCTCTCTGGAGGGCAACTTGCAGCTAACCTTGTTTGTTTGTTTGTTTATTAGTGTGTGTGTGTGTGTGTGTGAGAGAGAGAGAGAGAGAAGAGAAGGTGAATTTTCCCTCAGCCAAGGTGACCTTCAGTACGAAAGTATAAATCCCGAATGTTTGAGTGGAGCTGCCCGGCGGCAGACAGGAGGAGAGCGTGTGGAAGCAGGGTGCTGCTGCAGGGCCTCATGGGCGGAGCTGGAAAAACCCTGCCGTGATAAATACCGCATTGTAAACAAGCGTGGGCTAATGATCTCCACAGATTTAACTGTGCAAACAGGTCACATGACACCACATTGTGTGGGTAGCATCGTGGATGTGAGACAGTAGTGGAGAGAGGGAGAGACAGAGACGGACTGAGAGAGAGAGAGAGAGACAGGGAGAGACAGACACAGAAAGAGAGAGAGACAGACAGACAGACAAACAGACCCACACAGAGAAAGAGAGACAGATAGACAGAGAGAGACTGAGAGAGAGACAGACACACACAGAGGGAGAGAGAGAGAGAGTGAGAGACCCACAGGGAGAGAGGGAGAGACCCACACAGAGAGAGAGAGAGAGAGAGAGGAGTGTGGGGCTCTGAGAGGGAAACGAGTGGGATCTCTGGAGCAGAGAATGCAGATAGCGGTACAGAAGGTGAGAAGAATGATTATTAAGCCGATCAAAGGGAGCAGGGCGATGCTAATTGCTGCCTGTAATGTTGTCGCCGTGCTGCTGGATTAGACTTCCCTCTCCAGACGCCGCGGGGATGTGCACGCCGGCAGCACCACACCTCAGACGCACAGCATCGGATATGCAGCATCCACTGATCCTCCCCTGTTTGGCCCACTTCATCAGCATCTCCCACTCTTTTTACACTGGTTCAATCCCCACCAGACGTCCCCCCCCCCCCCCTCAAACCACACAGCTAATCAAATAAATGATAATACATTATAAATGATTGTAAATTGAATATTGTTCAAGTTTGGACTCGTCGAACAAAGCAATGATCTACAGATAAATCAATCTTCAAAATAATCCTCTGTTGCGGCCCATATTTGATTTAGATTAATTTCTCTCTGCCATTTTGGCTATTTATGGAGCTACAATCATGTGATCTAATATGCATTAAACATATCTCATTTAAGGTCTTAATTAACAGAGTCGATGTAGATTTCGGAAGAAAAATTCAGAAGACCAATGTTTCTTAGCAGCAGTTTTAAGAATGGCTTGGTTTTTTAAGTACTGATTTACTGAAGTACGGTTTTTCTTTCTAACTGCATTGATAGCATGATGAGGAGGATTGTTAACTGTATAATACATGTTTAAATCCTTGGTGGCATCAGAACATGACAGAAACCAGACACAGAACAAACAGCAGCTGGAGGGATGTTTCATTTAAGTCGACATCCTGATTGTTTCGCCTTAAAACATCCTCGGGCTGCGATTCTACTCATGAATTTAAGAGAAAACACCAATTTCCCTCCTTGCCATCTTCCACGTACGTGTGTTTGTGTGGTTGACAGCCAAAAACATGAGGTTGACACACATTTGTTTCATTAAGGACCCGACCCTAATGTACGGATCGTCCTCCATGCTCCAAAAAAAAACGCAGACGTGCATTTAAACGACTAATCCCTGTGGGTATTTAAACCTGTCAGCATGTATTAGCTGTGCCTTGAAAGAGTTTCCAGGGGAGAAATACATTAAAGTAGCTGGTCTGTTTTTGTTAATGATATGTTATTTGCAGCCAGAACACTTTTTGTAGTTGACAGTCGATCACACACTGAGATGATACATGAGTCACACTTCTGACTGGCGAGCTTTCATTTGTTAATCTCACTTTTCTTGTTGGTTACCGCTGAGCTGTGGGCGAAGACGACGTGTGGCGTTCACAGTGTTGAATAAGGGGAGGAATTTAGAGCAGCTGTGACAGAATCAGCTGAGCTTTAATGGGACCAAACCTCATAAAACTCGTTGGCTAAAGGTGGGAGGAAAGGCAGCATGAAAGTCAACTAGTCTTTCTTATTTGTTTAGATCCAAATGCGGTGCAGTAGGCAGCTCTGAAGTCATACACGTACAGTTTTAACGCAGAATTAGTTTTATTTTGTCTGTATAAATCCTACACACTGTTTATATATCATGGAGACATTTTTACATTCCAGTCTGCATATCCATTATTTGTTTGTTTTGAACACTTGTATATAGAAGTTTCATTTATTTTATTGTTGGTCATTGGTGTTTATTTTTATATATATATATATATATATATATATATATATATAATATATATATATATATATATAAAAACTCAGATTTTCCACTATTTGTGTATATAACAGTCTGGTTTATTCTTAACCCTTATCTGCTTGGCTTTGTTGTCCGTTCAACCATTACCATAGTTCCATGATTTGTTTATTCATAAAGTTAAAAGGTGGGTTAGTGTCAAACACATCAAAATTCTACTTCCCTTGAATTATTTTCAATACTTGCTGACTATATTTCTTCTATATTTTTTTTTATGTCAATCCAGGAAATGAATATTTCTCTAGCATGTTGACTTTGACGTTACTTTCATCTGTAAGCGTCGTGTCGTGTCGCTGCTCCCTTATACCCCAGTTGGCTGTCTGTCCCTTCATGACCATCAGATGAGCGATGACCTGGCCCTGCTGTCATGCTGCTGTCAGCTGTATAACGAGGCTGTCAGGGGAACAAACTGCCCACCTCGTGATTAACGCTGTGGTTCTGCCCTCGTGTGATTGGCAGGCATCACCCAGGAGATGATCAACGAGACACGGGCGTCAACGGAGAGGAGGATGATGGGGGACATTCAGGACCTGCTGAGACAGGGACAGGAGGTCAACCAACAGGACTCCCAAGGAGCTACGCTGGTAAGAGCTCTGTTCTTTTTGTTTCTCCGCCTCGATTTTAAACGAGCTGAATAAAAGTTTATCGTCCTTTCTCCGATTAAGTAATCGAACACGACAGGTTTGCACCGAGAGGAAAAAGGAAAGGCTGTGAAAACGTTCAGAAGAGCATCTTTATTATAGAATTGCCTTTTAATGATTCTGCGTTCTGCAACACTGGATTACGAGGCTATAAAACCTTTACTGCAAATTATTTAGAGGCTCATTATCTTCTTAAAGGCAAATCAGCTGTGTGATTGCATTATACGCTTTTATGTAGATATAAAAGTGAGCACTGAATGCACCTGCAGTTAAAAAGATGTACCCGTAGATTAAAATGAGCTTTTAATAATTAATATGTATGCCACAAAGCTGGTGTAGGCAACTTCGGAGAAACCAACGAGATCCAACCAAAACATCCCCACCTCATTTCAATCATTACACGTGGCAGCCAGCTTTTAATTTCTCTTAGATTATTTGATAGATTGATTGCTGTCGAGATGTAAAGAGAATTTAACCAGTGAGCAAACAAATGGAACAAAGATGCTTCTAAAATAAATTGCCTACCCTAGTTTTAATGAGAAACAATAATGAACTATGAATCATATAAGCAAAATTGAATACGCAGACAATCAGATTGGAAATGTTGTTATAATCGAGATAGTCTTGGCTGCCTGGAATCAAACACAATCCACCGTGAACCCAGGAATACGCAAAGAAAAGCTTCCACTTACAGGAGAAAAAGCTGTGTGTTAATAAGAAATGCACTGAAACCAAAGCTAAAAACTTCAAATATGATGCATTTTTTATGAACAAATTAAAATAAAATAACAAAAGCCTGGCTGAGGTGCAGTGAGACGCATTTAGGTATGGTATATAAAGTTGATGATAGGCATAACTGCTTTAGGTGAAATCTGTAAGCCATTAAAAAACATAAGTGCAGCCATCAAGTCTTTTGGTTTTGTGCTTTCCTTCCTGCATGTTGAGTGAATTAGAGAGGATCCAGGACACTTTCTTATGCTTTAAATGGTGAGTCACAGCCACATGCTCCTGTGCAGATAAGTCATACGTTCTTGTATTAATGGAGCGGTCTATTTACTGAACTGGTAAATGTGTTTTGTGTAGAAGTGAGAGAGGACGAGTCAAATAGGGCACACACAAAAACGTGTCAGCGTATTATTTCCTGGGGAGAGCGTATGATGTCACTTAATGAAGTCTTTATTAAGTATCAGGGATTTATCCGCGCTGGGGAAACAACGTGACAGAGCGCTGGATGAAAATAACCAGGGGACATTACACGGTAGAAGCCCAAATGAACCTGTTCGGCTTTAAAGTCTGACTGCAGATTGTCCAATTGAGCTGCTCGTCCCCGTTGCTTCATGCATCCTGGTTAATCCTCATCCGAGCATGATGGAGCAAACTGGAGCATGCCTTATTCAAATCTCTGGCGAGGAAGAGACCTGGAACTGGTGGGACGATATTCAAGGTTAATCTTTTCCGTTTTTTCCGCTGAAATCATTGAGTGTCCTTGTTTTGGTGCGCAGGGACAGTGACTTCCATCCTTCTGTGGTTGCATTCGATCAAATGAGAGATGATTTCATCCCAGTTTAACTGATGAGAAATAATAAACCACTTCAAGAGGGCGGGAGGAAGCTGCAGTTACCTGTTGGTGTGAAAAATCATGAAAAAAAAATAAACAAAAATCTATCGCAGGGCCAACATGTAGAGACAAACAACCATTCACGCTCACACTCATACCTACAGGCAATTTAGAGTCATCAATTAACCTATCCCCATCCTGCATGTCTTTGGACTGTGGGAGGAAACCGGAGAACCCGGAGAGAACCCACGCTTACACGGGGAGAACATGCAAACTCCACACAGAAGGAACCCGAACCCGGGACCCTCTTGCTGTGGGCGACAGTGCTACCCACTACACCACCGTGCAGCCCTCCAAAGTGATTTAACTATTTTTTTTTTTAAATAAATTCAAATGATAGAAAATAACGTACATAGACGGTCTCAAACACCCTCACCATCCCACCTTAAAAAAGGTACTTTGGCCTAAAAAGTCTGTTATTCTTTCAGTTTTGTTACCTTGTAGGGCTATATTTTTTTAAATAGGGAAATTAGTTTCAGACATTATGAAACTTATGATACTAGCAGCGTGGAAACCACAGGCCACGGCCCCAAATGTATTCATACATTCATACCTGATCATCACCATAATGTTGCATATTTTCAGCCTCCAGAAACCGCCACCGCCGACTAAAATACAATAAAACCAGACAGACCCGAGGCCGAATCGGCCTTCGTGTGCTCCCTGATGTCCGTTTGTTCCTCAGACAGACAGAGATTTTAATTAAATTATTATTCTAAGGACTAATCCCTGAACATACTCAACCTGAAAATGTTAAATACCTAAAAGGAGCACTCACACTCAAAAACACAAAAGTTTATCTCAATTTTCTCCCTTTATTTCACCTCAAAATTAGTTTCAGGTTGTAAAATCATCGTTTACAAGGTTTTTGTATCAGATTCTGCAGCTCCATCAAATATGATTTTCTTTTTTTATTCCAGCTTCTCAAATGTTAATATTTCATGGGTTTGGCTGTTTTCTATTATGGTACATTAATTATCTTTGGGGTTTGCTGGTCAAGTGGTCACCTGTGACTCTTCACTTATATTACATTGGCTGAATAACACGTTGCACTGTCTGGGCTTCTGCTGGTTTAAGGAGGTTAAGATGAGTCAGTATCCTGATAGAATAGATACAATAAAAACGTGTGCAGAGACTCTCTTTTCTAAGCTCCTGGTAAGTTTCTGACCTGCAGAGTGGGGTCATGTCAGACAAGCAGGATCCGCTTTTTATCTGGAACTATTCATGCAGTTGGGTTTACAAACAGCAGACGAGCTGCTCCAGCTGGTCGTTTTTTGTAATAATCTTGTGGACCTAATCTGACAAAGCATTAGTGATTGAAATGTGCTTTGGGATGCACCCACGTTTTTGCATGTGCTGTCATGTCCTATATGGTCCGCATTTTTGAGTTTGCGGTACATTTTTATTTACCCTCTGAATTGTGGCTGTAATGTAAAACCCACGCTGGATGTTTATGCATGGAGCGAAGCTGTAGCAAAGGAGTGAAAGCTCATCATTGTTCTTCCTCTGCCGTTGCAGCTCCACATCGCAGCAGCGAGCGGCTACGTGCAGGCTGCAGAGCTGCTGCTGGAGGGGGGAGCTCGCATGGACCTGAGAGACTCCGATGGGTGGCAGCCTCTCCACGCTGCAGCGTGCTGGGGTCAGGTAAGGTAAACATTACAGGAAACAGGAAACCGATAAGCTGAAATGCACAAAGGTTTCTGAAACCGTTAATGTCGTTTGCTGCTACTGTATTTTTTTTGTTGTTGTTTCAGATGCATGTGGCAGAGCTGTTGGTGTCGCACGGAGCCAGTCTCAATGCCAAGACCTTCCTCGACGAGACCCCCATTGGTATATTTACCCCTCAGCACTCTTATCAATACACCCGGGGGAGGCTTCAGAAAACAAACGTCACGTTTACAGATCGTTCCGTCAAGTTTAGGCAAATCTAAACTTTTGTTTTACAGTTTTTGGCTGGCTAAAAAAAACAAGTTTCACAATGTAAGGATATGAATATGAAGTGTATGTTCAGTCAGTCAAACTAGTTGCATCACTCAGGATAATAATTATCTAAACAGGCTGGTTTTGTTTTTGATTTTTAAGAGGGTATCACAAGCACAGCGCCCGCAGTGTCTTTTGAAAGCAGCTGACATTCCTCGTCTTCATCCTTCTCATTCTCAGATCTGTGCGAAGACGAGGAGTTCAGAGCCATCCTGCTGGACCTCAAACACAAACATGACATTATCATGAAGTCACAGCTCAAACACAAGACCTCGCTGTGTAGGCGGACGTCCAGTGCAGGCAGTCGTGGGTAAGTGCTGACACCTGCTGGTGATACTGCTGCTACTGCAAGTGGGATTGTTTATTTACTTCTCTTGCCCCCCCCAAAGAGACACAAACGTTCAGCAGAAATGCCTGTCAGTGAACGCAGCTGTCAGTTCAGTACAGATCTTTTGTCTCAGTTCTGCATTCTGAACTTTTTTTGTGCTTTTTCTTTTAATTTTTCTATACTCCAGACAAGTTTAAGTACAAACAGTTTCAGAGAGTATAAGAATTGTGCTTCATTCATATGTGACGGCATGTTTCTTTCCTCCATGCACATCTCACTGGAAACCCGCGTGTCGACAGGAAAGTGGTGCGGCGAGCAAGCCTGTCGGACAGACACAACTTGTGCCGTAAAGAGTACGAGACGGAGGCCATCGTGTGGAGAGGAGGAAGAGAGGAGGAGGATGAAAAGGAGAAGGAGTCTGATCAGGAGAACCCGGTGGTAAATGTAAGTCTTTGGGTTATTTATCCTTTATTTGTGTTGACAGTTTTACATCTCAGGGTTTCTACACAGTATTGAGAAGTATGGAATTAGATTTTGGTAATTTCCAGGTTGTATATGTTTGTAAAAAAGAAAACACTGTGGCGAAATATTGGTGTTTCCAGATTACTGCCCCTATTTTTGGAGCAGGCATTTTGAGCAGGCAGCCAGCCCAACCAAAGAGGGAGAGCGTGAAGTTATGACCTTGGACAGTTTGTCATAGAAAAAATATAATAATAAAGTCATAGTATTGCATATCAGCAAAGATGTCAAATTAAAGTATATCATGAAAGTCATAGTATTGTAAATCATAAGTAATGTCATACAAAAACATCTTAGTATTACAAAATGTTGTGAAAAAGTCATGTAAAAGAATGTAAAAAAAATCTGTTTTAAAAAACTATACAACTTTTTTATGAGTTTTTTTGACGTACTGTCTTTTTTTTTTTTAAGTGGACGGTATATTGTGACTCCTCGATAACTGATTGTTGATTCAAGGGAATAATTAAAATGTCATAGTATAAAATGACACAAAAAGTCAGAGTATATCATAGTAAAGTAGTAGTAGTAACATACTTCCTGCACATGTCTTGTCAGATATTACATAACTCAAAAATATTTAAGCACAGGCACTAATAATCTCTCTCACACATCTGGAGTCTAGATTTCCGTAGTAATGTGTCAAGAGGTTTTCGTCAGAACTATCTTGATGATCAAACAGGAAGAAACCCACGATGGAAAAATATGGCAATACAATCCGCCAACGGTAGAGTCAATAGATAAGAATACAAACGTACTTATCTGAGTGCTGCAGGTGCTTTTTCTACTACTGGGGAAAAAAATATCTGTCTTGCTCTATTTATAATCACAATTATAAACTATATTAAGCTTTCACACACTGACTGCAATACATTGAGGCACTTAAACAACAGATGATTGAAAGCCCAACAATAAATTTAATAATAATAATCTGAGATGGTCTGTTAAGGCAGAAAAGTATATTTGAACATTTTGTCAATACAGAGTCAGGCCTGAATAGATGTAATCATCTAAAAGAGAAGCCTCATAGACAGATTATTAGATTATAAAGCATCTTTCCTGATGTTCTGCAGGTCAAACCAGTCGTAGCTGTGGAGCTGCCAGACAAGTCCAAGCTGCCAACCATCCTCAAAGACGGCAACGGCAAACAGAACGGCCTCATCTCCACGACGACGTCAACCCCACCGCAACCACCCTCCAATGGCAACACGGCATCGCCGTCTGATAAGGGCGGGGTCAGCGCCACCCCACCCAATCAGGAGGAAGCCTGGCCGAGAGAGCGCGCTCAGACTCTGTCCGAGCTCAAGAAACAGAGGGCCGCCGCCAAATTGTTGAATCACCCCATGTTCAACGGTCACCTCGGTAACGGCTCCACAGACTCCTTCGCTGATGCCAAAAACAACTCCGAGGACCCCCGCATGCCACTGGTCTCCTCCAATGGCAACGCGGTCTACTACACGCCAGCCAGTGGCGACCCGCCCCTCCTCAAACTCAAACAGCCAATAGATGAAGAGCAGCCGAAGGTGGGAACCTGCTGCTGTGTGTCATAGCACCCCGACCACGTGAGGAAAGCGAGGAAGGAGGGGATGAAGGTAGGGAGGAGGGAGCGTTCCTGTCTTTTCCCCTCCCCTCCTTTTAACTTCTACGAGAGAAGATGGCCAGAAACTGAAACCTGCCATGTGACTCCTGCTACCATGACATCTTGTCCACACATGTTTCCAGCGTAGCAGAGAAGAGGAAAGGAACTGAGCAGTGCCACTTGGATTAAAATTAATTTCCATATTTGAGTCTCTTCAAGACGAAGAAGCTCTCTGGCCCCGCTGTCCCCTTTTCACAATCAAAGTGGACAGATTTGTTCAGCTTTTCACCTGGAAAGGGTAAAAAAATCAAGAAAGTAGAGAGATCTCAAGATCTCAAGGTACAAGGTGCATGTTCTGCCTTCAGCGATGGCTCTTTTTATTTTACCGTGAATATGGATGGTTATCACGTACTTAAACAACATTTTCTTCAGGACAAACTCACATTGTTCTGATGATTTTTTTGGTCACATTCTTGCTCACATGTGCAGGAAAGCCATCACAGAACAGTCCACATGTATCTCATTACATCATGTTGTACTGCAACATATGAGAAAACGTAGCAAAAGGAGATCTGTGACTTTGAAGTATCTGTCATGTAAAAATGCTGCCTGCGTAAGTAAAGGGAAGGAATGCCATAAAAAAAAAAAAAAGTGGTAAAATATTCAGGAAATGTACTTCTACAGCAAGAGATAACAGGAAAGAGTATAGTTGTGCACTAGTGTTTGAAACTGTCGCTATATTCGGTCATCTATACTTTACCTCACCGTCCTCTCACGTCCAACCTGAACTGACGGGTTGTGCTCTGTTATGCATAACCCACGTTGTGCTCTCTCTCTCTCTCTCTCTCTATCGTTTAGATAATTTAAACAGACATGTTTGAAATGACTGTGCATTTATTTATGAATTTAATGTCATGTGTAAAGAAAAAAACATTATGGTTCCTAAAGTTGAGTGTATTTATTTTTGGATGTTGTGTGGAGAGCTTGAATGCAATATAAGAAGAGCTGGGGAGTCGTCCAGCAAAGCACCTTCTGACATGGAAAACCGAACGTTCAACTGATAAAAGTATAGTCAGAGTTACTGTCTACTATATGTTATTATAATCACGCAAACAAGCCATCCTATTGGGATGGATTTAATATTTGTGTCACTACAAATAACAGTGTTATTTGTTTGTTTGTTTTGGGGGGAGGGGGTTCTTCTGGTGGCCATTGTGTGGCTTGATCTCCTCCCAGTCACTGTATTTGTTTCATTAACAGGAATTTTAAATGTTATCTAATGAATTACTGTAAGTATGGAATTGTATGCTTGCCTCAGTTTTTTCCCTTTAACGTTACCACATGGAATTGGTTATGTGGCGAACCCACACCATGATGTCAGGTGTCCTACAATGCAAAATGGGTTCAACATAACATTAAAACAAGTCCCAGTTTTTCTGCTTAATTAAAAGAATAGTTTGACATTTTGGGGGAAATGTGCTTTCTTGCCGAAGGTTAGATGAGAAGACCGCTTCACATTTAAACCCACAGATCCTCAACTACCTCAGGAAAGAAATCATATTTCCCTACTCCTTTAATTAATAACAGCTCCTCTAATCTCCTTGTGAGTGCCAAAGAGTCCTCCGTTATTACAAAAAATGTGTGAAAATTTTGGGGGAAGACTAACTTTGTAGAGACTTGTTTGTTCCTGATGTCCAACCCAATGCGACTACCCATAATGCCACTTTATCACCCCCCGCAACATCAACTGTACAGTGTCAAATATTTGTACAGATGTGTATGTAAATATGTTTGTATTAGTATCCCCTGATCTGTTCCCATGAACTGCATTTACCCGTCTGTGTTGTTACCGTTGAGGAACATATCAGATCATTTTAAAGTTAAACGTTGTCAGCAGACTTTTGGCTATCGAGGGGCAACATGTGAGTGTATGTAGCCGCCTTCAGTAATCTAACATACAACATACTGCTGTTGCTGTGACCAGCATCTGCGGTTGGTTTTCTTTTCTGTGCAACTTTCTGCAATGGTCAGTTTTCTTTTTTTTATGTTACGAAGCAGTTATTCAACTCAATTTGGGGAAGTCAAAATTAGGTCACAGTCAAAGAGATTGCTATATTTCCTTTTTTCGAAATAAGTGTGCCGAGAGTGACATCGTGTTTTCCGTCAGCTTGAGGTTACAACAGTTCATGTTTGATTCTGTTTAAATATCTGTTCTGCTTCCTCATCAATGAAGTTCAAATCACATGCGATTGTAATTTTGACCTGGTCAGTGACTCCGTATTAGCCAGAAAGGGACGGTCTGTTAAAAAGTAGCCTGTGTTCTCATGGTATGGATCAAAGCTTGTGTTTGTCTGCAGGCATATCAAGATAAAAAACAACAACAACAACAACTACTGATTTTGTAATTACTGGAAGATGTGGATGTTGCATTAACATATTTTGAATAAATTGTATATTTTGAGAATTTTATATGGTCTCTGAATGAGTAAAGCTCTTTATTCTGGGGGGGGGGGGGTAATCAGATGTTTTTGTATTTTAATAAATATAAGCCCTGTTGGCCTGGACACAAGCATGAATGCTGACTACACTGTTGGATAAAAAAAACTATTGGAAACATCACCATCAGCATTTCATAGATGTGACTAATTGAGAAAATAACTACTTGCAGCTCTGGCCGTCTCGTGCACAGATCTATCACATGAATGTAGAGGACACTACCCATCTTTTAAAAGCATTATGTTCCTGAAAACTGGATTCAGACGGCTAGTTGCTGAAGTCAGATGAAAATACGGTCTGCAGCTCACGTTTGCACGCCGTCTAAAGGTTACTAACATTTTCTCACCCCGACACGGATGCTTTCTCTGCCCTTCTTCTATACAGCCTTTTTTTCTGTTCTGAAACAGGCAGAGGCTGGACAGTCCTTCACCACACAGCTGTCAGGGTCCTGGCCCAGCATCAACTGCTTGCTTCAATGACATTCTCTGTTGTCTTTCCCCCCCTCCTCTCTCTCCGAACTTCCTCTCATTCACCGGCCGGGGGGTCAGCAGGGTCATTACTTCAGGCTGGGCCCAGCATTCAATTTTCAGACACGTAACTGTTGGATAACAGGGACAAGACGGGAAGAAAGTTTAGAAAAGTAACAGTATATTTTGGTTTCTTAAAAAGCCACATCTTTTATATAGATGTCAGTCGTTTGCCGAGATGCCTTTCAGTATTTACAGTACCACAGGCTCATAAACAGGCTAATACTGGCTGATACGTCCAATCAGGGATTTGAAAAGACAAGCATTAACTCATTTGCCGAGTGTCGACAGCCAGTTACTATCATCTATGTGTCTTGAGTAAATGTTAGGAGAAATCAGCCTTTCATCTGAAGCTGCCTCAGTGTGTCAAAGGCATATAGACGGAGAGAGAGGACAATGGTGCTGAAAACACATGATCCGGGGCTGCATTAACCTCATCTGCATGGCCTGGCTTTTGCTATTGTGCCTGAGCTAAGTCCGGGGCCAGCTGGCTCAGGTCCCGGTCCTTCAGTACTCTTCACTGAAGGGCGAAGTGGATCACTGCCAGGAAGCGCATACAGACGCATACTGACCACTCTGCTGGTCACATAAACGGAGGGATGATGATGGACGCCGCTGAGCAGCAGTTAGGAATGTGGCAGCTAAAGTAGGAAAATGAACCCGTGCCAGGAGTTAGCTTAGACGCCATGACGGCGGGATGGGTGGAAGGAAGGGACGTTTCACTGATGAAATAATGATATGCAAATGAAGGGTGGATGGTCGGCCTGTGAGGAGGCCACAACTATTGACCAGACTGCCAGCTTGTTGGAAGACGGATAGAAGAGCTGCACAAAAAGAACAGATGGATGGACGGAGGGATGACTCAGTGGGTCATGATGTCTGCCCGGTTCCCAGGATCTGTTGGACTTAATTGGGATTCAGTGTCCTATTTAAATGCACGATGTCTAAGTGGAGCAGGTCAGTTTCTGTCTGTCTGTCTGTCCGCTGATAACAGCCCTACTTCGATCGGAGGTAAATCCCTCTCTCAATGGGCTGAGCGATAAGTCTGTTACTCACTCTCTGGCATGAGACACAGTGTCGGCACAGCAGCTACTGACTGAATGCTGAGTGATAGAGTTGAAATCATTATCACAAGTATTCTAAAATACACTGGCGGTTTGGCTCCAGGAAATACAAAGTGGGTTGATTCAGCACAACTGAGATATCTCAACACTATTGGATGACATTTCTGTAATTTACCGCCATAAGTACAGCCTCACAGAGCTTTAAGTGGCTTTACACAAACTATTATCGTGAAATTAACGGGGCAATGAGTGCTCAGATCTCTTCATGTGTGTTAATCAACAACTCATGTTAGATTTTAAATATAATTTGCTGAGAAATACTCATTTTCATCTGTTGAAATCATCACAATTAAATAATTGAACCATTAGATAATCATTTCTGTTGTTGCGTTTGTTTGGGTTTTTTTTAAATGGCAGAACGCCATGTTTTTCACCAAAGGGCCAAAATCTATTGAAATAATTATGATAATTATGATATGATTATGATATAATGATGAGGGCGCTGTATACTATTGGAATAAGAGAAGCTACTAAAGAGATTCAGCTGCTGGACTCATGACACATACCAACGACCCTCCCAGTACAAGCCTCTAAACAACTAGAATTTTAACTAAAGGAAACGATATTACGTTACCAACAGCTTGTTTCAAAAACCAGATGGACTGGTTTGTCACAAGACCTGGGGTCCGTTTCACAAAGCAGGTTTAGTGAAAACCTTGAGTTAGTTAACCCTGAGATGAGGGAAACTCTGGTTTTTCGGTTTCACAAAGCCAGTTCAGCATAAATCTGAGTCAGTTACCCGGGTAACATGCTCCGTGAAACTAACCTGCTCGCTAGCAGGTTTGCTTCAACAAACCCTGAGTTTCTCCCTACATGTCTCCGCCTTTTTCCGGAATCTGAACCAACTCTGAAAAAATGTGCCGTCCTTTCATCGTCAACCTAATCGATATGGAAATAAAAGTGATTCTAGCAGCTTTGCGTCGGGAGAGGATTTTGATTACCTTTCCTTTCAATCACATTAGATATTATCTAAACAATATTCTCCGACATTTTCAACATTTCATATCGCGGACATAATCCGCAACCAGATTCATTGCGGAGGTAGTGTTTTTGCGAACGGGAGATTTATGAAATGTTTAAATACATTTCTGTGTTGAAATACCTGCTTATATTTACTGTTTAATATGTTTATTAAAATCATATGCCTTAGTCAACGTATTTGCGCAATATTCTTATGCTTAATTTTCAACTGAAGCCACTTTCTTTCTGTGCCTGGGGGGATTATACCCAATAAAAATAATAATTTATGTGTTGCGCTACTTTGTGATTTACGGGGATTGAACCGCTGTCGCCAGCACTGTGGGCGGCGTTGCTAACCATTACACCACCGTGACGCTATGCAACTCAGAAAATAAACAGATTTTACCTTTAGATCAATAGACTGTTTAATTCAGTTATACACATTAGATCGGGCAGTAAATGTCTGCCACGCCAACTATCGCTACTGTTGCTGCAGTTACGTTGCTCCGCTTTCTCAGGATGAGCTCGTTTTCTACATAAACACTCGGTAATATCTAATGACGCTCTCCCCGTTGCCATGGTGAATCGTAGTATCGGAGCTCCATTGATGATGGCTTTGTAGAGTCGGCAGGCACGCGCGTAACTCAGAGTTTACATACTCAGAGTTGAGTGAACTAATTCAAAACCGCTGTTCTGAAACCGAAAACTCAGAGTTTCCCATCTCAGAGTTGTTCAACTCAGAGTTCAGGGTTAGGTTCAGAGTTTGTTGAACCTCCTTTGTGAAACGGACCCCTGCAACGCATTCCCTTCTTCAACAGAAAATAAATGACAAACCCTATGCCAGGACAATGTTCAGTATGTCAAAATGTCATAAAATGGTCAGTATACTATAAAAGTATTGACTGTTAGATGTCATATAAAAGTTAAATATTTCATACTGTAGTTTGCCATAAAAAAAAAACATTGTATAGTTTTTCAGAAAACTCAACAGTTCATCAAAAGCTTCATGGTATTTCATAAAACAGTTATTGTTTAAAAATAAACTCATAGTATATTACACCATAAAACATGTAATTAGTATGTATCAAGGCATCCATGTTTAATTATTTAACTTATAAAAAGTATATTTTAACAAACCACAGATATGAAGAGGGGCATTCAAAAACAATAGCTATTTTAAAATCAGCCCACATGTTGGTTTTGTGGCTGTGCCGGGGAAAGGTCAGAGGCTGTTTTGCTGCCTCGACTGTGCACCGTTTTCCGTGGCTTCCTGCCAAACATCCGAGCCTGTTCTTTATCTCACCTCCTACTCACTCTCACTGTTCTCTCTCTGCCTTTTACTTTCACTGTGTGGATGCATATCTAACTGTAATGTATGTTTGAGAAAAACTTAACTGTTTCAGGAAAGAATGAGCACACACTCGACACACTGCAAGTTATGATTAATTATGAGGCAAAACTAACCAAAACCTTTTTAACCACAACTGCATTTTTAGATTGGGCTCTTAATTTGTCAGCTCTTCTATACTATGGTTTTGTACAGGCATGTTTGCATGAGAAACAAACTACTAACATTCACTCAAGTACATTCACATTATGATCAATTGTGCTTCTGTAAAAATGTTGAAGTACTTTTCTAGACAACTTCCATTTTATACTTCTCCTCTACACATCAGAGGGAAATATTGTAGTTCTTTTTTTTACTACCACAACAAGTATTAGACTGCTTGTTACTTTGCATACAAAGTAGATGATCGGCTCATCAATAATGATGTATTTTATAGATTAAATAACCCAACAATAAACAAGACTCTGACAGGGGCTGTTCTGTAGTCAAATGAATACTTTTACTTTATTTTTCAATTACATTTTGGTCATATTTTGTATGTACTCTACTTAAGTCAACAAAGGGATTTAGTTGGATTGTGGAGTTTGGATCAGTTCATCACCTTCTCCGCTCAGACAAACAACTGGAGCAATGTTCGGGACTCAAGCTGTTCCACCCCCGCCTGACATCGGGAATAACCAGAAAGCAAGTGGGAATATAACCAATAGACAACGGTGTTAAAGTACACACATTCTATGCTCAAATAAAAGTGAAAGGGTACATGCTTTGAAATGTACTCAAAGTATGGACGTCCTTTTTTTTTTAACTGAATCTGACATATTAATAAGAAAAAAATATTCAACAATTCCCCTCAAATACATTAAAACTAAAATAACGAGCCTGTTTAAAAAAAAATGGGGGGAAATGTGGAGTAAAAAGTAAAAAAAGTTGTCCGAAAAAAAATAATACTCAAGAAAAGTACAGATACCTGGAAATGTTAGTTAAGAACAGTACTTCGTTACTTGTGTGCTGAACTTTTTTTCTTTCTTTTTTTCTCTCTCACCCCTTTAATCTAGTGGGTCATCACTGGAAGCGGCACTACAGAGGCTGTTTACGATATAATTGAATTGCAGGAATTAACACGGTTACACCTTTAAGTACTGCCCCCCCTCCTTCCCCTCCCTCTCCCTTCGCGCGGAGCTTTTCCGTCTGCGATTGCGCGTCAGCTCCCATTGGCTGTGGGTGCTAATCGGTCACCCGGAGGAGCGGAGGGAGGCAGGAGGGACAGGGGGACAGCATGTTTACAGCTACTTACGCTCACGGTTGGTTCTAAACGGCTCGCTCGCTTTATAGCACCGGTTTCGGAGACACGGAGCTCGTTTTCGGGTCGGTCGTCGACCATGTTGTTGTTGTGTCGCGCGGGGAGGCTGTCCGCGGCAGCAGCCCTGGATCCGGCTTTCAAGTCAACGGGCTCGCGTCTCGTGCAGGTCATCGCGACCGGACCGAGGGACGTCACCCTGACGTTACGCAAGGGTCACGCGTTTCAGCGACACCGGTGTTTCTGCGTGTCCGTCGGGGGTGTCGACGCAACGACCCTCGCGCACCTGGAGAAGCGGCTACAGCGACGGGACCGGCAGCCTGTCCAGCACCGGGACTCACCGGGAGCTCTTCACTGGGGATACGTGGACTGGGTGGCTGCCAGACCGGCGAGTCTCTCCGAGCGCGTCCGAAGCCAAAGCGGTAACGTAGATTTTATCACGCAGCCGCTCAAAGCAAACGGGCGACACCGCAGCGGAGGGGCGCCGGCGGGCAATGGTTTGTTTACAGGTGCCTGGGGGGTTTCCAGTCGACTCTGCTCTACGGGGACAATGCAGACCAGAGCCTCGTCCACGAAGACGAGCGATGCCGGCGGGCAGCAGGCAGCCGACAACAAAGGGGTAATTTAAAGCGATTCAACTCAAGTGTTTGTCCAACCCTGGTGGAAAGTTAACAAGCGCGCGCAGGTCCCCCGTCTGTGTCAACACAGTGTTCTACTGGTGGTGGGGGGGAAACCCCTAAGTGCCCGGATTGAACTCAAAACCATGAAATATGCAAAAAGCAGCCCGCATGCCGGAGCCGCCTCAGTGACTGCCATCCTGGAAGCAGACAGCCGTGTTATATAACGCAGCATGACGCGCACAGCTTTGTGGGCCGTCTCCATTTGTAGTCCATGCATAATTGATCGGTGGCAGAAGTGTTGCAGGGTTCAGAGAGAGCATATGCTGACTCACCGTTCAACAGGCTCTGGGACACCTGACTCCTCAGACTGGCTTCTTTTTATAGAGTCGCCTTTTTTACACATTCAATTTGAATAACATGCACTTACACAGGCATGTGCTCTTCAGCCGGTGAGTCAACACCAATTATGTGAAAGAGATAAATAAATACAACGTGGGTGATCTTGACCTGCTTTGAGCATTTCTTATAGGCCACAACAATCTGTATGTTATGCAGGAAATACATTTGAGGCTTATTCAGAATTATTTCACACAAAAACCCAGCATGTCAACAGTCACGATGCTGACTGTTTAGCAGGTGGGAGGTTTGCTATCTTTTCAATCGTTCTAGTTATAGCATGGCATTACAAACACTCATACCGACTCCACAGTGCGCCTGAGGCAAGTCAATTAAAACACTAGGCTGTTGACTTGCGCTGAACTGAATGACATTTCTTGAAAACGTCTCCAGACGTCTGGAACACACCGGCTGAGTTGGAAAATAGGTCTTATTTCCAAAATTCTGAACTATCCCTTTAAGGTATTGTGATTATACTTTGAGGTATTTTTGACCCGATGGCGGTGCTACAGGAAAAGCCAGCTAATTGCAAAAGTCATCAACCAATATCTGCACCAAGTTTCACTGCATTCAGTAGTTGTTAAAGACAGACAAGTAATAAGAAATTAAACAAAATACATTTTTTTCTCAAAGAAAACCCAAACGAGACGAGAAGGTTATAAATCAAGCTGTAATCTAAAAACTGCCACAGTAAGTGACGGTTTAGTTCAGTTTGACTCTGTCGTCTTATCAAGATCACCCAGCAGTCACTCTTTAGCTTCTGCTTGAGAAACTTTTCCATTTCCGCCCCCTGCTCAGTCTCTTCATGCGAGCGTCTTTGTCCGTATTTGTGTGCCACTGTGACTTTGCATGTGTTTTCATGTCTCTGAAAAGCTGTTATCAGACACAGCAGCAGCACTGTTCCCCTCCCATACACCCTCCCTGGCACAACTCCCTTTGGCCGCAGACTCACATGACCCTCCCACACTGCTGCCTGCCTCTTACTTTTAGCTCTGCCTGAAAGGCAAAGGCCTGCTCCCCCGGACCACTCTGGGCTTTCAATTGTCCATTGTTGGCAGGCCAGTGAAGACGTCACCGGGACTATTGCTTTATCCAAAGGACTTGGGACAAAATTTTGCAAGACAAATTGCGGTCGTTATCTTCTTCTTCATTGTTTCTGTCCTCTTGATTAATTGTCTGGCCTACAAAGGAAGACTGTCTGAAGCGACAGGATGTCAGTCCAGCAAAAACAGCGTTGAGGAATATAAATGCAAGTTGCTGTTGGGGCAAATGCATGGCGGTGACTGTAGAAGTTGCAAATTAAGTTACCAAACTTAAAATGAACGGAAGAAGTTTTGTCCATTAGAGTCCTTCAACCCTTCAGTCCCTTAAGAGTATTAGATGTACAAGACTCTTATTTGTTTTAATCTAAATAGTTTGAGTTGCATGCTTGTGATTTATCCAGTTTATATATATTTTTACAAGTAACTATTTTAATTAACATCATCGTCATAGTTACCATTTCTGTACTCTTTCATCTGCTCTTCATACTCTGGAAAAGTATGTTCACATATTTTCCATCAGCCTACAGTTTATCATCATCACGGTTCAACTTTGACTTGATTATTTACTCATCGCCTGTTAAAGAGCACAATATTTTGTCTAATTATAGGATGATGTCATACATGCCTGGGTTACTTCCTGTTCTCTGAGGGAAGGACTGTTTCCTCTTGTCGGAAAAATATATTTGAATAAATTTGCTTCACATGGAACCGGAACATGATGCTGTTCTCTCAGCTGGCCTTTTTTTACCGTTTTACTTTTAGTTTAATAGTCCTCATTATAAAAAAAACAGGCAATAAAGCTGAAATCATTCCCCCCAGTATCCGGAATCATAATGGAAACATCTAATTAACTTGAAAGGGTCCCATAAAAGGTATTTAGTTGTAACTGTATTTCCAGACAACTGGGCGACCTTGAACACCAGCAGATGTGTCCATGTAACCGGGTACAAACTGTAGTAAAGTTTGGTTCTGAATGCAGACTCTTGGTCTTGTTAAAGGTTGTATCAGCGATTCTGGTTGCCCTGACTTCCGTTGCGAGATCCAAAACAAACGGAGCCAGCTAGCCCCTCCCTCCCGTGTTTTGAAAATGATCATGGACGCGCATTTTCATGAACGTGCCACCCACCCCTTGTCTGTGATTGGTTGGAACACTATTTTGCTTTTGAGGTGTTGGTAGTACCATTTGTTTTTGTGTGACTGATGTCATACTCTTATTTCAACATACTGGTGGACTGCTCTCTGCGGGTTAAAACGTTCAAGCATGATTCAGCATCTTTTTCCTCCCGCTGTATTGTGTTTTCCTGATCTGCAATGCTTTATTTTCATTATGACCCTATTTATGCCCATGTAGCCTAGTTCTGTGGGGTCCCTCAACCTAATCAAAGTACTTAAATAAGCATTCAAGTGACACACTTTTAAACTGCACTTGTTTTTTTGGTTCATGGTGCAGCAGGGGCTCCAGACATGGTTTGAATGCGTTTCAATTTACTGGTAGAGCTGTTTTCATCACACACGATGTCAGGACACTGAAATGGAGCACCCCAAAATCAGTATTATACAAAATGCTCAGATTAAAAGCTTGTCACACATGAAAACTATTTTAATTCGGATTACATTCAGTACTCAAATTAAATTTTCCCTGATAATACTTCCCCCCAAATTGTAAACTGTATAAGGTTAGAGTGACCTGAGTTCTGATCTTTTAAAAATACGTTGTATATGTTCTGCTGCATTAAGCACGTCCTCCAGTCCTCGCTGCTTTAGTTCCAGGGAGGATGTGTTTATTTACATGCTGCAGGCCCTCTCTTATTTTAGGTTTCCTGCGTCCCAAGCTACTCTCCGAGTCACATCTACGCCACCAATGCTCTGTCGCAGTGTTTTGTCACGTGTGTTGTAGTTCACTAATGTGTTTTTCCTGCCAGCACACACTGGAGTAAGCTGTCTGCTCCCTGCTACATGTCAGACGGTCTGGGGCTTGTTCTACTTGGAGAGTGGTGTGTCTGGAGGTCACAAACTCTGACTACCGTGCACGTGTGTGCACCAGTGAAAGGCTCCTTGTGTGTGCATTGGTAAAAGAGAGTGACTGACTTGGTGGCTGTATGAAAGGATAAATAGTGATGTGAATCAACCACACAGCAGCAGTGTATGTTTAATCAGCTGACTCGGCTTGTGAAAGTCCAGGCTTTGTTTGTTCTACTTGCGTGACCTCAACTTTGAGCTTCATGAAGCGCGGTCTTAGCTTACTGTCTTTTATATTTTGATGATGCTTGCATTTCTGTGTCTGACCTTAAAAAAAAAAAAAAAAAATGTTTGTTGTAGCTCAGTTTGAACAAAATGTCTCCAACATACATCGGTCTTTGGTGTCATGAGGAAAAATACTTATTTTTAAGATAACAAATATTCCTTTTAGTATTTTATGTGATATTTTGTATAATAGGATTCGGATATTGTTTTAGTACTACAGTAACCCTGGATTTTAAAGGTCAAAGATGATTGGAATTTGCACTTATGTATTGCATCTGTAAATGCAGGTTACATTTTGTTTTTTGACGAGATGAGGAACAAATTGATGTCGGGCTTCTGTGTCACCAGTCATAACAGCACCTAACACACACCGTCAGCGTCAAGTGGATATTACAGGAAATAATTGGTTGTGCTTTTCTGCCTTGCATGTTGAAATCCAATATATTAATGGTCAAGAAGTGAAGCCTCCATTATGGAGCTTGTCAGTTTTGTAATTTGAGGAAGCTCTTGGAATATTACCCCGAAAAGCTTTGTGGTTTCGTATGCCAAGTTTTCGCCAATTTTAATCCCACTTCCTCTTGTGTCAATTGTATCTCCTCTTCGTTTTTGTCTAGATGGACATCATCTTTTGTCCTGATGACTCCCTCAAATTCTGCTCTCTCTTATTTTGTCCAGGGCGAGCAGAATTTAAAAGAGGCATCTACTGCCTACTCATCTCCAGGGAAAGTCCAGGGGGAACCAGAGGGAGGAAAACTAAGCAAGACCCAGCAGCTAAAGAAGGTCTTCAAGGAATATGGAGCGGTGGGAGTTTCCTTTCATATCGGGATCTCCCTCATGTCCCTGGGAATGTTCTACCTCCTTATATCCAGGTGACAAAACAACACATTATTGCTTTTTCTACAGGTGGGAGATCAGTGGCCACACTTCCTGTTAGCACCTGGATCCTTGTTCTCAGCATGAGAAGGAGATTCCTCTATTGATGACAAACAGTCTACACTGAGCTGAAGCAACGTTTTCAGAATTTTTCCCAAGTATTTGATATCACTGACCGACAAGAATCAAATAAAATGCAAGTCTACCACACATTACAACATAACTTTAGGATGCATCACACATCACTCATTATTAAATATTATCTACCAGTTTGCACAGGAATGTACTGACCCGTGGGCTGCTTCTACACAGAGGAATGCAAAATGCCTGGTGCAAATTGGCAGAAAATGGGACCCGTTATGAGAGGAGGCAAAGTACGGGCTGTATGGCAGAATCTCCACGCAGTCGGACACATAATGCTGGCCCCGTTGTTGTTCAAATACTACTCACTGCTGTCTGAGCCAGACACAGACACCAAAATCATGTTGAATAAAACATGGGTTCATTTTCTCTCCGTGCAAGCGTTTCTTCTAGACTCCTTGCACACAAACTTAAAAGCTAAAGAGCACAGCAAAGCCGAGGAGCATCAGTCCAGACGTTATTTCTGGCCCTCGTCTGTCCTGGTGGCCACGTAACAGGAGAGACTTGATCATCCCGTCTGTAAAGACGGTTGAGCATTATCAGAGTCCAGGAGCATGGCCTGCTAATACAGTTGGGGAAACTGTTCTCAGGGTGTGGATGGATCCTTATATTTAGTCAACTAAAGTGAGAGTGAAAATGAGAGCATTGATTGAAGCATAATCCTTGTGTTAGCACTCTCTACATTTTTATTTTTCTGGATAGCTTAAATGAAAATGCCACAACTCTATTAATAAACCTGCTTCTTATGCTAATGCAATACATTTCAATTTCAATTCAAAAAGCACCAAAATAAATAAATTATACAACATTTATTGAACACAGCTCCCTCTAGTGGAAATACAAGTGACTTGTTCTCACCACTTAAGCGGAACAAAAAGAAGGAATGAGCTCTACTTGTTTACTTTATGTTAAATCTCTTGGGATCCTGGAGGAAACACAAGCCAGGGTCATTATTGCAGCGTGGGGCTTTTTGGAGTTATTTTTGGGCTCTGGAAGCAACTCTAAGTTTAAATATTGACTCTTCTCTGAGAGGTTTTGCTTAACCTTATATGGCTGATGTTGCTGAATGTCATTATTTATTATTGACGTATATATTCTCAATGTTTTTTTTTTTAAAGTCACGTTTTTAAATGTTTATTTATTGATTACATTTGTTTGTTTTTATATATTTTTCATATTTTTTGTTTTTAATTTTTGTGTGCAAAAGAATTATTACACACACACACACACACACACACACACACACACACACTTTGCCCAAAAATAAAATCCTGATCTTCTTCTCTCAAAATCCAATTTTCGATTAGGATTACGATTATTTTGTGAAATGACAAAAGGCAAAGAAATGATTTCAAATATGCTGTTTTTTATTGAACATAGCGCAAATATTTTCCCCATTGGGATTTGAGTGCAAACCTTGCTCTTATTAATAAAAAAAAATCCCTCAAGGATTAATATAAAGAACAATTAATGAACCTTTGCCATCTGGCTTTGCTCCATTTTATCTTCTTGTAGACCTCTTGTAAACAAAAAAAACAATCCCTTTTGATTAAGAGAAAAACCTCACTTTCACATGTATCTTAAGGTGTGTCCATCAAACAAAAATGAATGAATAAAGTGCAGAACTTTAACTTTGAAAAATCGATTTTACGATTTTCACGTTTTTAACATCGTCCTAACTACATAATTGCGATTATGATTTAAAATCGATTAATCGAACAGGCGTCTCTCACACACACACACACACACACACACACACACACACACACACACACACACACACACACACACACACACACACACACACACACACACACACCCTCTGACTGGGGAGGGCAGAGCCCGAAATGTCTTTGTGTGTGTATCCATCATTTAGTACAGACAAATGTAAGAAGAAAACGTGTGAGTGATCACCCAACATGAATTCTATGTACTCCTAACCAGTTTTCTTCTGTCATCCGTCTCCCCAGTGGGATCGATATGACTGCCTTGCTCTGCAAAGTGGGCTTCAGTGAGGCGGTCGTTCAGTCTAAAATGGCAGCAGGGACGAGCACGTTTGTCTTGGCCTACGCCATCCACAAGCTCTTCGCTCCGGTGCGAATCAGCATCACTCTGGTGTCCGTGCCTCTCATCGTGCGCTACTTCAGAAAGACTGGTCACTTTAAACCCCCTACACCTGCACCCTGATGACCCCGCTCTGCTGCCTCACCAAGCAACAACATTCTGACTGTTAATAGCCATAATTAAAACGCGTGTATATATATATATCCTTACTCGTTTGCCTTCCTCTAGAAAAGACTCATCCTTCATCAGTTGTCATTGTGAATTCAGGTGAAGCATTTTCTTCAATAGTTCCAGTAGAGTCAATGTGTTCATTTGTGTAACGGTAGAACGAAGTGTAATGACTCTCTGAAAAACGAGTGAATTTAGAGTCGTGATTCAATGTGTGTGCATTCCAAAAAAAAACTGAAACTAAAGGCTGAAAAAGCTAGAATATTTATTTACAATCAGAGGTCTGATCAGGGATTTTAAGCTTTTACAGTGGGTGGACTTGTCTCTTAATGCTGTGAAGGTTCCCTGCGGGGACCAGTGGAAAAAGCTGATCTCTCCTCCACTGTTCCTTGTTAGCTGACGAGGCCACGTTCTGGTGTTCTGTGAATCAGCAGAATAATTCAGGTTCTCTCCATCTCCTACCTCGCTCCTCTCTCTCTTCGGTCCTTACTTAGCTCAGACTCTCCTGCACTGTTTTTGTTCCCTGCCGTTGTTTTGCTTCCCTGCTATTTTTCTTCTTAACGCCCCTCCTGGCATCCATTCCCTTACTGTGCCTGTATCTTCTATCCCTCCTCTTCTTTAATTTAGCAAATGCCACTGCCGGAGCATTAATGCCGAGTACATTAATTTCCAAGTGAAGCTGATTGTAGTTGAATGAAGAATGTTGGTTTGTGAAGGTTTTTTCCTGATTGAATAGACATATTTAACTATTAAAAATGAGAGTTCTCTTATATATTTGATGTTTTTGTTATGAAATACTGCTATAACTCAATGAGGTGATATTTTTATATTACCCAGGCTGCACAAAATGACTGTGTAATGTAAATGGGGTCGTAGTGACAACCAAACAATTCCTCTCAATCCTGCACTTTCGCTCAACGGCGTTTTCGGCTGGAGTTGGGGGAGACCAAACACAGCTAAAAAGGTGCCAGAAACAAGTATGCTGGGAGGCAATTAACACCTGATTGCCAACATGTCAGTCCTATCAAAGGGGTTACCTAAAATTTTGTTGTATAATAGTTTCTTTTTATTCCAAAGTAAGTGTTTCCACCACCAATTTCATTTAATTTGAACATTTTCTTGTCATTTACTCATTTTCATGAAGAGAAAACACATTAAGAATATCAAAAGCTGATTTGTACTTAAATGCAGTCCCAACAGATACAGAAGATCAGTTTTTAAACTATAACAAATATATAACTGCATTAATTTTCAACCTTACATGGAGAGGTGCTACCTTTAGTTGCACTTCCCCTTTTCCACCACAGTGGGGAGCTCCTGAACTACAAATACAGCGCTGTTCTTCCTCCATTACTCTGGGGGAAAAAGAGAAGGCATCATACAGCTCTCATCTCTCATAAGATTGAATGTCGTTGCACTCTTAATGTCTTCAAGATGAATATCAGCGTTATATCACAAGAAGGCGCATCGCTCCTCACGCGTCCTACAAATATGATGTAGTAAAATGCTTCCCCAACTTCTTCGGTGTTGCTCAATGTGACAGATCGCTGTCTGCAAAGCAACAATAAAGTCAGCGTAAACATATTGGGAGATTACTCAAAACATGAGACAACAGGATTTCTTGTCACAGTCAACTGGATGATACTTCAACTTGAAACAGTAGTCTGAACAAACTGCGCTATTAAAAGGTTGAAATAAAGCACCGCCATGATGGTAAATATGTTCCCTACGGGGTAATGTCATACACTGACCAGTTTTAGTCCTCATAAGAATCCATTATTTCTGGCTGTATTTTGTCAGCAGCCAAACAACATGATGCAATGTCTCCCCTCCCTCCACCTCCCTGTCCTCCTGTGTTCTTTCCTGGATGGTTTGAAGGGTCAACCAGCGCAGCGAGCAAACCTCTGCTGGTGTGGAGGTCCCTGATGATCTGCCAGAACAAGACCTGATCTCCTCTTCCTCCGTCTTTCTCCCTTCCAAGTGTGTGTGCATTAAACAGACATGATTCATTGTCAGATAAGCTACCAAAAGAAATGGATTTTATTATGTTTTCATTCGTGTGTGTGTGTGTTTTTCTTGGCCTGGTAAATAATTCAGCAAGGAGAGTTGTATCAGGAGAACTAAGAGAGTGCATGGTGGTCTGTGCCAGATATCAACCCTGGTTTTTCAGGAATAGGAGATTTGGCAGCACTGTGACATGAAGTGATACAAACCGATCTCACACTTCCCCACCACACACACACACACACACACACACACACACACACACACACACTCATACACACACACACACACACAGAGGAAGAAGGAGAGGCCTGGGCCTCATTAGCCATGATGAGGACAGGGAGCTGCCATCGCCTCTCCATCCCCTGCATGTCCCCCATGGCTAGGAACAAATTGGTGACAGTGCTCCCAGCCACTCTGTCGGGCTACCTGCGATGCACTGGGCTCTGTCAGGCTTCTCCTTCCTTCCACACTGCTGTACATTTGCGTATTAGTGTGTGTGTGTGTGTGTGTGTGTGTGAGTGCACGTAAAGAGAGAGAAGACACACATGAGAAAAAGGAGAGAGGGAAGATGAGCTCCTTGGGTACACTCACCGTCACCTTTGGCTCGGCCCAGAACTGAGTTGTGATACAAGTGAACACTTCACCTGGTTGGCCTCTGAGTCTTATGAAGGGGCCCCTTCCCCAGCGAGCGTGTGTGTGTGTGTGTGTGTGTGTGAGGGGGGGGTCAAGGGGGTTCAAATCCCTGCCTCAGCTCCTGACTTGTGCCTGCTGCACCTGTTATTAAAGTCAGACACACCGTCGCCACCGTCGGAGCAGCACACACAGTGAATCCGTTATGCTGCATGGGGATAGTTGGAAGGCATGTGTGCAGGAGTTGCAAAGTGCTGATGCATGCAGTGATATATGAACATATGGCAACAACACGTACACTCTTTCTCACATGAGACGCTGCCTTTCCCCCTCCCCTATCTTTTTATTTAATTTTCTACATTCTCACTATTTCCGCTCCATCATTTTTCACGCCTGCTCATTATCCTCCCTTATTAACTTCCCCAACGCCGTCTCCCCATCTCCTGACCCGCTCGGTAAACTTGTGAGCCCTCTTGAGTGTCAGTGTCTAGACGGAGAGGCACCTATTCCATCAGCCTCGCAGGTTCAAAGACATCCTGTGAATTTCTTTACAGGTCGGGCTGGCATAAAGTTTCAAGGTGCACGCAATCATACACACTTATTCTCCCGCTCTCTTGCATGCTCTATATCCTCCGTCTCCCGCTTATTTTTTTTGCTTTAACCCTCTTTTCCCTCATATTTTTTGGCCACTCCCCTTCCTCACCGCCACCCCCTCGCCACTTGCTGTCTCGCTCAAGCATATTTTTCCTTCGTTCTCTTTTCCACCGTCTCCCTATCCCTCCTCTCCTGTCTCCCAGTTCAGTTTAGCAGATGCACCTGATGGCAGCATCATCCTGGAGCACCTGTCAGCTGTCTGCCTTCATCACGGTTCCTCTGCTGCCACGGGGGCCACGGGGAAGTAAACCTGCAGACAGTCGCTACCATCAACAGCTGCATCTTATTATTTTCAACACCCGTGCCAGTCAGTTTCTACCAGAGATGCGTGCATTTTGATTATTTTTGTGTGTGTGTGTGTGTGTGTGTGTGTGTGTGTACGGCGCCTCCTCCTCAGTCTCATTGCTCCTAAGGATTCCGGAGCTCAGCTGTTAATGCGAGCAATTATAATCGAGCAGAGATGGAGGTGAGGTTGGAGACGGAGAGAGGAGTTTCTCCAGCCCGTCACAGGGAAGAGGAAGGAGAGGAAAAACCAGCAGGCATACGTTGTCAAAAAATGCTCTTGGCAGTTGTGGATTATGTTAGTGACTGTTACCGTAACTTAGCTAGAATGCCTGTCACATGTCCAACAGGCAGCTGGGTCACCGAGTTTGTGCTTTGTTAAGGCAACACTCCAGAACACTAGATGGAGCAACACCTCGGTCCTCTTCTCACACCAATTAATGCGCCTCTTCTGTGGCCTCCATTTTCACAATAATGTTTAAAGTACACTGATGTACCGGGTATGAAAGTATTGATTCGGCTGAAGGGGCTGATGGGATTTGTTTCCTCAAAAGAGATTTACTCACAATGAACGTACGTGTCTCTGCAACCAGCTCTCATTTTCTTGTGGTTATGTTTTTCATCTGCGATTGTAACGTCACATACAAATGGTAGTGCTGGTTATCATACATTTGATTTGTTGAAATGATTCCCATCCAGGTAGATCTTTATTTGATGTTTTGCAGTGTGTTGCCTGCTGGCTTATAATGTCTCCTTCCTACATATTTCGGTAAATAGTGCGTGACAATAAGCGATGGGGAAGACGAGCCAGGAAATCATTTTCTCCAACCCGTTCCACTAAAATCTCTTGTTAACGACGAGGATGCAGTTAATAAGCATGAATTGTGTTGGATAGGTGGTGGAAGGTGTTAACGTAGGTGTCTTTCCATCTCCCCTCAAATCACAGTGTATGAATGAAAAATCACCCAAAAGAGGGCTTAGTAGACTGTAATAGGATTAGTTTACAGTGTGTTGTTTTTGGGATGTTTAAGTGTCAAACTTCATACTTTTTACAAACTGGTGCTCCTTTACAATTCCAACACCAGACAGGTTTTGAATTGATTCATTATTTAATCCGCTTATTTTAAACTTTAGAGGTTTTGTTGAGTTTACAAATGTAAACTGCAATATTATAAACAGGTACACTACATACTACAGGAAGAATGTATGAATTGGAAAGTAGTTCTGCAAGATTTAATGGGAGTGCACCCGACAGCTAAACTGCATTAGTACAACTGAAGATCTCAGATGTGAAGTTGGTGAATAAATGTTACCATAAAAGAAAGAAACGATGGCCAAAAGTATGGAAATATTAACACCACAGTCATTCAAAATTTGTATTAGCTTCTTTATATCGTCTATAATGTTATCATATCAGCTTCCTCTTTGACAAAAGGACAATGTCTGCTCATAGAGATGAGGTCAGAGGCCATTTAAAGAGGCTGGTGGATCAAAGATGGAAACCAAGTCGGATCGGAGTGAACCAAAACTACAGCAAGTGCAGAAACGGTGCCGTAAACCACAAATGAGCTCCCATTACCGATCGAAGCCCGTTTGCCTGTGCACACCTCATAATGAGTGCATCTCATAAATCCTCCTTAAATGATTCCCACAACACCGGCCGTGCGCTCAGCGGAGGAACGCACATGGATCAAACCATTAACAAGAAACCAGAGCGGTAGGTGTTGAGCGAAGGGCAAGAAGCTCAGGCCCCAGATCATCACCCCGCCTCGACCCACCACCCACTACGAACCTAATGGAAAGAAAACAGACAGACAATTTCTTTCAATTAGCCCAAACTGGCTGACCCAATAAATTTTAGTTTGTTCCTCGAGACGTAAGGGCCCTGTTGCATGTCCTGCTGAAAATGAAGACTAATGGGGTATGGTGGAGCTGCTGAGTGCTTGATTTTGTGGCACTATACCACTACTTCTTTTCTTACCCCCCCCTCTCCTCTGCTTCCCTCCTTCCTTGAGCAAACTGGAATCAGTGCTGACCAGGCAAAACACAAATGTTTAATACATTTATTCACGACTTGGATTCATTTTCTGTTTTAAGCATTATTCCTGAGTAGTTAGGCGGAGCTATTCATCACAGCTTGACAGCAACTGTGAACGTAACCATCGTTCACCCTCGCTGTCAGCCCAAGTGAGTAAGACTCCGCCACTCAGCTGCCTGCGGAATTACTTCAAGCTTTAAAGCAGCATGTTTTATGAGTATTTAGTGCTATAATTAAAACTGAGGTTTTTTTTATTGTTGGGTCTGTTTAAAATGGGCCAGTGAGTATTTTAATATCTTTGTTTTCTCTGTATCCTTGCCAAAGGGATGTTGACTTTACTCGCAAAATTATCATTTTTACTGTTTCACCATGCATTTCATTTTTATTGATATCTTTATTTGTCTCTTTATCTCTCCATTTTTGTCTTGGGTTTCTTTCTTAAACATCCTGTTTGTTTTTAAGTGGATGGTGCTTTAGAACTAAAACTTCATTGATTGACTGATTATCGGCCTTATATCGGATGTATCAATACATCCTCAGTACAAGTATGTTGAGTTCTGGAGATGTACTTGGTTACTTTCCACCACTGGACTTGAATGAAAAAGGTGAGAGTGAGATGAGATGACCATTAAAACCGACATATGACACTTTTCCTTTTGGAAAATAACGCCAAAAAACAACAATAAAAACAAATAATATATCCATTTGTTTATTTGCCGTCAAACGCTGATGTATGGGAGAACCTCGGGCCAAAGCTGGTTGATGATGGAAGAAACAAAGTTGCTTTGTCATACAGAGAAATATTAAGTGAAAGAGAAAAGGGCGCAAGAAAGACATTGATTTTACAATTCAGGACTCAATCAAAGAGAATTATGGATGGCAATACTACTGTGATTTGCCTGTGCTGCTCATTAAGCTCAACATCCATAGTGTATGTCGCCCCCTGGCTATGTGGGGAGAAGATTTACTGGGATAGGTTAAATACAGTTCAATACTCGGGAGAGAGGTGACGTCACACGTGGTTAATAAAGGTGGCTGGAAGAGGGAGTCGGTTAGAAGGCAGGGTGCAGAAAGAAGAGGGAGGTTAGGGAAACGGAGGGGAAGAGGAAGTGGGACAGGCAGGAAAGGAAGAGAAGGATGGGGGAGAGGGAAGAGACAGAGAGGGAGAGAGAAAGAAAGAGAAACTCCATTATTATAGCCTGAACAGATAGACTATGCATCAAAGCGTAGCGTTTATTGAAAAAAACATTTTTATGTGTGCTTTGAGGGCATGAAAATGAGAGCCCTATGCTCAAACACATCAATACAACACTGCAGCAGCCAATGTATTTTTTTTTCTCCCCTCTTCTACTTCTTTTCCCTAAGATTCCCAATCAGATCTGGTGGCTCCCTGCAGGCTTTTATGCCAACCACAAATGGTGCGACTGCCAGACTGACAAACACGCAATCACTCAGAATGGAGAGGGGAAGAAAAAAAAAACGCAGCCTCTCTTCACAAAGGCCCTTTTAATAAGCCCATGAAAAAGAGCAAGTAATCCTTTGTAATGATTTCATTAAATGCCCTCATCACACCTGGAGATAATTCCATTAAGATTGTGGCAATAAAATGAGGTTTTCATCAAGACCTGCAGACAGAAGGAGGAAAACCTATTATTCCTCTCATATTCATACGTGACGTTGCCTCTCACATTATGATATTAGGCTATTTGGCAGAATTTATGACGCTCGTGTCAACCCACGATGCTTGTGGAGAGTTTCCCCCACTGACAGAACCAGAACATACCTCAAGCACCCGTGGAGGGACACCAATTTGTGGGGTTCATCATATGTTGGCACCTTATATGATATAAGCAAGTGGATGGAATTCAAATTAGTGTGCCGTGTAGGGAGAAAGGAACACCATCCAATTAGTAAATTGTGATTCTTCTCCACGTGTCCACCTTTCACACGTTTGCTTTGCCTCGATACATCTAAAGCAGGGGTTCAACACATGCCGGTGCTGAAGAGGAAGCAAAATAAAAATTAAAAAAAAGGTGTAAAACTCCCTTAGAAAATGCTAATTCACCTTTCTTCACACTTCTAGGTAATTCTTTATTATTTTACTATATTATATTTGCATAATGGAAGAAGCTGAACCCACAACACTGATTATTATCCCCCTTTATGTGCAAATTGTTAAACAAACACACATCCAGCAGGCACGGAGCAACATTACCATTCATTTAAAATCTGATTTCCAATGTCCAAGCCCAATATTCACTCTCCTTTTAGCGCAGTTTTCCTTTGAGTCCAACCCCTCATTTCGCGTCCGCCTGCCGGTTATCGACTTCTCCCGTTTCAACTGCGCTAGCCTAACATTGTTGATCACAAGAATATGTTATTTCTGCAAGCATGCTGACAACAACCTGTGACTCTGCATCAATCTTATTCAACTTTCTTGCAATATCCTGGCCAGTGATCAGGAAGATGACATCTCCACTTCTTATCACACACAGAGGTCTGATTGGCTCGGATGTTTTTCTCTCAAAGTAAAAAAACAAACAAAAAAAAACAAAATCGGCCCCAAATCACCAAACATTTTAGGTTAACCTGCCTTCAAGATTTGTGTCCAGATCCTTGAATCTCTGACACCAAAGGTAGAATAGACAAAACTGTTGGTGCACTGAGAGTCGTGCAATGTGATTTTATTCTGATGGACTCGCACAGAAGCCCATATTGGTTTGCATTCTTAAGTAAGCAATTTTTTTTTTTTAGGAAACCAGCTGTCAATAAGCACACACCAGACCCAGAAAAAAGATGTGGGCAGCAATTCATTAAAAAATAGTCTGGAACCAGTCCCAATTTTGTGCAGGTAGCGTACAGTGAGTTAATTAATGTTTTTTGACGAAAATATCTGTGAGAGCAGAATTTGTAGACCAGAAAACCAAGGTGGCATCCTGACTTTTCGTAAATATACACGCCACTTCCTCTGGCGTGTTATCTGTACGCAATTCGAGCTATCCACGTGTATGTGTACGTTCTGAGCGAAACGACCCATCACATCCGCGTGTTTGTCAGCGCCCTCTAGCGAAACGACCCATCACATCCGCGTGTTTGTCAGCGCCCTCTAGCGAAACGACCCATCACATCTGCGTGTTTGTCAGCGCCCTCTAGCGAAACGACCCATCACAGCCGCGTGTTTGTCAGCGCCCTCTAGCGAAACGACCCATCACATCCGCGTGTATGTAAAAGCCCTTTAGGGTTTGGGTTAGGGTTCGGCGTTGATAAACATGCGAAAAGGCGATTGTGCGTAGTGATAACATGCCATAATGGCATACGGGTTGGCGTGTCATACGCCACTTCATGAGATCAGTCTGCCAATTCAACAGCCAACAATTCAAATGCATCTCGCGTATCGCATCCTCAATCTTCTATATTTCTGCACATGGCTCTTTTTTCATCAATCGATACAAGCAGCCAGATTAATCTGGACTTTCAAAAATCAGACTACAACAGTCTCTAATAGAAAAGCAGCATCTTTCAGCACCAGTATCTGCGTGACATAAACAAACAAACAAAAATCCTTCTGCGGTGCATTACACGTCTGCTCTAATCTATAAAAAAATAAGGTTTTCACTTCCTGAATGCCTATGGCATTTTACACTGCATGAATTAGCCTAGCGGCTAGCAGAATTTCAGCCTGCAAGCCTAAAATTCCAGCTCAACATTGTTGAAATAGAGAAGCTAATATTAGTAATGAGAGCTAAAATGCAGTGGAGTGTTTGAATGCCGCCTCTGCTCCGCACACTCAGAGTGTGAGTGCAAAGCCGGGCCCTCAGTGAAACACGATCAAAGGAAAGGAGAAACTAACTCACACTGAGCTGATGTGAAACCAAACTCGGGGTTCGTGTCCTGTTTCTGCGTCAATACAGAATAGTCCACATCGCAATGCGTCTTAGGATCGAGAAATGTCCACAAAACCCACTAATGATCATGAAAGTCGGATATCCTGATGAGACAGTATACCGGTGCTCAAGTTGTATTTTTGCTGAGGTCTGGATTAACACACTACCGAAAATCAGGTCTTACCCACAAAATGGAAAAAAAGGCAAAGAGAGAAAGAGGAGAGTGGGAGAAAGTGAGTTTCATCACAAAGTGTACTAAAACAGAACTTCAGCACTGCCACAATTCTGTCAGCTGGCAGTGTGCAGGTACAGTAAGGGGCTCTCGCTACAGAACTTATATTATTGTTACAAAGAATCCGGTACGTCAAAGAAAATGTGACAAAGAGAAATGGTGAGTGTAGAGTGTGTGTGTGTGTGTGTGTGTGTGTGTCACACTGTCTGGAGGAGTTGGAAGCTATGTGTTTTTGGCATTCATGTCACAGCCCCTTTTGAAAAATGCATCAAAGCAATCGCTGAACTCGTGGGACTGGGTTTGGGCACACAAAGTCGTGACCATCATCCAAACCTCAGTGGCGAGGATGGAAGGGAGCTGCTGCCTCGTGGAGGGTTTCAAATGCGCTACTGTGCCACTTAATAATAAAAACAAGTGCCCCGCCAGACCATGGTAACACAGAATCCTGTAATTTCTTTGGTAGTGCCTGTTTAGATCTAAAATGTGTGTGTGTGTGTGTGTGTGTGTGTGTGCGGATGCTACTGTGTGCAGAAACAATTTGTCAGTGGTGGTGACTGGTATTTTTTTAAAAAATTTGGAAACAGATTGTGTTGTTTTTTTACCCGTACTCTCACACACGGCTATTTGCTGCTTTAAGAATTCTCTCCTCCACCTTCTGCTCGGAGGAATCGCAAAATAATGACGGCCACAGTCTAACGATGACTTTCTTACACGCACGCCGATGGTTAGAAATTGAAATGAGATCACTCGCAGATGGATAATTCCCCGCAGATGTCGTCCTCTCCACTCGTCTCCGGCTTTGTGTTTCTCGGCCAAGACCTCACTAAAAAGGGAAAAATAAGTTAATCTCTCGGCGTGGTTAAACCAGCAAAGCTCATGCTGACATTATTACAGCCGCTAGTATTACTTCTGCTCTTCATATATGAAGATGGATCACATGTTACGGTGATTATATTATCACATAAGCAAAACCGGTCCAAAGCTGGATTTTTAGGGTAGAAACCAAGATTGACATCTGATCCCGGAGTGATAAATCAGATTTCATTTGCATCAGAGCTGCAGCTATCAATTTTTCATTATCGATTAACCTGCAAAAGATTCTCTCAATTAACCGATTATTGCTATATAACATATCAGAAACGCATCAATGCTTTGTTTGTTTTAGCCAAAACCCATTCATATTTACAATCATACATGAGACTGGCAATTTGAGATGATAACTTTTTTTTTAGTGACTCATCAATGAATCAACTAACATTTGTGGGTGTCATATTTAAAATGGTACAATATGCAACAATTTCCAAATGTAAAGACTGATAAAGACTGATAGAGAAATAATCCATGAGGCAATGTCTGTATTCATTCAAGATCTGACACTTTCCCATACGTTTGTGAGTTGTGTGTTTATTTGTGCTCTAGAACATAACAGACGTGAAACCAATCATAAAATATTGCTAATGACGATATCGCTAACGACGACGGTCCCTCTCTTTGTTCACTTTCCTGCTCGCTCAACCACCCTTGTGCTCTCTCTCCTTCTCGCTAACGTATTTAGCCGGAAAGGAAGGGCAATATTTTACAAACAGCAAAGGGATAATGCGACAATTATCCCTTTAATTCTCTTAACATAAACATCAACCGTTTTAATAAAACTCCCTAAAGTGGAGATAAAAGAATTGTCACTGAGACATGTGGAGGACATGTGACAGTTGGACCAAAAGCACAAAAAAATAAAATCAATGTCATGGTGACATTGTTAAAACGTTCTCTCAAACAAACAAGCTGCTGTTGCATTTTCCATCATTTAGCAGCTGTCATATAAGCCGATAGGAGAAACGTGTGTGTGTGTGTGTGTGTGTGTGTGTGTGTGTGTGTGTGTGTGTGTGTCGTGTGTGTGTGTGTACCCATCACACCATCACTGGTCCGGCTTGTGGTCTATTTGAAACGGCCTTCCCTCTGTACACTGGAGCTTTTGACACCATCATAAGGTTCTGCTCTATTTATATACACCATACAGTCTGGAGGATTTTGCATTGCTCTCTCCATGTTATTTATCATGTTGTTCTATATGGTAATTCAAAAATGTCCTGTATCCAATGCAGTGTATGGCTCCAGATGAAAAAGAAATGAAATTGGTAAGTAGCCATCATGCTCTGTGGAAGGTTATTGAACTTCGGACTAAAACTGAATAAAACATGAAAAGCGAGATTAAACTATGTTCATTCCAAAGGACAAGTTCTGCGTTTGGGAAATAAGTTAACTTGCATTTCTTTCGACACTCACAAATTACAACGTGTATTGAATAGTATGTACTCCATGCAGATAGCAGGGGTTTTCCCCACAGAACGGAACGACGTATCCACTCCAATCTGAACACCACCTCTACAATCTCGTATTCATGTATATTCTGCTTTGGGCAAGATCTCCCCAAATACACTATACTGACATTAACATGAAGCACCTTAATTATTTGTATTTACTTATGCAATAAAACACCTATAGTACAGCATCACTCCAGACAGATCATGTTCCTGTCGTGAGAGGACAAAGGGAGGATGACACTGTACTACACTTAATAGACAGAATATTAGGGACATTGCTCTTTTCATGAGGTTAGTGCAGGTGGTGATTCCCAATCACAAAGACATTTCTATTTACAGTAACAATTATTTTTAAATCCACGAGTGTACCAATTCTATGGTTAGCTTCTTGAACTTAATTGTCTCAGTGTAATCTTGATATATCTGCCGCAACTTGTTATTGGGCCTAGAATTTAAAAGTGAACGCCCTTATCTGAGGGGGAAACAGAGGTCAAAATTCAAAATTCACACTGTTGCAGTAACTCCACCTCTGAGCCACAGCCACAGGGAGAGAAATCAGCCTCATCTATAATTTGGAAGCTGTCCTGGTGGGATCACATGCTGGGGTCACCACCACTTATTTGTACAGTGGGGCGGATGGGGTTTGGATTACACTGCTGTATTCCCTGGATGTTTCAAAGTCACTGAGGGGACTCTTGACTACTCACCACACTCTCCGGAATGAAAGAACAACTTGTTGAAAATGTATAGGAGTTCTAGGTGTGTGTGTGTGTGTGTGTGTGTGTGTGTGTGTGTGTGTGTTTGATGTGATGGATTTTGATTTTGTAGCGAGGTGTGTATTTATCCAAGTGTGTATATTTGCTAAGGGTGAGTGGATGTCTGGGTGAGACACTGAGCAACATGATCAGTGATTTTTTCCTGCTGGACAGGGATTGTCGGTGCTTATTTGCCAAAAACAATAAGTGAGAACAGTGAGAGCGTAGAAACAATAAGCTGGAGAATATGAAACGCTTCGTAAAACCTGAGTGGAACTGTTGAGTCGGGTGATAATTCAGTTTATCACTCTAGGGCAACCCCTTTTGAATTACACATTGATCCATTATTATAAACATATCGATTAGTGCAGCTTTAAATAAATCCACCCAGCTATAAAGCAGTGATTGGGAAAGTAATTTAAAAGAAAAAAAATTTATACATATTAAAGAAATATCGTCAAGAATGCAACAAAGACATCAAGTCAAGGTATGCAAGTGAATAAATGTGTAGAGGTTTGGGCGGGGCCCTACTGTATCTCCATTCTTACGGGTGAAATCTCATTAAAGCCACTCTTCCTCTTAGCTACAACGCCAGTGGGAAACACATTTGGATATTGCACTCAGCCTCTTCTTTTAAACACTCAGCCTGCAATCTGTTAGGGGGAACAATGGAGGAGACCGATGTGTGTGAGTGTGTGTGTGTGGGGGGGGGGCATGTATTGACTTTTTCCTCACTCCTCTTTCGTCTTAATGCATCTCATTTCCCCCCCATCCTCTTTTGTTGAACACCTTTCCTTCCACATCAGCCTTCATCAATCTCTCTATCCTTGCTGGGTGAAAAATGGCAGCCATTACTTTCGTCACGCGGTGTACAGAAATAGCATTCTTCCCACCGACAAACGGTAGGTAAAACAACTTATGGTGACTCACAAGGCCGCAGGACGAAGGCCCCGCAGCATCAAACACTCCAAAATATTGGACAAATTTTATACAGTAAACACAAGTTGAGTTTGGGAAATGGATGCATATCCCGAATAATGCAGATTGTGAAAATTGTGAGATCGCCAAAGTCAGCGTGAGCCAACCTCTGGTGACATTGAATGCCAAAGTACAAAACTTCAATCCATCCAACATTCATGGGACTGTCTAGAGCCATGGCAGCGTGGCTTAAAAATGCAACCGCATTGCTTCATCCACTCAAGCGTGATGTATGGGGAGAACACAACAGGTTAGAAATAGTAACGAGCTGTTCTGTTCTGCACAGCGTGGCCTTTTGGTATTAATGACTTCAGGTCGTTAAGTGTTGTTAAGGAAGCTGAAAGGTCTGCAGGCGCTGCATCGCTAACTAATCGATTGCCATCACCGTGCCAGATACAAAAGGTCTCGACCCGAGGGGCATGCTGGACAACGCTGTCATTATTCTCTCCTCTCAACACTGAACGGGATGCTCTGCAAAAAGCACTGATGATTAACGGCCGCAGGTGGATGATTTTAAAGTTTGAGAGTGGTAATATCCATAAAACAAACAGGGAATTGTCATTTTAGGAACAGCAATATCACAAGAAACTATCCAAAGCAAGGTCACTTTGGGTGCGAGGTCTAAACTTGAAGCCATTATCGGGGGGGAAAGCTGCACCGCTGATGCTGTTTGGAAAATGTTGGTCTGTATCTGTTGTGTAAGTAAAAAAAATCGGATTTTTGCGACATGCTGTTTTGTTGTATAACGAAACACTTTATGACACTAAGTACTGAAATAGCCTCAGTGGAAACATACAGTGTCCTCAACAGATGTGATTATGAGGATTAGGAGCGTCTCTCCCTCTCCCTCCCCTCTGACCCTCTCATTCGCCCTATGGGAGGGAGGGTGAGGGACGGAGCTGAGGGGATTGGCAAAAGGTTTCACTGCGCCCGCCGACATACTCCAGCTAACAAACAGCTCTTTCTATAAATGTGCACAGCAACTTTAATTCACATGGACGTTAGCCGTCAGCTTTTCTTTGTATAGGGTTTAGTCTTTTTTCTTTTTCAATAGTTTATTTGCTTCTTTTGGAAGAATAATAAAGATGATTAAGATCATGATTGAACACGCGAAGAAACATCCTGGGGTAGGTTGTATCATATTCATGCATCTATTGAGCTCTGTTGTTGTTTCTGTGACTAATAACAAGCTTTTTTGTCACGTTTTGATGAAAACAAAAGGCCTAAAACATTCCCAAAGAAATTGGGTATTGTTTTTTCCAAATTGTACATATTCAGGTTTGCATTCATTGAATGGTTCTGTCCATATACTGTATGTAGTAGAAAGTTTAACCTGTGTGTCAGAGTATCTATGGACACACGAAGAAATGTTGTTACCGACTTGCAATTACTACAACAAAAATATCTTACTTACCCAACTCCACAATACACTTTTACAAAAAACACCTATATGAGATGTTTTTCAAACAAAGATACAAAGATATTTGTTGATTTCATTTTCACAAATGTGAGGATTTGCTTTTCTTTCGTCCCAATTATCTTCAATCTGAAATTGCTACATAGGAAGGAGGCCTCATGTGGAATAAATGGAATATGCCGTTTACCTGCACATTGTCATATTCTGAAATAATAGCAGAATATTATATTCATACAACATTTACACCACAGCTCTATTAATTGAACGAAGGAGGAAAGCTAGGAAGTGGATCTTTGAGATTATTCTGTTACACAACATAAAACAATAATAATTACTGATTTGAACATCTGAATCATTTAAATCAAGTTCTGGGACCACACATAATTACTTTGTATCATTCCTGCACTAATTTGCTTCACTGCTATCAGAATAAAATGAAGACAGAAGGGAAAAGAAAGTCATAGAAGCTATCTGTGCTTGTTGTTTTTCCTGTTGCCTCAGAGCTATGCTGAGGGTGACCCAAATTCGTGGATTGACGGGGTTGGTTTGGCAGCGCACCAGAAAAGTAATAAGGGCAGAAACAGTATCGAACCCCGGCGAGTATAAAACACGTCCTATATCGGTCAGACTCCATGGTAAAAACGTGAAACACACTTGTGTGGCATGATATGAAGATATCAGCACTGGAGAGTGGACAGCTCCCAACACACAGGCCTGTGCTTGTGTGTGTGTGTGTGTGTGTGATCAAAGCTGACCTGCTTCCATGTTTGTTGCTGTTTACTTCATGATCGAAGCCGAGCGTCTGCAGTCAGCGTTGTGTGTGTTTACATGTCTGTGTGCATGCAGTTTAAACTGTGTGTGCACCACGTACAAAACCTTTTTTCACGCTTAACTTGAGGTTGAGAAGTTATTGTAGAAGGTTTCTGCAAACATGAAACCCCTGCTGGGTGAGCACCAGGGTGTAGTGCTATTTGTTTAAATAGTGGGGCGCACCCGTACCGCTTGTGTATGCACACACGTGTACGTTTAAGTTGTGTGTACAGACGCTTGGGCATCTGATCACTGGAATGAAAGTCTGAAGAGGGATCTGTTATAATAGTTGCGTGCCGAGTGGTTCGAGTGTATACGCTAGGGACAGATCTTTTCCTCATCTCTCCACTGCATCTTTAAAGAAGCGAATGTCAACATTTTATCATTTTCCTAATCAACAACAAGGCAAGTGGCGACGCAATCAGACAGAAGACAGATGTCTAGTTGCAGCTGAGAAGAGACATCCTTCAGTTCAACCTGATCAAACTGTCATCTCTCTACAGCTTGACTAGATCTGTGTGGGCTGAGAACAGCTGTTCCACGGCGGTGTGACTCTCCCCCTCCTTCTCTCTCCGTCTCATGCAGAGTATCACGTAGCAAAGTCGACAGGAAATGTATGGCCGTGTAGTGTTGATGAATAGATGCTGCTCGCTGCGAGGATTGACACGGCTAAGCTTTAAGGTGTTTAAGATGACATATCGCATTATCCCCCAGTCCCCACTAATGTGCTTTTCTATTTTAATTCCTGTCATCGTCGCCGCTCAGCACATCAAATAAAAGTCTATCGTGTCGGCGTGCACACGTCGGTGTCTGCGCGTTTGCTCATTTGTGAGCATGCGTTGTTTTGCGAGTGTGTGCATGTGTGTGTGAGGCGGTGTCACTCAGACTGACAGGTATGGTGTTGAGGAGGGGAGGCTGGCACACGCAGGGATGCGGCATCTCGCTCTTCCACCGCGTCCTTGCCCGTTCAACCCAGGCTGACAGTGAGCTGCCTCACACAAGGCCTGGGCCTCATGCATATGGAGGAGGGCAGGTAGAGGAAAAACAGGAATAACAACTGCCTGTGTGTGTGTGTGTGTGTGTGTGTGTGTGTGTGTGTGTGTGTGTTTCACACAGGTGCATGTTCTTGGTACATATCAGAGGCTACCACTTGGTAGAACAGGTTTGTTTACCCTCGTGTGTCTCTGTGGTCTTGGACTAATGCATTCCTCCTCTCCTCTCCACAGTTAATCCCTCAATTTATCTTCCTGACTCTGGGCATCACAGGGGCCAGCTTCTATCTCATCCGCCTGGCAAGAGGACCTCACGTCACGTAAGATAGCGTTGTCTGTATAAACTTGCAGCCGTGGTCGTAATCTCCCACCTTGATTTTTGATACCGTGCAAATTTCTGGAATCTGGTCCGCTGTTGTCAGCTGAATCCAAACCTCGGACACATAAAACTGGGTGTCATGTGAGAGTTTTTAATCCTGCCAACAGAGTCGGGTCCCGAAAGCCAGGCGCCTTTTGGATCTGGGTCCAGGCTGGAAATCAACCCAGATTCACTGCGCTTTGAGGCAAATAAATCTCACGTGTTCTTATTAGCAAAGAGCAACACACAATTCATTCAGGTAGCGTATAACACAGCTTCTCTACTACACCAACAATTTAACGGTTGGGCTCTATTACAAAAAAAAGTTTGAATTTGATAAAAAGGGATTTGAAATATAATTTTTATTCAATAAGCAAACACTTTCTAGATGAAATAGAATCAAACACAAAAGCTAATGCACATCCACATGCACTGAATTTGATAGTGGCATCACAAAGCTTTTCAGACTATGTTGAATTTGAGTTTCTAACAAAACAAAGCTGGCTGTGTTCAACCAACATCTGCACTGAACACCGTGAGTGCACGTGTGCAGTAAATGTGCAACGTTCCTGTCCTATTTTGGGCCACACACAACCACTTGTTCTGAGGGTCAGCCATAAAGCCTGACCTCATTGCCAGCTGATGATGAGTGCTGATGAGTCTGTGGCTGCCTCTGGCTCTCTCTCTCTCTCTCTCTCTCTCTCTCTCTCTCTCAGCGACTATCTAGTGTTTGTGGTAATGGGGAGAGTGTGTGTGTGTGTGTGGGGGGGGGGGGGGGGTCTCTAGGCCTCTTTGTTTGTGCTTTGGTGGCATGACGTGTTGCCAGAGATGGGGAGGGGGAGGGATGGACTGTCGCAGTGGAGCGCTGCAAAATCCAGACTTTGGTTAATGGAGAGAGGAGCACTGCCAAGTCACTGGGCTGAGCTCACCTCATATCATAATCACCCCCCCCCCCCCCCCCCAAACTTGCGTCTCCATCCAGGATGTATTTATCTCCTTTTGTCTCCGTCCTTCTGTTCCTCCGTCTTCTATTTCCTTTTATTTGTTAACATCTTCCACTCTTTTCGCCTCCATCGGGCATGCCTTGCTCGACCTCATGTCCTGTCTTTTCTCTTCCTCCTTCCTCTTTTTTGCCCTACATGCCCTGAATCTTTCCACATTTGCAGTTGGGACAAGACAAAGAACCCGGAGCCCTGGAATAAGCTTGACCCAACCTACCAGTACAAGGTAACTGCTTTCCTCTGGCACAGCACAACTACATGCTTGCTGACACCAATCATGTGGGTGAGAAAAAACAATCTGGACAAGAATAGCATTTTTTCCATGACTCATTCTAATCTAACAACAAGCCTAAAAACCAAACCAAAAATTATTACTAACCAACGCTAGCCAAATTGTTTTTTTTCAGATGCGTAAGTGAACAGTCATAATTCGCCAAGGTCAGAGCCTCAGACAAACTAATGAAAATATTATCAACGCTGACCTAAAATAGAGCAGAAAAACAACCAACTCACAAGTCCCCGAAGAGGAGATCTGGCTGATGTGTTTTTTTGAAAAAAAAGGAGCATTTTCTTAACGTTTCAAGGCTGCACTGCTTGACAGTGGAATGAAAGTCGCTGCAGACAAAAGGTCAGGATACGGCATGTTTAATTCTCCATAGCAACGCCAAAGGTCTCGCATCGAAATTCCACTGAAGTCCAAACAATGATCATAATGAGGACCGGGAAGTGAGAAGGAGGGGAGGGAGGAGGGCTGAGGCGAGGGTTTTAACGGCAGACCAATCAAGAAAAATACACAGGAAGAAAATCACTGCCAGGGCACAAAAACGTGCATTTTTCATGTATGGAGGGTTGTGATGTATGCAGAACACATGCATGCAGTCACACAATATTTATATCATCCGTTACATATGGAAACTGTCGTCCTAAAAGGATCAGCGAAACAAAATCTGGACATTAAATGAGCTAGACAGCATCACTGTAAATAAGTGTCTGCATTTGCACTTGAGGGAGGGGAAAAAAAATCTTCACCTCTGCCAACCCCCCCTCTCCTAAAGACACGGCTGATGAATTTAATTTAAGCAAAACAGATTTAAATGTATTCCTCCTGCCTTACACAGTTTGTGGCCATCAACACAGACTACAAGAAGCTGAAGAAAGAGGGCCCTGACTTTTAAAGGTCCTCCGGGCAAATCCAGGGGCACCAAGTTTGGCAGGACCTCCTGCTGTGGCCTCACTGATGTGAAGTGTCTTCCTGAACATTTCCTCCGTTTCATCTCATGCTCTGAACAGCTCTGAATTAACACTGTATCCCTGTGAACAAAACTATTAAAAAAGTGACAGAAGGCTGGTTGTTTGTGTATGATTCATGTGTTTGTATGCCCTTTTGTAGATGCTGTGAATTCAGACAATAATTAACTTTGCCTGGATATTGGAGATGAAAATCAATCTTGCTTTTTCCTCTCATTGGCGACCGTATAAAAATAATGATGTTGAATATCCGTGTAAATATTTTCTGTTAGTTCTTTCTTGTGTGAGGAGTCAAAAGTCAGGGTCTGGTGATGAAAAGCTTATTTAAGTTTATAACATGTTTCTTTAACGCTTCACTCACCAAACGTGTTGTTTAAAATCTGCAGTGGATCAAATAACTATATTTATGTGATTGGGCTGCATGTCGTGACAAATGAGAGAACATCAAATGTCACATGTTCTTGCATCCAAACCTTTGAAGTGCGATTTATCCTGAAAAGAGTAATAAAAAAAAAAGCACAGAGGTTGAGATCTTGAATGAGATACAGACTGTTAAGTCTAAAGCTGGAATTGGAGGTATTGGAGATTCACTGAATGAAAAGTGTACGACAAATACAATCTATTATTATTATTATTATATCAAATATGTATAAAATGTGTCCTGGTTAATAAAATACGACATACAAATGAGAATCTGGAACTGAAAGTCTTACAGGTTCTTAATGTTTGGATAAAACAGAGTTCACCTCATCCAGGTCCTATAGGTTAATGTCAAGTATGGCATCCTGCTGCTTCACTCCTCAAAGTGTGACATTGCCATGCAAACCGCCAATATTCGTGGTTAACTGTGTTTATACAATGAATTTATAGATGCTCTACATAACCAAAAATCTTGCTGTTCATTTTTGAGAAAAAAAAAACATTATTTACCGAGCTCATCTCATCACAAAGCCGGCACTGCTGGGACGAGCGAGTCAAGCATGCACACATGCTGAGATATGAAACTCCAGATGAAGAGGACCGAAATAGATATCAATCACCAGAGACGAATCTCCGTGTGGGTCACAGAGCTCTTTTTTTAACCCGTTTTCAGTCCCGGAAAGACGCCTTCCGAGGAGACAAATCACCAAACTGTTTGATCACAGCTCTTCTCTTAATACCAAAACATTATTTTCACTTAGGTATGGAGCAGGAAAATGACAAAATCAGTAGTTTCTCCAAATAGGCCTCCTGCTGGCATAATTCTCCCATGGCGGAGAGTTCATTGAATGATGAATGTTTGTGTCTGTGTGCGCCTCTATATGGGAGTGTGTGTGTGTGTGTGTGTGTGTGTGTGTGTGTGTGTGTGTGTGTGTGTGGGTGTGTGTGTGGGTGTGTGTGTGGTGTGTGTGTGTGTGTGTGTGTGTGGGTGTGTGTGTGCACTCTCCCTCAGTATCATTGGACACCAGACAACAACATAAAATCCCTCTAATGGCACACAAACTATCTCAAAGCCAGACCCCTGGGTTCTCCTAATATACTCCTTAATAGACAATCTATGTTCCAGACCCTGCATGGGCCCATTTATATATATATATATATATATGTGTGTGTGTGTGTGTGTGTGTGTGTGTGTGTGTGTGTGTGTGCGTTAAACAGCAATATGCTCAGTGTAACAGTGTGGTGACCTGCCCAGTGGGTATTGTCTGTTGCTGGGTGGTGATTTGTGGATTTGTGTGAGGATGTGTGTTTGTGTCAGATGCACAAAACCTGCTGACAGGTAATCAGCTGGGCCAAAGCATCACACTGGGGCATAATCACAAGGTCACCCACACACGTACGCACACGCAGAGGGGGGAACGGCTATTATCCAACCAGAGCAGCTTCCCAGGCCGTTGCCATCGCGTTCCCTCTGTGTGTTTTCGTGTCAGTACAAAACTTCAAAGGCGGAAGGTGAGGCACACCGGTGGTTTGCCGTCAAACAATTTACCAGTTAGGATAAGATGTAGAATATGGGGAGATTTTATGTCTTATGATGAATATCTTTCCTCAAAATATGTCCATCCCTTCCCAAATGTCTGCCCTAAACTTTCTTTATCTAATATGTTTTGCTCGCCTGCCTTTTAGTCAGTTTTCCAACTCATACCACTGGTAAAATAGGACTAGAGCTAAATTACAAATTACAAATTCATAAAGCTCCAACAGTTAGTGTCTGTGTCAACAGACCAATGCAGTCCTTCTCCAAAACTGCAAACATTAAAGCATACATGCAATCCCATTAAGGCCTCAGTGGGAAACAAAGTATGGCAGTGTGTGATCAAGATCTGTTTTACAAACACATGTTGTGTTTGTCGTTCAGAGGGAGCCGTTGAAGTGAGAGCACTTTCTCAGATAAGTTGACTCGTCAGTGAGAGCGAGGGCGATGGAGACCATCCTGCTCCTCGATTGCATCCTCTCCGACGAGCAAGAGTAGATATTTTTAGATGGGGATTAATTTTAATGGGTGAGATAAGAAGTGAGTCGTGGGTGGAGGAGGACGAATAAATAAGTAAATAGGACATGCCGCAAAACAGGAGGCAGCGATGGGGTAGTGTGGCTGTGGCTGCGAGGCCCTGGGCAGATCCACTGATCCAGGGGAGATAGTGAGGCCTTTCATCCTTCAATGTTTTCTCCCAGAGGTGGAACATGAAAATCAAAAGGAGCAACCCAGTGTTTGTCCAGATCTCCAAATGGAGCGACCTTCCATGAAGGAGAGGTTGTTAGGTTCACTCATTTCAAGATGACAGATTGAAAAAGGAAACGTTTTTTTTTTTGTTTACAAGAGGTCTACAAGAAGATAACATGGAGCAAAGCCAGATGGCAAAGGTTCATTAATTGTTCTTTATATTAATCCCTTGAGGGATTTTTTTTGTTTAATAAGAGCAAGGTTTGCACTCAAATCCCAATGGGGAAATTATTTGCAAAATGTTCAATAAAAAACAGCATATTTGAAATAATTTCTTTGCCTTTTATCATTTCAAGTAATCGTAATGGAAAATCGGATTTTGAGAGAAGAAAATTGCGATTTTATTTTAGGGGCAAAATCGAAGAGCCCTATTGATGAGCATGGTATCGACTGTTTCATTATCTAATGTGCCACTAGAACCTTACAGTTACAGACAATACTGTGGATATTAGCTTTAAAGAGGTTGCAACCAGGTCCAACAATTTGAAAGTAAAATCGAATTAATTTATATTATTTATGACAAGATTACCACAGAACTACTTCCTGGTTCACCTGGAAGGAATGACCCCCATACTCAAATAGCTAATGACTTGACAAAACAATAGCCATTTAAGGTCCACTATCTATTGGATAGCCTTTTCCAGAGCTTTCAACAGTGCGTGATTAATCATTTTATTTACACATGCATATTCTTACAAAAGTCAACAAAGCAAAGAAATAACTTTATATACATTTTCACAGCTAGTTTGTTCTTTCCCGTTACAAACACAAAATACTTCCAGGTGGAATAAAAAACATTGCCTCAGTAAGGTTTTATTCACAATTTATGTCATAATGAGCCGACCAACGCAGATTGTTAAACCTCAACACAAGCGAGCCACTTGTGAACACGGCTATAAAGAGGAAACCAACCAGCCCATCTCACTAAAAAATACAACAATGTACCAGGTAACATCCTGCCTGTATACATTTCTAATATAAATATCTAAATGTGCCAGCGGCATGTTTATAATAAACAGCATGAGAATAGCTTGCGCTGTGTGAAAAGCAGGACAAAGAATTATGCTGCATTGGCAGTCTTGCTTCTCTGGAATCCCCTCATCGCTTCAGGAGCAAAGTTTCCATAAAGTTGGAGGAGGTTTCAATTATTGGCTCCCTGCTGAAGGTTTACTGCAGGTGTGACAAAAATGTTTGTTTACTTCAGGTTAAAAAAAAAGAAAGTCGGGGTATATATTAAAATAATAAAAATGTATAACTGGCTCTTTAGGACACGCATGCACAATCTCACTCTCTCACCCACACTTTTTAAATTATTATTATGTCAAAGAAATGATGTTCCACAAGTAAAGCCAAGGTGCAACAGCATTTAATTAAAGAAATGAGCAAAATTACTTTTTTTCACCTCAAACATTTTGACTCTTTCAAAGAGTCTCTAGGTTGTGTCTGTCAGACGGTCTGAAGCGGATACTAATATATCAACACAGCCATAAATCATTCACAGTATTTCATAAAATATGATGAATGTGTTCTCGTAACATATCTTTACTGAAAAACATGTGAGCGTGAAGTCCGGGGGTTTCTAGATTAACGTGTCATTGACATGAATGGGTTCCACCACGTGCACATTTGAAGGAGGTGACTTCCTAAACAAAATACACAAGAGGACAGAAGAGTAAATCATGCCCACATTTGTTTGGATTATAATGAAAAAAGGTTGATATGATAATAAATATTATACAGTAATACAAAATGCCCTAGTGCATTCAATTTTGAATTGTCATTTTGTGCTTTTTTTTTAACTTTACATTTTATTTCCACCTTAAATTTGAATATAAAAAGTGCCTAACTTTCAAAATCTCCTTTATTCTCCTCATCTCTGTTGCAGCAGATTTTACAATTCCCATCTTTGCTTTTCATCTTTAAGCAGGATAACAGAATAAGTGAAAACCACAATGTGTGATATGTTTTTGTATTTTATTTGAGTTAAAGGTTGCAATTTTTTTTGCATTTGGTGTGCCTTACTCTTCAGCCTAGCGGCGTTTACAGTGGATCCAGCAAAGTGTTACAGGAACAAACATTAATATTGCTGTCATTAGCAGTAGTATCAACAGCAGGTGCAATGGTATGAAAGGATTAGAACGGGGATTAGGATTATCGTACACACAGACAACACCCGCACACTCTGAAGGGATGCTTCTAACACCATGTGGAGCACTCATGTTTCATTAAGGGATAATTACAGTACATTAGCGTGGCTTCAATGTGTAAACATGACCTGAAACATCATGCAACCAGACAACCCTCCCCGGCTATATTTAGATCTTTGTTTTTTTGTTTTTAACCATCATATCAACTTCTGACAGATTTAATTATGACAGTTATTGAAGTGACAATGGTACATCCATGCTTACTACAGATCTCTCTCTCTCTCTCTCTTCTCTCTCTCTCTCTCTCTCTCTCTCTCTCTCTCTCACACACTCACACACACACACACACACACACACACACACACACACACAGATATAACGGATCGAAGATACATTTTTAATTAATTGTTGACATTGTCATTTATCCCTCTCCTCATTAAACAGACATGATTTATTCTCAGATCAGCTACCAAAAGAACTGAATTTTATCATGTTTTCATTCGAGTGTGTGTGTGTGTGTGTGTGTGTGTGTGTGTGTGTGTGTGTGTGTGTGTGTGCTTCACAACAGCAGAGGGCAGATCGGAGGGGAGTTTTCAGGCTGTGATATATGACCAACATTATGAGGAAATGTAGCAGATGGGAAATTCTGTGTACAATTATGACAATTACAACTGAACAGTACTTTTTTATCTAACTTTTTCTTGCTTATGGACCGATTCATTTTACAGAGTGATTTTACGATCCGTTCTGCTGCTAAAAGATATCGCTCATCTGTGTCGTTTCTAAGGAATGGAATATTCCAGTTAACTCCCCCCAAAGGGTAAAGAAAAAACTTGGTGATATAAAATAAGCAACACAAACTGCAAAGGGGGCCTTAAAATCCTGCACCTTAGTACGTCTTGATGCTGCCTGTGCATGTCACGTGCATGTTTCGCTCGTATACATGTTGTAGCCTCTCAGTCCATTTACAGTTATGCACAGGTCTCTGTGAACCTTTTTTTTTTTTTAAAATACATTCATTTTAAAAAAAAAACCTTCACTGTGAAACGTACATTACTGATGCTCATCTGTCAAAAAGAGAAGGGTGACTTATTGTTAACCAGATCTGACCCTTTGTATCCAAACAATTTATTGTCCAGCCAAAATCACATTTATTCATCCCTTTTTGTAGTCAGTATTGTTAAAAAGAGGGGTCTTTGGGGAAATGCTTATTTAGGCTCAAGGAGAACAAAGAACAAGTGATTTAGAGATCAGACTGTCAAAAACATGCTACATTACTTACATCACCAGTCATCATCGCTGAATAGTCTGCTCATCCCCGTTTACTCCCAATAAACTACAACATGGCAGGTGTGTACGCTTCCACGAAGGCAACCCCTAACCTCCAGTTAGCCATTTAAACAGGTAGTTTTTACATCAATACATGTATGGATGCAGCCTCAAGTGCTCAAACAAACACTGCAACTCATATTGCTCTCATTGATCTCATATTGCACCAAACACATGTATAGCCACGTATTAGGGAAACAGGGATGGATCAGTTCAAGCACAAAGCAACCACCTGATACATAAACACTGCTGCAGGATCTGTGAACATTACCGGAAGCCTTTGAGCTGACAAAAGCCCTTGAAAACCAAATGTTACGTGACAGAAGAGCAGCAGAAAACAGCATTGATATGAGGCTGCAGCAGCACAAACCGCAGACAACTAAGTAAAGCATTAGATTCAGGTATGACATGAAAAAGCAGTAAAGCAAGCTTTCTGTCACATGAAGGAAATACTGTGTGACAGGTGTGTGCAATGCAATTAACTACCAACTACTATAAAACATGGAGTCATCAGCAGCAGGCTATTGATTGTTCACTTCAACAAAATAAACACAAAAATGCACTTCTATGTTCTTACTTTATATATGATATGTTGTGGTTTATTTCTTTTGACAAATGTACTTATTGTAAGCCGCTTAGGACAAAAGTGTCTGCTAAATTCCCTAAATGTAAATGCTAACGTGTATGTAAACAACAGCACAGAATGACAACTGCCAGGTTACAAAAGAAGTAATTTGTTAATCCCAGTTTACATACAGAATGATAAGGTGTAAATCTAGGAAGACACTCAACAGACAACAAGACACAAGCTAGCTAGCTAGTCACGTTAGCACACGCAGCTAACACTTACTTGGTGAAGCAGGCGTCCCCGGGCATCATAGCAGCTAAGTATGTCGCCAAGAAAGAGTCCTGAAGTTTCTTCTGTGAGTTGTCCTCTTTTTTCCGTCCAGAAGTAGCAATTTAAATCCGACAGTGAGTGATGGTCTTCGAATAAAGCAGCTAGCAACAGTGGTAGCTAACAGGAAGCAGGGCCTACACTATGTCCTCCTCCAGTAAAGCCCTATTTATGTTAAACGTGGCTTTTAAACTGGTTCAGGGCTGTTGTTGAAAGAAAGTAGTTTATACGAGCAGCAAAAGCAGCCGTAGTTGGGGGACGGAGTGTATTTAGACGTGTGACGGCCAATAATTTGACGTGAAGTCTCAAGTGGACAAAGCCGAACGTCGGTATTGGGCAGCGTTTAAATAGCCCGCCTCATTGGAAGGGGCGCGTTAGATTTGTGACGCAGCGTGTAGAGGTTGTAACGTAGAGGTAAGTCCTATGTCCCCAGGGTCCTATGTTCCCCCACTGTTATAGGCCATAAAGGCAAAGGCAAATTTATTAATACAGCACAATATATCATACACTGTTGTCATTAAATGTGCTTTAAAATAAGTAATATAAATGAAATGTGAACAAAAATGAGATAAAATAAAACATTAATAATTAGTTAATTATTTATCTAATTATATTATATACATTATTTATAATATAAATATAATTATGATTATAATTATAATAAATGTAATCATTTTACAGTAATGTAAAACTGAAAAAGATGTCCCCCAGCTCTATTCAGGCTATTACGGGAACTGAGGTGACAAAGCTGTTTTTGTTGTAGGATTTAATGTAATCCAGCTGGTTTTTGCCTCTAAACCGGTTTAAAAGCCTAGTTAATGGGAATACCTTTTTTTTTTTTTTTTTAGCTTTGACTGACATCTGACTGCATTTTCTCAAAGACTCGTCCCCTGATGGTCAGCAGAGAGAATTTAAGTTTAAACCTGGTGGAAACAGAATATTGTACTCAGCGGGAAATAGATACGTTCCTGTAATATTTGAGCGAAGCAGCGTGAACAAGTACAAGCTCTAAACTAATTAGCTCACAGGTCTCACCGTTCTTATTACTGACATATGAGTACTCATAAACATAACAGTAATCCACTGGAAGGGTAATTATGGAAATCTTTTTCAAACATTTCCAAACAGCCGGGGAGGAAGTATACCAAACCGGCACTGTGAGAATACTGTAACGGGTTAAAGTTATTTGAAAAATAAATACTCAATATTGTAGAAGGTGATCATGTGCTTTGTGTTTAAAATCAAATATGTAAAGTGACTAATGTCAAATAAATTAAGTAGAAATTACAATACTTATTGCCAATCTATAAGGCAGGCATACTCAAGTACATGTAAATGTAGTATAGTATTTGTGATTCTCCTAATCTATACTCTACGATACCTGCTTTGGTATTTCTTATTCTACTCACATTTGGCATTGCAGTAAGACCTCCACCTCTGGCTGTTACAGCAGTCCACATGAACCCTGTAGCACTTTAACAGAATATCTCCCTCCCCACAAGATGCTCTTCAAAACTCGTGCGGTTGTGATAAATTGTGTGATTACTATTAACATCAATGACACAACACAAGCTAGGTTTGCATTAATGATTTTATTAGGCTTCAACTAAAACTAATTGGGTGTAAAAGAAACTTCTCAAACTCGTGTTGATGTACAGTACAAATGCTGGCATGACAAAATAACAGAAATCATGACAGACCAACAGGTTCATGCACATATTAGGAAAATACTTATTGGTATATTTTGGCAACGTCTATTGGCTGTCAAACACCTGTGATGTGGAAGATTCATATGATTTGGTTCACTTTAGAAGCTGTGTTTTGCAAAGTAAGAAAGTAACCACATCATTTCTAACGCCCCCTTTTCTCGATTGTGCTGTACAATCATTTCACAAACAGAAATCTTGCTTCCTCACTGATGCAGTGATAATGGATAACGGTTCAAACCGGTGAGCCAGACACACATTTTTTTCTCCACCAAATCAAGGTCAGTTTCCATCATTGAACGCCATGGTGAAGAGAAAAATAATGACACTTAAATCAAGCAGACTACGCTATAAATAGTCTTCTCACACAACATGTCGACTGGTATTGGAAACCTTCAGATACGTGTAAAATGACGGCTGTTACATTGGCTAATTCTTTCTAAATAAACACATACAAAAGTATATCCTCTTTGTAAACACACTTAAAGTATAAAACAATCCAAGATGACATTTCTGTTATTTTTCTATTTGGTTATTTATCCGTCACAACAAAATATGTAGCAATTCAAATCTATCCAATGAAAGGCTAGAAGAAAAAGAAAAAAAGACAATGCAGTCACAATAGCGTCAAAAGAAAATAACATCCTCTGATACAGGTGGACACATGTTTTTGTTCCTTTCTAAAGCAAGCCGATACAAATTTGATTAAATTCTGAAGGTTTTGATATTTTATTTGTGAAAATAAAAACATTGTATGTGAAAACATGTTACGTTGCTTTACTGGACGATATTATATTAAAAGACGTCACAATTGTTTAGCCTACCTCCTTACTTTGGAGACAAGCTAAAGAGCTAGCTTTCATATATTATTACATTTTGGGTTCATTTCTGAACTTCAAGGAAATTTGCTCCATATACAATTAAAAGGCCAACACAAGATTGTATGGCAGAACAACCCATCACCTCATATCCTTGTGTACCTGGTTTATTAAACAGAAAACACACATCTCCCATATGAATATAATCTACTATTAGTGACATTAGTTAAGACTCTGCATCAAGACCTCTCAGTTTATGTTATTATAACAATGAATCGTACAATAATCAAGTGACAGATCCTGTGACACAAAGAACGGTTGCTTGTTGTTTGATTAGACAGGTTTTCCTGCCCCATTAAAGTAATTGGGTGACGACAACTGAGAAATATCTTTACGAATACAATAGAAAATAGGTTCATCAGCTCTACAAAATCTGTCAAATTTTACCATTTCTCTACCTCAACGTGGAGGCCAAGTTTTAAACAACACAAGATCGATGGATTGCTGCAAAGAAGTATTAAAAATGTCGTTCCCCAGATCAGATTGGAAAAAAGAGAGTCATCCTGATTCAAAAGGTACCAACATCAACATGTCTCCATCTCCTTGTGCACTCTATGCCACCTGGCTGCGATGGCCCCACGGACTCCATGTTGGTCGGTCTAATGGTCGTGGAAGCCTGGCATGGGGAATGGCCGGGCAAAGGCCTCGACACGGTGGCGAAGGTTGGCGATGCGAGAGACCGTCTCTGGGTCCTGGAGAAGGAAGTTCTTGAAGTCCTGGAGCTTTCCTGGAGAAGACAACAGAGGAGAGGGAGAGAGAGGACAAGGCTCAGCTTTCTTTTATTGCCTTTTGTTTCCCCTAATGTTTCAATATCCAACAATGTATTACAACACACAGCATGTTTTTTACTTGTGCAGCCGTTCTAAGAACTCCATGGTTTTAAAAATAAAGAGACAAGAAAGTGATAATCCAGGTTACATTGTAATCCGGCTCCCCTCACACTGTCGGCTTACCGGTCTTTTTCTTGACATCCAAAGCGATCTTGAAGCCCTCATCCATGAACTCGACAACTTGCACAAAGTCGGCTTCTTTGAACTGTCTGGATGTCAGGGCCGGAGCACCTAAGATGGAGAAGAGAGCAAAAAAAACAACTTTACTGGAAATCACTTCCTTTCACTTTCACGGGTTCAACTGTCACTAATGAATTTCACTATATGGACTATTTGGGGAGAAAAAAAAACCAAATGGAATCCTGGAGCTTCTTGAAATGTCAGTAATGAATCTACAGACTCAGGATGAGTCAATCCCAACACTGATGCTGATAGGTTGCTAAGCAGCAGCCCTCATCTCAATAAAATAAACCAGTGAGCAGTGCGTTGCACTGTGAGTGAAGTTTCTCGCCTTAAGACAACACTAAAAATGTGGCGAGAGATGTGGAGCTCTTGCACTTCCTGGAAGATGATTAAAAACCCCAACATGCTTAATTAATCATGATCTGCTCAGTGCTGGTGGCTTAATTAGTGGCTGAGTAATTTCCATATGTAGAAATAGATTTTGAAACGGTGAGTGAAATTAAGATTAAGTAAAGAGGATGCTAACTGCAAAGTAAAATTGATTGAAAAGCGATGGAACATAAAATAGCTGACCATCACATCAAGACTAATTATCTAAAAGTTACAGACACGTTTTTGAAAATAAAAATGAGCACCATTTTCTTCATGTGGTTTCCGATATCTTTAATAATAAGCGTGTCAAGATCGAGACTGAGTCCAGTTAAATGTAGTGTAACGTGAAGCTGCTCCTTACCTAGCCTGAGGCCACCAGGAGTCAGGGCGCTCTTGTCCCCGGGGCAGGTGTTCTTATTGGCAGTGATTGACACAAGCTCCAGCACCCTCTCGGCCCGAGCCCCGTCAATGCCCTTAGGCCGCAGGTCAACCAGGACCAGATGGTTGTCGGTCCCGTCTGAAATATTCAGCATTCATAGTTAAAAAAAAGAACTTTTGAAGAGGAGGAAAGTCGGAGGCTTTCCCCCCCACTTTTAAGCCTTTGATCCGACCACCTCAACTTTAGTTTTAACATGATAAAGTAACATTAGATTCGTTATTTGTAGGATATTAAACTGAAGCACAGATAATGACAAAGCCTGATGCCCCTATCCTAATGCCTTTGTCTTACATTTGTCCACATATCTACTGTACTTTATATCGTGTGTATATTATAACTAGTAAATATATAAAGTATATCATATATATAATAAAGTACACAAGTTTCCTATTGAGTATAACCGTATAATTCTCTCCCTGATTATTCTTTTCACACAGTCTATGAAAAAGGAGTAGCGCACAATGCAGTGTAAGCACAGTACAAGCCTGTATTTGTTTAGGGTATCAATTGAAGGCTATACATAAAAAAAGAGCTGAGGCCAGCGAATAAAATGCCGTACAAGATTCAGTATTTGCTCACAACCAGAAAGTGACCACTTTCATCTGTCCCACCCCCCTGACTGGCAGTACAGCCACACTGACATTAGCTTATTTGCACATCATGAATTTAAATGCCTTTCCGTTTTTTTCTCGTCACGTAATTTGCATTTTGTGACAGCACATTTTTCTTTATTGACCATGTTGTGTGTTTTCTGTGTTTGTTTGCTGAGCCAGTGTCACCCTGTAAATTACAAAAAGAAAACAAACGAATGCTTAAATAAAAGTTAGATTACCTGAGACCAGGGTGTAGCCTCTGCTAATGAGAGCTGCAGCCATAGACTTGGCATTCTTTAGCACCTGGGCAATGTACTCCTTAAACATGGGAGAATGTGCCTGGAAACAAACAGGGTTGAGCCGGAATGAAGAATTAATTAATGATTAAGAAAACTATTTTCAACAATATAAACATATCACATAGGTACAATTGAGACGTCAGCTTTTTATCCTCCTTAATGGATTCAATTCAATTGCTGTCTAGCGCAGCATTAAGATCCGGAGAGTTCCCAATTGAGAAAAAAGCTCACATTAGCTCAGCACCAAAGCATCTCTGTGGTAAGATTCAGTTTCACAGTGAAATGTGATTAACCAGTTATCAACTTCTTATGAGGAAATAGCAGACCAAGATAAAGTGTTACATCAATACAAACACATTTACAAAATCGGGTGTCTGTGCGTCGCACTGACCTGTTTGAGCGCCACAGCCACGCCAGCGATGGCGTGGTTATGTGGTCCGCCCTGCAAGGAGGGGAACACAGAGAAGTTGACCTTCTCCTCAAGGTCGTACGCGATCTCCTTCCCTTTCTTGTCCACTGAACGAACACCCTTGCGATAGAAGATGAGGCCAGCCCTGGACAGAACAGATTCATTAACTTGACGAAGCACTTTTACCATATTCGTCTCTCAAACCCATCAAGGTTTCATCCTTGGTAATGTATGCCCACTCATGGCACATCAGCTGTCTGATTAAAAGGGAATCACATCATCACATCAATGCTATTAATAAAATAACTATGATGCTCAGAGCAGCAGTTCTAATGACATATTTCCTGAAAGGTCTCTTGTTCCTACCTGACTCCTCGGAGGGATTTGTGCGTGGTAGAGGTGACCAGGTCAGCGTGATCAAAGGGAGAGGGAATGGCTTTGGCTGCCACCAGGCCACTGATATGCGCCATGTCGGCCAGCATGTAGGCCTTAATGTCGGTACACAGCTGATTGGAAAACAAAAAAAGGTAGAAAAGAGGGAACAAACACAAAATTAGGATTTTAATGTATACCACAAATCAGGTCATTTTTAAATTGTATTTTAATTTTAATTTCTCAAAATCACGACATCCGTGTCCTCTTCAGTTCCCCTCTCAGTATTTTTAAATGTGTGACTATGTACAAAGGGTAAGTATTATACTGTTAAACAAAATGTGAAACGTCCAAATGCTTAGAAATTGCACAGTATTTGCATAAAGTTTTTTGAATATATATATATAGAGTTGACCATAAACCACTATAGTGACTATAAAACTACATACCTCCATACATCTGCCTGTGTCATCAGTGACCAAACTGTACTCTGTATATGTTGAAATACGAGATAAAAATCTGAGATATAATGACTTGGTGCAAATCCATTTACATTTTACCCCCCACGGTTAAGATTTGATGATAACTCTACATCTATAAGCAGTACCTATTTTCCTCAAAGGGCAGATATTTCAAATCACAGCTGGAGTTATTACACTCTTCAGCAGTCTGCAGAGGCCCGAAATATTACAGCGTAATTCAATAAATCCTTGCCGTCTCTTGCCAGCATTTATTGAAAACGGCACAAACAATAAATAGCTCGCTAACATGCAAATGACTCGCTGGCGAATGATCAGAGCAGTAAACATTCTTTTTAGTGCTCCAATTAATATTCATTATCATGACAATCTCCCTTCCTCTCATATCTAAACTGGATCGGCACATGTTTATTAGATTAAGAGGCAGGGTAGATGGCGGGGTTACTGGAGGGGGTAAAGAACAAAAGAGGGGGATGTGGGGTAGCTGATGAACGCAGATAGGGAAACAAATTTCAGATTAAAAAAAAAAAAAAAAAAAAAGCCAGCTCAAATCTAGGTAACACAACACTGAGAATCTGGAGAGAAGCCCGGCAGATTCTGCAATAAAACTGTGAACCGTTCTACAGAGACATGCCAGGGGGGAAATATGGCCCCACTTCAGGCCTTGCGGCAAAGTAGTTATGATGCTTAATAAAAACACAGCTCTGTAATGGTGGGACACTCCATCTGATGGTGCTCGCTAAAGTGGGGCGCTGCAACAACAAAAGGGAAGCAGTCAGGGAGTGAATGAAGTGAATCAGCGGGTGGGTATAACAAAACAGATAAAGGGGGCCTCTTGAGCACCGCCAAAGAGAGCAATGAAGTGTGCAGTTAAAAGTTGCTGCCGTGTAACGCATGAGTCAGTGTGAGCATCCGCGTTCAGTTCGGATGAGTAGGCAACAGAAAGCATCTGTGTTGTCGAGTGCAAGTGTGAGAGACCCTACAGAATGGTGCACGTTGGGAGTCGAATCAGTATTTGCAGGACAGGAATGAGTGAAGATGTGGTTTTAGAGGCTCGGTCCAACCTATCAGTAAGAGAAGCCGGCGTTTGTGCCCGCTCAGGGGAAAAAGGTTGACTGAGTTTGAAATAAGAGGACAAATCTGGTCCGACCTTCATAACCCAGGATGAGAGAACGGGTGGCAGGAGAGGACGGGACGCGAAACACACACACACACACACACAAAGCTGGACTGAGTGTTTAATACAGAGAGTTTTTTCCGGGCACCTTCTTGATGCGGGCGTAGTCAATGAGGCGGGCATAGGCACTGGTGCCAGCGATGATGAGCTTGGGCCTGAACAGCTTGGCCGTCATCTCCAGCTGGTCGTAGTCTATGAGTCCGGTTGCAATCTGCAGAGAAACCAAAAGGGAGACAGATTGAGAAGAGGAAAAAAAGGGAGGCTGAGAGGGAGGAAAGAAGGGGAGGATGAGGATGAGAGTGAGGGTCAGGAGGGAAGCACATTTGAAATACTCTGGCTGCCTTTAAAAGGGGGAAGGACTTTATTGAAGGGATACATTTCAACCTAACACATCAACAAAGGAGATGGAGCAATTTGAAGTAATGCACCCCTACTTATCCTAATCCAGCCTTTCAGGGATCTACTGAACCGGCGTGATGAGGCTGAACAGATCAGAGGTTGCTTCTGAGATTTTATCTGCGCTTTTCATTGAAATAAGCAATTTGAGGTATGTGTTAGACAATCCGTTGTTTGGGAGATATATGTCTGAGTCACATGAAATGGAGTCAGACTGGATGAATCAAATGCACCAGTGTGACTTGGAGCCTGAACCGCCAGTTTCACCCCTCTACTCCTCCGCCGAGCGTCGGAGCGGAGAGACGGTTCGAGGCGAGAGCGGCACGGAACGGAAAAAACAAAGTGGGAGACAGAAAGGACGTGGGAATAAGAGAGACGCAGACAAGAAAAAGAGAAGAGAAGGAGGGAAAGCTTTATTTAGACAAAGTGATAATCTCCCATCTCCAGAGCACATCTATGGATGCCCCCTCACTCCATCAAGCTGCTCATTGTGAAGAGAGAGCCAGTGGTGCTGGCCAGCCTGTCGATTTCCCATTATCTCTCTCGCAGAGGGGTCCTGCCTGCCCATACATCAGCAGGTCTGGACATGCAGACTCCCATGGCCATCCATCAGCCTCTACCAACAGCATCACACAACTATGAGCCCTGGAATAATACACTAACGTACGATGCGCCCACATGTATGTACAGATTGCTGGTGGTGGACACCACTTTGAAAGTTGACATATTATACTAACATAATGGGAATGTTTTACATAACATACTTAACTAATAGGACTGTAAGGTTGCATTGCGAGTGAAGGGGCCAAATATCAAACAAAACGCCTGCATTTACGCCCCTCTGTGGCAAAGCACCAGCCAGCATGTGCTTGTTGGGCAGAAGTTTCTTAAATAAGACACTGAATCCCGAGCCAGACTAGCTGGTGTAATCCCTGTGGGGGTCACAACAGCAAACTAGACTTCCCGAAGAGGGATCTTTTATCCTGCATGTTTTTGTCTCGTCTGTTTATTTGAATCAAAGTCATGTTATTTGATGGTTTTTCGAAGAGACCACGACGAAAAATACTTAACATACATTTAGATATTTGTGCTTATTGAGGATTTGTTAATCTAGTTTTTTCCTTTTGTTGATATTTTAGTCAATTCCACGAGTGTTTAAGACATTGCACATATTGTGTTACGTTAACATACATTTATAATTCTTTTATTTGATAACTAATGATGAGGCTGACTGAAATTGTTGTATTAAGTATTAAAAAAAGTATGTTAAAGTTATTCTAAGTTGCTTCATGTTTTAGTGGTCTAGTTTTCATAATTTTCTCCCAGTCACTATTACATTAAACTGCAACGTCATGCAAAACATCCTATTACACAACGTGTTGTACAACATATTCACCTGACAGTTATTCAAGACAGTAAACAACATGCTACTTGATATCAGTAGTAGGGGTCTCCACTTACATTCAGCTTGTAAGGCATGGACTCAAAATAGATCGAGGTTGCTGAGATCCTCTTCACATCAGACATGTAGCCATGAGTCAGACTGTGGTGAGAAAGAGGAAGAGATGGGAAGAAAATAAACACTTTATATTACCTTAAAACAACTTCATTTTTCATGTGCAAATGTTCACCAACAAATAAAGTAGGAGAGCTGAGAAACGTGTGAGGGTAAGAGAGAATAAGTGAGACGGTGCAGGTGAAGAATAAAAAGAAAGCTTTCGTGACTACTCACTGTCCTCCGTCGGGCAGGTCCAGGCCCATGATGCGGTCGTGGGGGTTGAGGACGGCGGTGTAGACAGCAAAGTTAGCGGGGGAGCCAGAGTACGGCTGGACATTGACACCCCACAGAGCTGGGTCCAGGTCAAAGGCCTCCAAGGCTCGTTTCTGACACAGCAGCTCAATTTGATCAACCACTTCTGCTCCACCATAGTATCTGAGCGGGGCGGGGATGGAAAAGAAAGAAGAAAAGAAAAAAGAGACACCCTTAGGCCATTCAGCAACACATCACTCCTGCAAATAACCTGCTGGATTAAGCTTTAATATCCATTCAATTGTAACCTGCAACAATTGATTTTTATGGCCACTTGGGGGCAGCAGAAACAAGTTACAAACAACATTGATATATCAATGTCTTTAAAGTTTATGTGGCAAAATTGTTAGAAAGTAGTTGCACTTTCAACAGGTGGTGTGAGTTTTTAGAGGCATTTCATTGGAAACAGCTGCCTGCATTATTACACTGTCATCTGATCCACTGGACATAAAAGGATATTGGCACTGTCTGTTTCCACAAACGCCACTGTTGGTCACAACAGCTAGGCCAGCCAAGTGAGGCGACGGAGATCAGAGTGATACTCGTTCATTGTGTAGGTATTCAAGTTTAAGTTTGGAGATTTTTTTTCTTCTTTACCCCTCCAAACCTTTTGTAAAACAACCAAACTGACAAATGACTGCCTTTAATTAAACAGACAAACACATGATGTAGCGTATGCCATTCATCTCAGCCAAGAACGTAGAAATGTCTGGCCGAGTCCCTCCCGAATCATGTTACCAATACGAGCCGAGCCAGAGCTCATGTTGGAGCGTGACCCATGCGGGGATCGGGCCGAAACGGCTACGTGGAATGCATGGGCTAGCGGGCGCTGCCAGAGGGGAGCTGCGTAATGCACAAATGTGAGACAGCAGCCTCAAAACGCAGCTGTTTATGGGGACCGCAAACATGACTTTGAGATACGTCAACACTCACTCACTCACACACACACACACACACACACACACACACACACACACACACACACACACACACACACACACACACACACACACACACACACACACACACACACACACACACACACACACACACACACACACCACACACACACACACACACACACACACACACACACAGGGATGAGGAGAGGAGGTGCTGAGTGTGTGCACCATCCACACACAGCCTAAAAGCAGCACTCATCATGACACATTCTGATGGAAAATCGTGTGGGGGAAGCCTCCGAGTGGGTAACGGAGGAGTTGTGCTGCTTTAATGACAAGATCCTGTGCTGCCTAATAACCAAGAGGTTAAACTGCTCCTCCAGTTATTTACAGTTTCCTCAGGACCTGGGAGCAAATGCTTTGCAGTGTCTGGTGGTAGGGGGGTCCCTGATCTACAAAAATGTAGACCAATTTTGACCCAAAGCTACCACAGCAGATCTCAGTCCTTTACAGATGAAGGAGCAACAGATGGCTACTGTACAAACCACTCAGTCAATGAGATCAATCCTTTTGTTTCATTACATATAAGTGCAAACGATGGATGAGTAGGATGTGGGGAAAAAAACATAAAACAATCAAAAAACACATTCAGTGGGAGAGAGATTTATGGCTGGCTTGTACTCCAGGAATCAAAAGGCATCAAATGAGAAGCATTTCAAAACAGGTCAGCTATCCGCTTGCTGCTGAATTAATCAGTTTATCTCTACGTGTGTGTTTATGTCTAATAAATATCCTGAAGCAGAGAATATCAACAGTGTTAATACGACGGGGTGTGGCTGAACAAACTCACCTTCTCCCTGGGTAGCCTTCAGAGTATTTGTTGTTCAGACAGGAACCCTGAATCTCCAGAGCTGCTCGACTGCAGAAATTCTGTGGTGCGAACACACACACAAGCAAAGACACACACACACACTGGGATCAATGGAGCGAGTGGACAGAAGGGACAAGGACGGCAAATTAAAGTCTGTTAAGTGATAGTGAGAAATCCCCCTCGGCTAAAGGCAATCATTACAGTATTGAACCTCTGGACTTCCATAGACTAACACTCTGCACTTCATAATGCTTATCGCCTCACCGCTGCAGGGTACAAGATTAACTTCTCTGCACATGCTGAAATACACGGGCATTGCCTTTTAAATCATTTTGCAATGCATTTTCGAAGAAAAACACTTTTTAGTAAATGTTTTTTTTTTTTATATCTTGTCCATGAAAAATATTTCTGTTGAATATACAATACCAGCGACTAGCGTCTAACTCATTCCTTGGATTTATTCATTTTTTACTTCTTAATATTGGATTTTCTACAATAGGAACTAGAGCATTTATTCACATTTTCCTAAAATATGAAACCCTAATTTAAGAAAAAAATTAAACATTCCTTAGCTATAGCTTCTGAAATGTAAGGATGTATAGTTTCTCTTTGTCTAATGCGATTATAAAACTGTATTTGGGGGGATTTCATACTGCTGGTAAGAAAAAGAAGGAATTACATGAGCTCTGAATTTGCCAGTTTTCTGACATTTTAAGGACCTAATGATTAATCAAGAAAATGGCTGGTAGATTGATATATGATAAAAATAATAAACGGTAGTAGCAGCCAACTGTTGTCAACTGTTGCCAACTTCCTGTTTATCTTGTAACCGTTCTTTCCCACCTCAAGCCTATTCTAAGAGAAAACATAAAATATAATTTTATAGTAAGCCTTCTGTAGGGAGCTATTATATTATGTGGAAAAAATACAATTACATACAAACAATGAACATAATGCCGAATTATACAAATAAATGTAGTGATCATCGGTTGTATATGCAACAGATGATGCAACCTGTGTGTGTGTGTGTGTGTGTGTTATGCCAATGGAGATAACAGCTCCAGTAAAAGCTCTCTGCTGAAGAAATACATTGGCTTCTTATTGTCTTGAAGTGTGTGTGTGTGTGTGTGTGTGTGTGTGTGTGTGTGTATTAGAATGTATGTCTTTTATTTCAAGGAATGCCTGCCTGAGCCGTTACTGTGACAGGCCTTGCAGAGTGAGGTGGGGAGGAGGCAGAATGAAGATATCAGCTTTATCTCACAGTAGAGCGGTCAGGCTTTGTGTACAGAAGGGGGCCGATATACTCCACTGAAAAACTACCGTGGCGGAGAAGAAACAGGTGGAGGGAGAAAGAACAAAACAAGATAAAACCCCTTCTGCTCTTTTGAATTGTAAAATTGTCCATTTCTCACCACCCGGCCCTGGAATGAAAACAAATCTGTAACCCAAATGTAACAGCTGAGCTATTCTGGCTTACACAGAGTGAATCCTGTGAGTGTCTTCATTACTAGAGAAGCTACATTTGGTTCATGATATCTGTTTTTTTTTGTCTCAGCCAGAACGTTTCTTAGCCACTGACATAGATAAAAACACACATTTACTGCTGTAACATATTAACACATACAACAGGAGATGATTTAGGAATAAATATGAATAAAGATTTAATTTACTCTGACAGTGCATGCATTTTAAATACTGGATGTGCATTTAGTATGAGCCCTGATGATGACCCACTGAGAAGGACTTTATTGTCAATGCTGCAGCGGTGATATGCAGGGGGGGAGTAGAACTTGAATAAGATATCTGTGAGGCTGACAAGTCTATTCATTCATACTAATTTGCCAAAACATTAATCAGGAGGTGATGAGGCATTCTCAGCTCTCTCCACGGCCAACACAGAGGATAGGTGCTGCCAGCTTGTACAAGCAGTGAGTAGGTGTTCACATTGACTGTCTTTCTATAAAAATAATTAAAATTTAAAAAATATTTTACATTTTAATTCAGTATCAGTGTATCTTTCAAAATGTGTAAGGCATTGGCCAAATAATGTCCCTGACGGACCAACCAAGAGGTGCAATGAAATGTCTATACCATCTGTGTCCATCTCTCTGCTCAATCAAGCAGAATATAGCAGTCAAAAATCAAGCAAGATGCCTTACCTCCGATGCAATGAGCTCCAAGCCACGGCACTGCCTGTCCTTCTCCTTCAGCAGCAGATCCCACATCTCGGGGTCGTCCTGAGCCAGGCTCTCCTGGCCTGTCCATGGATGGTCTTCGTCCGCCGTGCGGGTGACGGCGTGAGACTGCTGCCCACGTACGCTGAGACGGAGTGGGGCTCGCTGGCACAGTGGCTGTGAGCAGGAGAGAAGTCACAGGGTTAGGGGTGTGATGAGAGAGAGAGGGGTATCATTTGAAAGAATATTAGTTTTATGAAGATAGAACAGCATCCGCCTGAATCTAACGTCATTTTGAGTTACTTTGTGCCGGTGTTTTGAGTCGATATCGCAAAGACACAAACATAGATTAAAAAAAAAATGCTGCATATTAAAAATGAATGAATTTGTTAATCACGGGGATCATATCTAATTTAAAGTGAACGATTCAGAGGGATCGGTTTATTGACCCAGCATCTATTCTGGGAGAACGTGTGCAGAATGTTTAAGATTACTAGGAAGGGTTGATTCACAGCGTATTGTAAATTAAGAAGGCTCGATAAGAAGGAGAACATGAAAAGGAAAACATCTCCCTTTTGGATAAATGCCCTCCAAGCAGGGTAATGTTCGGAAGCAGTTGGTACTGATTGGACAACTGTTAGTCCCCCTCCACAGGAAACCAGACAACAAAACAACAGCACTGCAAATTCAAATCACCATAGCTTTAATAAAAGGTACGGTTAAAGAGTAGGACAGATTTCTGCTTTAGAAAGATGAGCAAAACATTTTAAATATGGTTGCGTAGATGCATGGGCTTTGTTTACCTCCTTTCAACTACTGCATTAACAAACAAAAAGAAAATAAAAAAACGGCCTATTTGGAATGTTTGTTTGAGAGGGTCTATTATCTCTGAAGAGTAAACTAGTTGGGGATCCATCCACAAAAAGGAGGGACCAGACTGTAATAAAGAAACATCAGAGAGCATTACTTTTCCACATACTTGAGTTAATACCCTGATCTGTCCTTTATAAATAAGGAGACATTTCAAGTCCCCTCGTCTGTTCCTCATACACTCCAATATGTAACCCGGTATAATTAGAAACTGGCGTGTTTGCATGATATCAATAATCAGCATGGTTGTTCAATTATGCCGCTATCAGCACTTCTACAAACTGAGGGACCAACTTTTACAGCCTCAGTGTACCAAAGGAGGCATATGGAGAACAGATTCAGCACTTCCTGCTTATCTAATCTGGACTGGGGCTGGCGAGTTCTCCTGCTGCTGCAGCAATGCCTGAACATTTGAGTGTCCATACAATTTTCACTGTCTCAGTCTCTCTCTCTCTCTCTCTCTCTTTAAAAGTTAAACATGAATCCTATACTGATTTGACAGGTTGACTGCATTTAAAACAAATCGTCTCTCTGCCGTCCTTTAATCAACAATATGATGATGACTGTTGAGAACGATCCCACCACTATAGTTATCATCTGTACAGGTGTTCTGGGATGTGAGGGACAACCTCCCTCTAATAGTGCCATTAAAAAGCAATTAACACAATGCTCAGGACTGGTTAACGATACCTATATGAATACAAAAAAAATGTGATTTATGCCTATTCAATGTGGTGTAAAAAATGTTTAGGTAATTAAGCTAAACTCCAGTTTTTCACATTTTGAAGTCAAAAAATTAAGAACGTTTCAAAATTCAATGTCCTCTGTTCAAAAAAGAAGAAAGAACAACAGTTAATAGGAAGACTTTATCGAGAGGAACAGCTTGCACATAGTTTATCTACTCCATCGCTGTAAGGCCCATCCTCTCTACTCCGCCTCTTCATCTGCTCCCTGGGGTGCAGAGGGTGCAGCGGTGACACACCAGGGGAGGCATTCATGGCTGATTTCGAACAGTCTCTATCCTGGCCTTCTGTCACCGGTGGCGGTGGCGTTCATGAAAAAAGGGGAGAAGCCCCCCCCCCCTGGGTTCGGGTAGAGATGAGAGCTCGGGGAGACAGGTCAGGTTGCCTCCTAGGACAAGTTTCTCGCTGAGAAATCACACGGGTCATTAAATCTTGACGGAAACTGTCCTTCGCTGTCTGCACTTCCGCTGAGACACACCAAGGCCGGGGAACGTACTGGCAGGGAAAACCCTAACACAAGCAAACGCTGCCATGGTTATTGTACCACTGACAGCTGCAAAAGACAAGAGGGCCTCACCTTCCTCCACCTTCATCCCCTCTTTTTCTTTTCCCCCACGCTCCTCCCGTCATCCTAAGCCACTAAGCACGCTCAGCCAAGTAGCACTTGTGTGACGTTTTTATTAGTTGGCCTTGTCATCTATAACACTTCCATGGTGCCCAAATGGGACACTGAGCTTAAACAAAGAACACACAGGTCAGTCCCTGTGTGCTGCCTCTACCACTTCCCTGCCTCATTTCCTGGCACTGATTATCATAGGGAGATTAATTAATAAACACAAGATAAACTGATCCCCAAAAAAAAAGAGAGAGCCAAGATGCAAGCACCAAATATGTCACAGCGAGCCTATTTTTAGGCGACAGACGATGCTGTCGTTTGAAGGTGAACTTGATGAAAAGTGTGCTGAGAGGAAAGGGGCGGGATAGGCCACATCAACCTGGGCGCCAAGCACGGGATAACGGCAGAGTCACAGATGCACTGCATCTGAGTGACAATGATAAGGTAATTGTTGGCAGTTTACCTTCCCTGTCAAACATCTGTGCCCAAAGACCAATGACGGAGAAGAAGAAAAAGGGAAGAGCGAAAATCATTTTGTTAATCTTGGTTCTGTATTTATTTTTGCCATCGTTTCCTGGAGGAGCTCCTGAGGCGAGTCAATTTTACAGATGACTGCTGTCCATCAGTGGCTGTACCAAACAACAGTCAGGTAACAGAAGCAAAACAGAAGGGAGTAGAGAGGAGAAACGCTTAAGAAAAAAAAAAAAAAGATATGTAAGGTTGGAGAGAAGAAGTGTCAACAGGGCAGCAGCATCCGTCAGTCTGACACGTACTTGCCTCTTTCCCCGTCAATGACTAATAGCAGGGCTGTCCGTTACAAATTGCCCTGTGATCCAGTCTAGATAACACTAGACTGAGAAATCTGGATGGGGTGAAGAGGCGTGAAGAGACGGAGGCCGAGTCCACTCTATTCGGGTCAAAGGGTTGTCAAGGAGACAATCAGAGGCATCAGAGACATAAGCGATGCTGGCAACAAAGCCAATCTTCAGGCGGTGTAGGCGGTGGAACGATACTTTTATGCTGTAATCTTTCCACAACACTTCTTGTGGTGATAGTGATGATGGTGAAGGAGCTCTACGCTGGGCGTCCTGGTGCCTCAGGGAGTCTAGATGCACGCTGCGGACTGTACTGTTGGCATCGCCAATGACCGCCTGTGCCCACAGCACTCTCATTGTCCTTGTCAAGTACACACTGTGTTAAAATAGAAATGCTCAAAGCGATCTTGAGCCACCTCATTATGGCTATTTTTACATCAGGAAAGGAGAGGAAATACGTTTATATTTACTTTCAATACACTTTAATTAAGCAAGTATAGCAAACTTGGCTAAACTAGGGTTTCAATTAACACTTATTAATGTTATAATCAATTGCCATTTTTCAATTAATATATTCATTATATTATCTAAAATAATGTCAAACTAGTGAAAAATGTCTGGTATAATTTCCCATGGCCCCAGGTAACATTTCCACATGGCTTAATATTCAAAGATATAAGAGTAATAATGGCAACTCATATTTAAGAAGCCTGAACATCACATTTTTAAATTGTTTTAAGTTTAATGATAAAAGAAAAAGTCACACACACACACACACACACACACACACACACACACACACACACACGTTTTATTTGAATGCAGAACAGTTCTGTCATTTAACTGTTTGAAAAGCTGCTGCAAATCTTTTCCTCAGACCTTCAAACAAAACCATGACTTGACAAATTCCAAAGGCCAGCAAGTCTTCTCACCAACAAAAGAAGCCCTGCTGAACAAATCTTATCTTTCAGTACACAACAGTGCTGACAATCCTGAGTTGCTCTGAACTGTGATTTCAATACAGTTCACACTATACAATATAAGGTTCACAGTAAACTGAGGGAAATTTCACAGTTAATAAAATGGGATTTTTTTTTTCCAGCACTGATACTAAAACACAAACACACGTATTTCAGTATAAATTCACAAATGTGTTGATTCTATCTGTCCAGATGCAGCAAGCAGAGACTGGTTTAATCTGTTAACTAATTATCAAGCAGTAGCAGACATTTAAAAAAAGGCATGGGAAATTCATCTTTGTTTTCTCTTTTGTTACTTTTCTGCATGTTTCAATGCTGAAAAAACTAGACGACACATTCACTACGGACAATTAAACACAAGTATTCAGAACAGCAAGCCCTAAAAGTTAAAGACATTTGAGCGGGCCTGCAGTACAAACACTAGTGGGTTCAACTACAGAGATACAGCAGTCTGTTGAACTGAATTTTTGCTCATTTACTTACACAAATGTCTCACATAGCAGAACCCAAACTGGCAATACTACATTCTGTTTGTAGTTCTACATTAAAATCTAAGTGAAGATTCAAACTGAATAAAATAAAATAAAATCGAAAGAATCTGTAACGAATCAAAAAGAAATGTTCTCTTTTTTAAAAAATCTAAATAATGTAATTAGAAGTAATGGCTGAGTAGGGTTGAGGCCGTATCCGGTTTCACCAGTTGGGTTCGAGTACGGGCTAAACCAATTCAATTTATGCACAAACCATTTGAACCTGCATTTGTCCTTATGACACATTCTGGAAAATTAAAAACATCAGCGACCTGTGCCGACGGCGTCACGGCACTAAATCCAACGTGTCCTTCATTGGTAATAAGCAGCAATAGTGACAAGTCATTAAAATTATATGGTGATTATTTTTAAATGGATTGGCGAGTGTCCAAGTGGGCCGGTGAGCAAAGTAGACGTTTCAGTCGAGGTGGGAGGGGAGAGATGCGCGCGCAGTACATTGTGTTTGTTTACGTCGCGGTTTTGATGATGCACCACCACATTTAACGAGCTGAGAACGTTGATCCGAAGAAGATAAAAAGCTGGTAGTTGCTTGTACGAGTCCGCCATTGTATGCAGCAACATGTATGCACAGCAACTTTGCTTGCGGTTGAGGAGTCGTGTAAATATGCAAGACGAGCAAAAGTTCACCTTTCACTTGTTTTGAAGCCAGGAGCTAGTCGGAATTCCGACGCTCATTGAATACGTCACATGGCCTGCAGCCATATATACGTGTCTCTGCTTACGCAAAGCCGGGATGTTTTGTAAAAAGTTATTTATGGCTTATTCTCCTTTCCACGATTACAGTGCAATCTTATGTGCAAAATAAGATGCATCACTCGGGAGGGTCTGCTACGGCTATTGAAAATGTTTAAACCAGTCCAAGCGTAGCAGAGAGCCTTGCTTCTTTGGCCTCTCATAGTGGGAGAAAGCTCATAATGGGATTAGAGATTAATCTTTATTTTTAAACGGACAAACTGAAATCTTTGGAATCCATCACATGCAGTAACTGGCCTATTTAAGAGGAAACACCCCCAAAAGACATCAAATCAGAAAGCTTCCTCACATATAAAATCCACAGCAACAGATGATACTCTTCTATGAAACAAGTCACAAAAGTGATTCTCTCATATTTAGACCAATCCTAAAACTGTGAAAAATGTGTGTTAACAGCAACAATAACTCTCTCGCTCACTCACTGCATGCCTTAACCAAAAATAAATAAGAGCCTTGTGAGTCCTTTGGAAATTCAATGAAGATGCATGCTTAACCAATTTCCACCAATAGGAAAAGCATGCAGGCACGTGAATCACAAGGTTTAATGGGCAACATCAAACACGCAGTGACTTATAAAACTAGGTCTGAAAACATGCCACACAATTTTGGCACAAGTGTGGCATAGCCTGTTTGAGACAAACTACATAAAATTTGTACCATCTCTGAAATGGGTCACTCCATAAAAGTAAAAAATTAGGATATTTACAAGCCAATCTCTCAGCATAAGGAACATGTGTTCCCTTGGTGGCATATTGGTCAAAAGTCCTCTGGCTGGCTCTGATTGGACTTCCTAACCAGGAAGCGATGAGATAAACAACGCTTGGTTAACGATCCGAAATTCAATGCAGAGAAGAAGCTACTGTTACGCCGCGTACCCACCAAACGCGATGAACGCGATTTAATCGCGCGACAAATGAAATCGCGTCGCGCTAGACGCTCCAGTTTTGGCGCCGGTCCAATATGCCAAAAAACGCCTCATCGCGGCATCGCGTCGCGCGACGAGCTCGCCCAAACAACATTTCTTCCGCCATTTCATTCTCTCGTCGATCATGGCTGAGATAACCACCATCGCTGCACTGTATCTACTCTGGAGAAGTTCCCAGCTTCGTCTGCGGGCTAGGCGCCGACGTCGGTTCTGGGTGCATGCTACCCTACGGAGGCGGCGTGAGCTCGGCGGGTTCCACCGTCTCCTGCAGGAGCTGCGCCTGGACGACGGCCGGTTCCAGCGGTACTTCAGGCTGACTGTGAACACCAGGACGTCCGTACGTCAGCACGTCGGTGACGATCTCAACGCTGATAGGCTGTCGCGGCGCGTCTTCACGCGAATTCGCCGCAAAAGTTCAATTATTTCAACTCGAGCGATGGCGCGATGAAGCGATGGCGCGATGAAGCGATTTTTCGCGTCCATCGCGTCGCCCGGCGCGATGAAGCGTCTAATCGCGTCTTTGCATTGACTTTACATGTAATCTTGTCGCGCGATGAAGTTTCATCGCGTTTGGTGGGTACGCCCCGTTAGGAGAACGACTTCACAACGTGTCCCAGTATGAATATGAGGAAGATGTATTGAAAACATTAATTTATTGCGTGACTCGCCGTGTCAGTCGAGCAACTTTCAGCCAATCATCGACCTTCTTTATGCTTTGATCCTTCTGAGCTGTGAATCACAACAGAGTCAAGACGGCCATTGTTTCTTACAAGAACTGAAATTTGAACTGGAATTTCAGCTAGAAGGCGGATTTTAACGACAAACACATTCTGTTACATTCTGAAACGTTTATTGAATATGGACCAAACGTAATCAAACAAACAATATAAAAAATAAAGCAGCTTTGGTAAACATGATGAGGTTTATGTTAGCTAGATGTACGATGTCGATGGACAATGACTTTTAGTAACTCTGGTATGTTCCTTTAAGCACATTTGTAAGGTTAAACTATTAACAGCATGTCAAAGGTTTTCATCTAAATATTAAATAATAGTTACAACCCTGCAATACATATTTCAAGGTGATAATGGTGAAACGAGAGATTTTCATATAACTTTATGGCCATTCTGTTGGCTGAGGATTATGGCGCTCTTGAATTGGTATGCCTTACACTGAAAGGTGTTTTAAATACTTATATAAACTTTTTATCAACAAGAGTATATTAAATATTACAGTTGTATCATTGGTTTTAGCCACATAATAAACTACCAACTTAGTGTATAATAAAAGTGGACCGTTGAACCTATGTTCACTAAATATATTAATATAATACCCATATCAGTAAAAACTTATCCTTGAAGCTACCCTAAAGTAATAAATACTTCCACTGGAAGAAGAATCTGTTGAGGCAGCAGAAACAACTATTGTTTTGACAAAAACATACAACCCATCGGTAACAATAAAAGTATGAGGTTAATATTTTCTCGGTGCTCCTGCAGCATGTTTTTTACGCTCTTTTTTTGCACTTTGAACGTTTTTGGGGGGCGCTTCCAGTTAACTTCCCTTCATTATCTGCATGGAGATACCGCGATGAAGTGAGGCTTTCCACTCGTCCCTCCATTAAATCACGCAAACAGCGCGTGAAATGCGAATTAAACACTGAATGATTTAATAAAGTCGGCGTAACTAACGTAGACATCTCGAGTGGAGTCGTTAAATTGGAGTTTTTTTCGCGATAATCCGCGTCGCTTCGTGCAGATTTTTCCCCACATGATGAAACTGACTCGTCGCTGTTGCATCATTACTGCCACAGCTGCAGCTTTACAACACGCACACACAGCTAGCACGCTAGCTCACCTAGCGAGCAAAGATGTCCCAACTCAAATGAGCATTAGGAGAAGACCGGAAGAGGCAGCTGGCGGTTAAATCCCGCATCTTCCATTTAGTGCCTTGCTTAAAGTGCAGGTGGGCAGTTTAAACCCCTCTTCACGTCTGTAGCTGTGTTGGCGTTTAAGCTAGCTAACCGCTGGACCGCACAGAAACCAGCGCAGGGTAACACTCAAACACGTCGTCATAGCGACGAGGACACGAAGACAGGAGTCTTTGAGAGCCACGTACCCGCGTTAGTTGTCTCAGAGCGAAAGACAGCATGTTTCCAATCCTCGGGTCAGGCGAAGAAGCAGGACGGCCAGGCGACGCACCGCTGATGGGCTCCGACGGGGCGGACTGAAGTTGTTGGCAAACGGCGTGTTACGCTTATCCTGCCGAAAGGGTTGGTGGGAACTGTAGTGTTGTTGTTGTGAGTGCAATTACGCAAACCAGCAGCGTGCCTATCATTACTTCCTCACTAGGGCCTACAACTGTGTCTGTCATTCATTCACTCCAGTGAAGTAAAAGTAGAAATACCACCACAGTGTAAAAATATACAGTAAAAAGATAATGTATCAATATAAAGGCCTAATTAAAAAGTACCAAAAGTAAATGTACAGCATTTTAGATTAATATATCATTGATCATAAATTCAACTTTACTTGTGTGAATTAATACTTGTGTACATTCATTTATGAGGAATTATTATCTAGTACAGTAAACTACTCTGTTCATTAGTTTCTGCTGCTAAATTAATCTATTTTCTTTAAATGTATCTATATTCTATGATACGACTACCTCAACAGCAGATACGCAGCTATACGTATATATATATATATATATATATATATATATATATATATATATATATTTATATTTATAATTTCTGATTGGTGTGAAGTAGTTATTGGACTTTTTAATGGAGGTCAAAAGAAGTACAAGTTTTACATGTTTCACCATATGTATAAATGTACGCATCAGTTATTGCATGCTGTCTCTAATCTCAGTGAGTGTCAGTGTTTGAAGAAGCATATGGCGCATATTCAATCTGCATGTTAACATTAATTTACAAAAAAAAAAAAAAAAAAATTCCCTAAAGGTGTCTGATTTCTGTCCAACAACTTTCTCACCATTCTCACTTATGAGGCCCACTATCTGGAAAGTGCTGAGCTCATCACTCTCGACTGCCTGCGTGAGTGTCATCATCAAACTGTTGCATGTGAACCATATGATCAACTTGTCAAGTGAAGCGTTGTTATTGTGTTACTACACTTTTTAATACAATCATTCTCTTAATATAATGTTCTTTCTTTCATATTTTATAATATATTTTCTGGGGAATACACCCGGACACATACAGGCATAAATAAAGATGATCAGAATCTCTCTCTCTCTCTCTCTCACACACACACACACACACACACACACACACATCACAGTACATAAGGATCTGTCTACAACAACTAGTCCGGTGATTCTTCACCAAGCCACCGTAGAGAATCTGTGTCACAAAGAGGAGAACTCTGGAGAATCTGGGTTGCAGCGACTCCATCAATCTCCGTGTCCCCGACCAGCCACAGCAACTCGTGTGAGATACGTGGACCTCCCCGGACCTCCGTCTCAAAGCCATTGATCAACGCCGTAATAGGCTATCGAGCCACAGTGAGATGGAGATTCAATTAGCATCGACTGTGTTTTCTAATGAAAGTATGAGCACCGTTATCATCAGATCAAAAGTGTGGAGAGCAAAGAACTAACAAGTCTGCGCTGAAAGAGAGAAAAGAGGGGAGTTTGTGAAAGAGGAAGAAGTGAGACAGTGAGATAATCGCAAGGTGGAGGTCTTTATTATAATCAGTGAAGAGGTGGATGAGTTGATTCATGCTCTCAGTTTGATCCTCTAATCTGAATTTTAAATATCTAGCGCCAGTGACGCCATCCTGCTTCATTTACACTCATATTTGCCGCATAAAGAAAGCAATGATAAAGTAAAGAGTAGGTAGCCAACGGTGGCACCAGTAATAGAGCAGTGACGGATTGTGAGGAGGCCACCTGGAGCTTTAGCTGCCAGTGAAAAATGCTTGCTCGACTGTGCTTCCTTTGCTTGCATGATCAAACAAACTAAATCTGCCAGCCCTATTACCTCCAACACAGTAGTTATTTTTCCTTCCAGTTTCAGGGTAAATGTAATTAAAAATACATCAGATACCTCCTTCGGATTCAAATATTGTACATATCAATTTCCTCAAAAGAAGTCAAGCATTATTATCATCCTAAGAATATTTCACGCTTGGTTTTTCATGTTAAAATTCAATCCTTCCCTTCAATGTGTTTCTGAAAATTAAAATGACATATCTTTGCAGGAAGCCGCCCAATCGGAGTGAAACGTAAGTTAATTCTTCATAGTGTCCTCGCTGCGTTAGATAAAAAGGAACTGTGCCACACGGAAACATGAACCCAGTAAAAGACAGTTTAAGAGATTTTAATGTGCTTTTTCATACAGTATATTGTATGCATATCCAGCATAGCATTTCTCATACATATAACTCTCTTATATCCAAGGAAACGTAGAGCTGAAAGGATGATTAACAGTCAGTCTACCGTAACATTACATCTGCCGTACAGTGACGGCAGCTGCCTCAGAGGCTCCCTTCGTACTCGGAGGGCGTAATACTGATTCCAGCTGTTTTCAACCGAATTCTCCAACTGCAAAAAAGTAATAACACTGGGAAACATAGATCTAAAAACAATAAGTGTGCTGAGGGTTGACTACATTATTTACAGAAAAAAAAGAGCAAATAAAAACATAAGTTAACAAATACAAAGTTGGAAAATAAGTCGGAGAAATCAGCCATTGACTAACCATCCATAACTCGATTATACTTGATTTAAATCCACAACTCACAGCAGTATAGAGGCAAAAAAACTGTCCCCTGCTTCTTCATCGTAATCAATATGACTATGATTTCCATCATTATCATTATAATCATCATCGTCTTCGTTAATGTTGTCTCTTTTTTTTTTTCTTCTTTCCCCTCTTCAGTCTCACTTACTTATCCCAAGTAAGGGTGCTCACTTTGGAAGTTGTAGTCTGGACACACTTTTTGAACCAGCTTGTAGTCGATGCTGAAGAACGAGATGAAGATACAGATCACCTTGAAGGGTTTGGCGCAGAGCCAGGCGGAGTGGGACTGGGTGTTCTCCGTGAAGCAGGTCTGAGAGGGGTCATACAGGCAGGGTTTGGGCTTCTTGGACCTGTTGGTTTTTTCATACTCCACCCGACAGTTAAATGTCTTTGTCTCTTTGGGGTCGATGGTGGACTGCTGGGTCTCCCGGATCTGGACGTCTTGCTGGGTGCCGTGCTGCAGATTCTGGACCTCAAACTCCACCACTTTGGTCGGCGGCACGATGCTGACCGACACATTGCCCAGGCTGGACGAGTTGTGGCGGAAGTAGACGGTGAACGTCCCGTTGATGTGGTCCACGATCTTTCCCGTCACCAGCAAGCTGAACTTCATGGTCTTGACGTTGAAGTAGAACTCCCCCCAGCCAAAGATCTTCTTGGTCTTCATGGCTGTCTTTAGTGAGGGCTTGTGCTTCGGGCGGTATCCTGTCTGGTCCAGGACCAGGGACTGGTTCCGGGTCGAGTCGTATGGGTTGAAGAAGCTGTAGGTGGACGGCTTGGACTTCATGGGTGTCTGGTCCATGGAAGTGGAGAAGACGCGCGTTTGGTACGGAGGCTTGACCCCTCCCCCCGTTGTTCCCCCCACAGCGCCTCCACCCATGCCATGTGGATAGGTCTTCATCGCCGACCCCATGGGGGCCCGGTCTGAGAACTCCACCTGCTTCTCCAACCCCTGGACCTGGAGAGGAAAGAGACAGACAGCTGGTGAGTATTGATATGAGCTGACAAGAGAGACAAATGGGTATTTTGATTTGGGAATCTGCAGGATTCCTTTAGACAAAACAGAACAGGGTGAAACAAAAACATCTGATTGGTTGACCCTTCACCGAGCACTGTAGAAGGTTAAGACCAGCTCTGCTTTCATTTTGGGTGTCGGTTTGTAGCTTCACGTCACCGGCTTCCCTTAAAAGACACTTGTAGCTTGTTGCTGTGTCGCTCGTAGCGTGAACGCAGCATCCATCCATGTTCGTTTGGGACATTGATCAGCTGTCGGGATGCAAAATGAGCATCACACTTCAACTGATCGAGGAGGAATTCGGCCAAATCGGTCGTGATAAATTAGGGATTAAAATCTGTTTTAATCCTCACAATATCTGCCCAGAATCAGCCACAGTATAGCATTCATGGAGCAGCTAATGGCTTCAGGACTTCAGGGTAGGAGAAATTATTATTCTGGGACATTGGTGGAAAAAAAACCCCAAAAAGAGTCTTGTATACCAGAACAAAACAAGACAAGAACAAAAAATGATCTGTATGAAGAGATAAGGCTCATCGATCATCGCAAATCCATATCGGCCAAAAATGTGGCATCTCTAAAAGTTATATATCAGCTGCCCCTTTTTTCCGTGGCTCAAAACAGCGATACGATCCTGATCCGGTGCACGCCTATGAGCGAGCAGCATGCGACTTCTACGCCACGCAGATCGAGACCAGAGTCTGAATTATTCACATGTTTATATCAAATCCCATTTTATCTCATATACAAAAAAAAAAATAAAAAAATCCATTCCCATTTCATTTAACGTACATTATCATAATCGTGAGAGTTGTACGGTCAGAGATCTTTTTACCTCACATGATTTTTTTATTTCCCCGAGCATCCGAGTTGTTAGATGTCGCCACGTTTCATCTCGTGCGCTTCGAGAAAACAAAACCATCTATTTTTGTTTAACACACTTTAATTTTGTTGTCAGTGTTGCTCCGGAGAGGAAAAACAACTCCGCATGTAAGGTAATGGATGTGAGCCTTTGTTAGTTCAGACAGCTTTCTGCCTTTAATCCACAGCCTAGGTGGAAATTCACTGGGCTGATTGACTCGAAATCTTCCTCTGCTCTCTTTCAAGTCTCATCAATCACTTCACTGCCATGCTTCCATCCATATGTATATATGTACACACTTTAAAACACACACTTACACACACTCGAGCGCACGCATTCAAACTTCAAGCTGGTAGCTGTCATGAAGTGACAGCGAGAAGTATTACAGCTATTCGGAGGGGTTACATGTGCTTCCCCTGAGGATGCATCTGGATAGAGTTTTAAACTTTTCTAGTGGATAAACAAACCAACAAAAATAAACGGAAACAAGCATTTCAAAAACAAGCGCAGAATCACATCTTTGTGTCTTCTCAAGCGAGGACAGTTTTCCCATCTGCCTTCATTCCTATCCGGGGCAGTGGAACCGACAGGTCTGTGCCAAAGCACTCCTCGTCTTTCATCAATCACCGAACCTAATAATAACTCCATATTGCTATTCGCAGAGGCAAAAAAAAAACAAGGTGCGGCGCTCAATACGACTCCTAATGTATTCGGCCATTCAATTAATGTGTGCGCGTCTGTTGGCCATTCATTAACATGCCGGCACAGCTGATTTCTAAGTAGATTGATTGAGGGGAAAATAACTGAAAGCTTATTGACCACCGGGGGGAATGAATTACCCCCCCAAAAAAGACAGGTGTTGATAAATGACCGGTGACTGGGATAATGACCCGCCGGAGATTTTTTACAGGCCTCGACTCCCTCTGGGTGCTGCGAAGGCACAGGAGGCCTGTGCGGTGGTCTCGCGAAGTTTTTGGTGCCACGAGCCGACTTTGGCGCGGACAGGCAGGGAGAAGCTGAAAACAATATAAGAGTGTGTAAAGTGCATGCAGGATGGGGACTTCCTGCGAATGTGCTGTCAGCAGCGCTGCCAGCCAGCTCATTGTGTTGCCATCTGTCAGGCCAACACTCGGCTGGTGCAGGCCTCATCATTCCTCTCGCTGATGGGACGGAGCTGGAAACGGCACCATCATCATAAACCGTAACCATCTTCAGCTGCAACATCACGCCAGGAACCTCAACCTGACCTTCGGGGTCAACTGTATGAAGCTCAAAAGTGATTCCATGATGGGGTCTGTGGTCGCCGCGGGTCTTTCTACAGGGGGAGGGGTGGGGGTTGTACACAGTCAGCATCTTTAATAAACATCGATCAAGTGGAAAAAGATGAGTGCGGAGAGAGGGCTTCTTCTTCTGTGGCGCAAAAGTAATAAATAGCAAAAAAAAGCCAATGAATAGATGGACTTTCTATTAGCATAAATATGTTTTTTTTGTCCTGGACAGTAAATCCATTTAAAGGGTGAGGATTTGTTGGAAGAAATATCAGATATTTTTTTCCTGACATGAAATCTATACGTTATAGACTTTTTGCAAAACAGCAGATGTTTGCTATAAGGTCACATTAGGATGCCGCGGCCAATCAGAGATTGACGGTTTTTAAAAATACATCTCGGTGCGTCACGCCTTTCTTCCTCCTCAGCCTCGATTCAGGTAGTTTACAATAACAGAGAGGTAACGTTTGGAGTAACAGCCGGAGGGATGTTGCTCGGGTGATAAAGCGGCGCTACAGCTAAATACACACAGGTGTGCACACACACACACACACACACACACACACACACACAGATACACTACTATATTTCCACACTGAGCACCTCAACTAGAGAGAACATTTTAGTTGCATACATGCACATTAGTGACTTTCCTCTAAACCTGCTGCAGTTATAGATTTAGTCTTATTTATGCTTCTGTTTAATAATCTTAATAAAGTAATCTAGGCGTTTCGAAAGTCAAATTAAGTAAATAACAGACAGGCGTGTAATTCAAGGGTCAGCAGATGTAAATATACAATAGAGGCTTGTATTCGATTTGTTAAGCATGCAAGCAAATAATAGGAAAATGAACATATTTAAACCAGCTGTCTATGTTCAAGGATGTTTTGTAATTAAAAGATCATGTGTAAAAACTGATCCAATACTGGATCAATACAGATCTCTGTGTGTAGAGCAAACGGCATGATAAAGGACTCCAGTCATCCGTCTCATGGCATGAAAACATACACAGGCAGAGACTGTTCCTCTGAAAATATTTAAAAATAAAAAAAAGATGTATTTAATTCTATTTTAACGTAATCTTAGTTTATTTACTCTTATTTAACTTATCAGTCTATACTGCCTTCTGACTGACAGTGAATTACTGATTGTTGGATGTCATAAATAAACAAATAAAATAATCATTATAAAGCATATGTCCAAAATCAATGGGAATGAGTTAATTACATACAATGAAAATGTTAGTTTTGCAGGTATTTGGTCATAAAGCTAAGTGTGGGATGAGCTAGAGTCATGTTTTCCTCCGCCAACCAGTCAAGCTGCAGTTTACATCCACTTCATCATTTTACCCCATTATAAATTTATGTGAAAGGGATATAACTAGTATTGTGACGTCATCATGTTTTTTTCACATTCTAATCATCGTTCAGGTCTCTAGAAATCCCTCAGTAAAGGTAAAAGAAAACATGACTCAGAAGGATGCTCTTCCCTCTTGTGGCCGTCTGCAGCTTCCAACCTGCAAAGTTCGCCGCATAGAGAAGCCTTACAGACGTCAACACTGCATTAGTACTTCCTCCATTTAGGATACAGATTCCTGTTGGGTAGGATGCTCTGAGGAATCGCAGCATGAGATGGAATGCGTATTGCGGTGGACTTATACATATGTATGATACGGCAACTCAATAACAGCGCCATCATAGAAAGAACAATCAGATTACAGAGCTCGGGAGATGGAGGGAGATAGTGAGGAAAATGCTATTAGTGGAGAACTGAGATGAGGAGCGGAGAGAATAAGGAGATCTTGTACATTTTCTAGGAATGGGGAACATTAATCAACCATAACTTTGTTTGGAGCTTCATATGAGCAAAAAAAAAAAAAAAAGCACCTTAAGTTGCCGCTGCAGATGGGAGGCCTGTAGCCTACCTGGAAGTACACACAGCAATGAAATGCAGGGGTTGCTCAACGAGGAGATTAGTGAGTGTAGCTCGGAGTGAGTGACAGAAAAAAAAAAGGGGACGTGCACCAGCAGATAGAGGAGGGTTACTTAGAGAGAGAGAGAGAAACAGAGCGGTGAAGGGATCCGTGCAAACTTATTAAATAAGAGAAGGTCAGATGAGCCTCTAGAATTGACTGCTGAAACCTGATATATCACATCCAACCACAATTAAGATCTCTTGTCATCATTAAGGAAGTTTTGGATCAATGGCAGCAACTCGACTCTCCCCTTTTCATTTGACGCTCTCTCTGTCTGACGGCTATCTGATCCTCCGTCGGCATTTCTCTCCTCCCACACCTCCATCCATAACCATCCACGCCCCCTTCATAGCGAGAGTATTTGGGGTGAAATGGACCTGGATCCCCCCCGGAGGACTGATGAGAAAATGAGAGCTGCTCATCTCAAAGCTCTCCCAGGCTTGTTTCTTTATTTAATTGGAGTTTTATTGGTGACAATCAATTCATTTCTATCTGCGCTCCAGGCTGCATTGATCCGCTGTCACAGGGAAGAGTCAAATGTACAGTTCCACTCCCACTGCACTGCAACCCGCAGACTCTGATACTAACTACTTGCTTTTTCTAATCTTTCCGTTTCTGCTATGTTGCAGCTCGTTGTGATTACGGACAGAAATGGCTTTCTGCTTTTTTCACATTTTTCAGGTTTTCCTCGAGAGGACACAAAACCAGCGTGAGATGTTCAATGCACATCTGTTTTAGCTTTGATGTCTTTGAATCTTAAATGCTCCCAAATGCCATCAATCTGTTCAAGCTGCTGCTGGGAAGCTGAACATCTTCAAGTAAAAGTTATCTTATAGTTCTTTACTTCAAAGATGACACTTTTTGGATGCTGAGGTAGGAGTTATTGTACAGTGACTTTCATCTCAGCTATATCATTTCTATTACAAGTATTTGGATCATATTTTACTGTCGTCGAGTACAGTTCTGAGGTTAATCTATTGTATAAATTTGGCATTATAAGTTACTTTCATATTACATATTATTATGACAAAATATAATCAACAATATGTTTTATTATTTTACAAAATAAAGTAATTAAAGTTGCTGCACCTTGACCAGAACAACATTAAAGTGCAACATAAATGCATCAATAATGGGAATCGATATAATCGAATAATAAGTACTTTTGGTTAACGTTAACGTTTGTACTTTGTAACACTTTGAATGCAGGACCCATTTGGTATTTCTACACTGTGGTATTACTACTTTTACTTCAGGCGTTTTTCTCCCACCATTTCAGATAATACTGAACACCAGAAAGCCTCACAGTGACGGGTGAAAAGGTATTTAGGGAAATCTCCACAGGACGTCATCTCTGCTCTTTTCTCCCCGTGATGCGGTTCTGTCGGCTTCACTGAGCTGTGACATCCGCCGCACGTTGGGCCGGCTTTTGCAGCCGAGCGTGAAGCAGATGAGATGAGGGTCAGCACCTCTGAGTCGACGCACCGCTGCCCCAAGTGAGGAAGTTCAAGTATCTCGGGGTCTTTGAGGTAGACAGGTAGATCGGTGCACCAGCCACACCAAGGGGCATCAAGCAGTGCTCACAATTGTACTGAAGAGTGCCTGGGAGACAAAGTGGGGACCCAAAAGCAAACCTAGAGATCAGAAAGCCTTCAGTTTGAAACAGGAAGGCACATCTGCATCAGGTGACCATACAGAAGGTCACATTGCTTCACCCTTGGGGTGAGGGATTAGGACCTGAGACCTCAAGAAGGACATGCATGCTAACACACATCAGGGCACACCTGTAGGTCACTACCCAGGGATTACAAATCCCTTTTGCCTCACGAACACGGCAGGAGCCCCCCTGAAAGTGTTACAGGACGTGACTGAAAAGAAGAATCTCTGGGCCACCATGACCTGCAGCTGAATGGGACGTCTAATGGACGGAGCTCCCAACAGACACATTAGACATGACAGAAGTTGGCTATTAGGCAAAAGGACATTTCAGAATTCTGCAAAGTGCTCATTGCTGCTGAAGGAATGGTACTAATTTGTAGGGCAAATAAGACTTAATTGAACATATTTAGGTGCTGGTGGTGTGGCACTGTGGCTTAGACGTGTTCATTTCTACCAACAGAGAGTCCATTCTGTTTTGACAACGATCATAATAAAGACAGAAACTTTTCTTCCTTCTTCCAAAAAAAAAAAAAAAAAAAAGGAAATGAGAGAACTGAAAATGACATTTAATTACAAAAAGCAAAATAAAGCCAGGAGGAAATAGATAAAACCAGTGGGGGGAAAATGTAGAGAGAGAGAGAGAGAGAGAGAGAGAGAGAGAGAGAGAAGAAAAAGAAGAAGAAAAGGCAGTAAAAGCGATTTCGCAGTCCAGTGGTGTCGCTGGATTATCATGAAAATGAAAGCTACTGAGTCAGGGAGTATCAGGGAGCAAGGAAATGGAGCCGAGACAGATAACACAGTCAGGGAGAAGAAGAAAACGAATAAGAGGAGCGAGAGTAGAGAAAGCAGAGAGAGGTCTGGAAGACAATGTGAGGGGAAAGTGCAAAGAAAGAAAGAAAAGGTAAAAAGACAATATATATACGACACACCCTCAGATTATGAGTGCAATAAGACAAAAATGAGAATCACTTCAGCCTATAGAGAATAATCAGGGGTTTCTTGAGAAGTAATATCTGTAATATTGTTTCGAGGAGACCAGCTCAGCTCTGAAATAATTTTTACTGAGTTTTTTTTTATCCCATGCATCAGGCAAAATGTGAAAGTATTCCGGTTGATCTCGAGCAAAAAGTTTCATAGGGAAGAACGTGCACGTACTTGTAGCACGGAGCAAATAAAGCTTTGTTAAAGTGTTGTTTGGATCACACATCAGCTGAAGAAGGAAGGAAGGAAGACACAAGCGAGGCAGTACTCCTACATGAGAGGATTTGTGGAGGTATTGTGTGCTAGCTTAAGTGTTATACGCTGACAATATTGCAAAATATTGAAGATGCCACTAAGATTGGATTTAGGGGGGGGAATGTAAAAATCCCTAGTTGCCGTGTGCATACAAACTGCAAGGCAATTTTCCAATTCTGTTGCATTGCTTTGGCCCTTTTTAAGGTTCTCTAAGTAGCGTACTTGTCTTTACAGAGTTTCATGGTCGATCATTTATCCTTGAGCACTGATTCAATTTATTTTTGGAAAATGTTGCTATTTCCTGTACAACCCGGATAAACTTATTTAACATTAACACCACCAGTTATGCAAAAATGCTAACTCAATTTCGGCATCCATTCCTGCAAGGGGAAACGGGAGAAACGTCTAAGTCTGAAGGCAACAGAATGAAACCTCCCAGCGTCTTGAAAACTCCCTCATTAACGGATCATGTCTGGTTTGTTTTTCCGTACAAAAACTGAAGAGTATAACAAAAAGTTGTGGTTTTCCAGGGCGTTGAGTGCTTGGCTGGGAACGGTTACTTATTGAAGTGACAACAAACTATAGTATTATAGTATATATTATAATCAACGCACAATTTAAAATCTCTTTGCACTGTCATCTAAACTCCTGCCTGATAGCAGACTGTTTCCATCTTTGGTCCAACATCCAAAACCTGGAGGTACGAAGGATGAAATATATACTGCCTCTGTAGCACAGGGGGATAAAGTAAGGTTATGAACTCCCAGAGATGAACTGACCTGAACAGACCGTACCACTCTTGTTCACAACGCCTTCCGTAAAAACAAGGCAGGATTATGGAGCTATGTAGCATATGAACCCAGGAGACTGAACCACAGCCAAACAAGCACATGGTGCTTACGAGACATTCAGTGCCAGCAGTGTGCATGGGAGTTTTCATTCATGTATGTTTAAAACAATGCTGCCAATACCAAATCAGTGAAAACACAAAACTCCACCCAAATCCCTCACCACTGTTCTCCAAGAAACTAATTAAAATGTAGCACCGGCCCTTTAAGAAGATCACCGTCTGTGCATTTATATATTCAAGGTGAATATTAGTCAATATAAAGATTGTGGATAACAGCAATCTGAAGCCGTGGATTAGCATCCTCAGGGCATACAATAACGCCTCTGGCAAGGTAGGCTGTGCTAATCTCACAAAACATTCAATCTCATCGGCCGCTTTGCTCTCATTGAAAGGTAATTATTGTACTAAGGCTACAAACCGGGACCATTATGAGAATGAGATCTGCAGTGGAGACACTTAACTGGCCTGAAATCAGCCAGAAAAAACATACGTGCAGCACAAAAGTCTTAAAACGGCATAAAATCATTAATGCTATTTCCCGAACCGGCAATAGTCCTATAAGGACATTAAGGCTGTGCAGAAATGTCCAACTGCCAACAAGAGCAACTGCTGTAATATCAGATCTGATGGCATTTTCATGCACTTCAACTCTATAATTATAAATATAATTTAAAGAGACATGCAACTTTTTAAAACGTACATTTTTCCTTTTTGTGAAGTTTGGGAAATCGCGAGTGCTTTCTCGACACGTAAACCTGAAAATGATGAACGATGTTATCTCGCCTTTTGAAAGTCAGGATCGCGTGGACATCCCGTAGAACTGGAAATGAGAAAAGTCAATAATGAATAACTCCTATACTGGACAGAACGTGTTAGACGATGATCATAAGGCTCTAATCAGACCAAGTTAGCAGCCCAGGGCGACTTTTTGAAATTGTATCCAATGAGAATGAAGCGTTTGCATCACGTTTATCCGCTCTGTGCACCTTGTGTCTCAGCCTCACCTTAACCTTATACCCTTGTTTTTGTTACATGGCTTTCCTCACTTCTCACTATCCCGTCTGCTCAAAGAGGAAGGGAGTGAAAGCGAGCCGCAGTGTGCTTTATCTACAAAGTCATTAGAAGATTTTGCTCTCAGGAGCCTGACTTCGGTGGCCATAGATCAACTGTTTGCAGGAGACATCCTTTGTTCTTCCTATCTTACTGATCACATCAGATCAGCATGCCGGAGTGTTTTTTGCCCAGGCGGGTGGGCGGGGTGGGTGGGCAGACTTCCCACGTGTCTCCAGTGATGCCACGGCACCTGATCAATCACCCCAGGCAACTCTTTGGGGACCGTGTCGGCGCCGGAGGGAGGGGCTAAGAGGCAGGGAGGCATCGGCAGATTGAGGGTGTCTCGTTTGCATGCGGGACGGCGGGCAATGCATCAAAAGATGACAGCCATCCCATTCTTCCCTAAATAAGAGTGGTGAGACTCTCACTGGCCTCGCCTTTTAACTTTAATCATTCATCCAAATAACTGTTGCAGGAGTGAGAAGGGGGGTTCGGCAGCCAGGCGGGCTGTCACGGGCATGGGGGGGAGGGGGGGTATATGGACGACGTGGCGCCACTGGATTGCTCATTTGTAAACGTGTAAACATATATTTGACTCAGATTGCGAAAAGCACAAAGGCGCACCGGCGCACCCTCCTCTCTCTCTCTCATGGATTTATGTATTGAACGAGTTTGAAATTTGAAATTCATCAAGGTTAGACTGAGCGGGTTCAGTTCTCGGGCTCCGGCAGCATGAGCGACGTGTCGAGAAGCTAAGTGACAGTGATTGATGCCCTCTGTGTTTCGCAACTTATCAAGCGCACATACACACACATTTACACATACGCACACACACACACTCTCTGCAAACAGATAAACAGCAGAAACATTTGAGATAAATAAAGAATCAAATAAACACAAGGAACTGGCAAGAAAAAAAGAAGAGAGAGGAAAAAAAGCGATCTGCATAATGAATAGAGGGAGACGGATAGAAGGAGGGAGAAGAGAGGCAGAGATTCCCAGCGGGTGAAAGTGAGCCTGGGAGACGTCAGTCGGGGAGGGATACAGGGACACGCGGGACTGTGACGACTCCGACAACTCACCCAGGCGGCAAAATAAAGCCCGGCTTCCTCGCATTTGTTTCCAGCGCTCATCAGTGGGAGAGCTGGATGACGGATGGACCGGCGCTGTGCACAACGCAAGCGTGTCAAAGTTACTCAGCATAATAAAGACCTGCTCTTTTTCCTCCCATCGCTTCCTCTATCGCCACCCCCCCCTTTTTTTTTTCTTCAGCCACCTGCGGTCTCACTGCCTCCAACCTTTTTTAAATTTTTATCTGCCTTTGGTTGTCTTCTTTCACCCCTCAATTCCTTCATCCTTCAATTATTCCATCACTGATCTTTATTCAATCTCTCCATTGTTAAATGTTTTCCTTTATTTCCTCCTTCTTGCATCTTTTCATGTCTTCATCCATTCAACCGCGCATGACTTTAATTTCATTCATTTAATAAAGGCTGACACTACATTTGTCCTTCCTTAATTCCTCTCTCTTTGGTCATCCATCTCTTTCTCCTCCCTTTATTTCCTGCATCCTTCTTCACTTTCCCATCAGTAATCTGTTCTACATCCCTCCTTCCTTGATTCAGTCCTTCCTTCCTATACTTCCAGCCATCTTCCATAATTCATCCCTCAAATATTTCTCTTCATTCATCTTGTCATCTACTCTCTTCTAGATTTCTCCATCCTTTCATTCATCAATATCTCTATTTCACTTTCATCCTTAACATCTTGCTTATTTTCTCAACATATCCTTCCATATCCATTCATCCTTATAGTGTTATGTCTAAGATATTCCCAGAACTTTTGTTTAAAACATAAAAAAACTCTACGCCTCGTTGCCAGGAGACCACTTGGCCGAGAGGAAGCCAGGAGTCACTGTTGTGGTTTGGATCCAGTACTGGAGGTGAACCGCTGCTCCTCCTTCTTTGGATCATGTGGCGAGATCTTCCACATTGCATCTTTAATTCCATACCTTCATCCCACTTTCACTCCATCTTGCTGCCAAAGCGCCGGCCTCCCAGTCAGCTGACTTCCAGGATGTAATAGGATGACTACACAAAGATGAAACGACTAAGCGTTTCCATTTGTGCTTCCTCCCCACTGCGAAGGATGCCCTCCATGCATTTGGGGCCTGAGCTGAGTCGGCCTGTGAGGTGGCAAAGCTCAAACCTGCGAGGGGACACGTGGCCCTCGGGTTCGGGGCCACACTGTCTCCACCCGGGCTGATGGCAGAGTTAATTGGAGAGAAAACAGTGGGAGGTTATGAATAAAACTCCTCAGAGGTGCTGGCAGCAGGACACGGCGGCGTTCCCCTTTCACTTCAAGGTTATGCACACACACACACACACACACACTAAAACGCACACCTCCTAGATGCAGCGACAAGGTAGCTGTAATATCATTTGCATAGAGAACACAAGATTAGCTTCATTTTATTCTGTGAAAAGTAATTTGATTAAAAAGGATGCTGGAAATAACACGATAGATAAGATGGATGAAGATAACAACACGTACACATTCGGGTGCAAAATTTATAGCAAGTTTTTCTCTTCTCGTGCCTTTTGGATGCCTTTGCCAATATATAAATCACCCGGCTTCAAGGACGCAGCACTGGGACCCCTAACTGGGATCTTTCACATCCACCATCTGGATGCAGAGACCCAGAGTGCTGACCATCGGGCCCCGCTCTCATTCTGCTCCTCAGGCCGAGCTGCAAGAAGGGGGAGGGGGTTGGGGGCGTGAGCTGTAGCTCAAAACCTAATCAATCCAACAACTGCTTACTATGTACTGAACTTAATGGAAAAATCCTCTCTGGAGATGAAGAGGCGTCGAACGGAGCAGTAATGATATTTTGAGAGAGTGACAGCGGCAGAAACAGACGGAAAGCAAGGAGACAGAAGTCTCCAGCATCGAACTGTCCCACGTATTCGTTTCTACACTCCCTCCCTCCTCCCCCGCTGCCTTCCAGAGACGGTGTCCTTCCATCATTCGACTTGGTTTCACACTCTGAGACCCAATATCGGAGCAGATGCAGAGGGAGAAACACGGGATTGTCTTTCCACAGACAATTGCGTCCAATGCAGTTATTTCTGTCATGCCATCCACGGGTGTGAGGCGGCCCGTGTCTCTCCGGGCCGCCTGTCCGACTGCCTGCTGTCTTTCCATCAGGACCAAGACATTACTGAGGACAGCAGCATTCCTCTCTCTCCCCCTCTCCACCCGCTTTGTTTCAGCTCAGCTCATCTCACCTGCAGGGTGCTGCCCGCTCGCTGATCGCTTGGTCACTGTCAACACCCAGATGTGCACACAGACACACACACACACACACACACACACACACAGACACACACACACACACACTTGTGGACATCATCCTTGACCACAGATGCCCACATAAACATCTACATTTGATTGATATCAGTGATTTGAACATCTTAAAATGTATTTACTTTATCACAGTAATGATATATATATATATATATATATATATATTTCTACATTATAGATTAATCTGCAGATAATTTCTCGATTATACTGCATTCACATAGAATCAGTCAGATGGCAGATAGACAACACTTTCTGGAAAGCACAGTTAAAAACAAAAACAGTCTACTGGCAGGATTGCAAAAAGAAACGCACAAGAAGATGCATTACTATGGTGATGGAATAATATATATTAAATATAATTATTTTGTGCATACTATTTCATGGAATTATTCTAGCATCTTGTATGGCTGGAAAACGCAGCTAACTCTTAATATTCTATTGCAAACTTGCAACTGTCTCAAAATTTTTTTGAGAGGATGGCAAACAAGTTGAATTTGTTTCACCTCTGTTTCTCATTTACGTCTAGTTTTGCCAGTATTCCCTGTCGGCCTCACCTAATGCTCTCATCCACTAACTGATGGCTGGTTTGCTGTCTACTGTCTGCCTGATTCCATGTGAATGCAGCATTCATCTTCTGCTCAATAAAATATCAGGAAATAATTTATCAGTATTATCATTAATAACAATAATAATATTAAAAGCTATAAATCTTCACAATTGAGGAGCTACAACGAGGAAAATGAAAGATCGAGTGATTAAGAGGGCATATTCTCAGTATATTTCCCTTTACTTAAGTGTGTTTATAGTTTTGTGTGCATGTGGAAGGTCTCCAGAGTTAAAGTCCTAACCTAAATGGAGTCAGTCCGCCGGACCAACAAGCCCTCCAATTCATACGACCAAATAGGTCGTGTGTCACGTCCTCAAATACGACCTCTGGGAGCATACGTTAGATGAGCACTCCTACTGGTGACATAAGAGCATTGCATATTGCGTGGATTAATCCTCGACGTGCGTATTGCGGAGATTCTTCCGCAACGACGATAGTAGTGGCTGGAACTTCATTGGACTAATGAAGGTAAGTACAGTAAATTGGGGGGGTGGGGGGTGGTGGTTAGGGTTAGGTCGACGTGTGTGGGGGTGGGGGGTGGTGTCTGCCGATGATTGACGGGGGGGCGATCGCGCGCGCGCGGGGGTTAGGTCGACGTGTGGGGGGCAGTACACATTACAGTAGTATTCTGTGCAAAAGTCACCGGAGTGTCGATATTTACTTGACCGCTAGAGGGCGCGCTATTTTGAAACTTAACATATGGTCGTAATTCGGTGCTTGACACACGACCTATGTGGTCATTTTCTCAAGGAGGACAGTCTCCCCGGACAGAAACGCTCTGGGTGGAACAAGTGGCTGAAATGAATTCTCATCCCTTCTGCTCAGTAGCGTAACTCCTGTTATCTGCTTCTGGTAAGGGGCGTGACATTTCAGAAAAAACACACTAAGCAGTTGACCAATCACAACAGAGTGTACCAGCTGACCAATCAGAACAGACTGGGCTTTTTGGAAGGGAGGGGCAAGGGTTCAAACAGAGCGTTTCAGAGAGAAGGCTGAGAAGAGCTGCTGCAGCACAGCCAGGAGGAGAAAAATAAAGTGTTTTTTGAACATTAAAGCATGTAAACATGTTCTAGAAGTAGTGTGAAATAGAGGTACGCAGCAGAAAAGGAACATAATAGGCCCTCTTTAAGTCATTAATCGGATCTGCTAGAGATGAAATCATCCAAACAATCCAATAATGACATAAAGAGGTCCTCTCCTGCAGTGGCCAAACAGAGAATTATAAGATAATTTGTGTTTATTATAACTTTTTTTTCTTTTTACATAAAGCTTTGGCTGTTGTTTCCATTCTGATAGCATTGCACCAACCAAGTTAACCGCTAAGAATATTATTTTACATTAGCAATATGGATATATGGATAATAAGGGAGTATCTGTTGTTATGCTGGCCTGGCGATTGGTCCGGTGCTGCCGATTTTGGAACAACCCATTAATTTAGAAGTAAAACATCAAGTGAGGTCCTGTTATTTTAATAATGATCCCCAATTATAGAGGGAAGCAGCAAGAAAGGTTGGTTAAAGTTGGATGGAGAAGTTGATTTGTTAAATGTGATGGAAGGTTTGAATTCACAGTAATATTTTTACAATTCGCCTTCCTTTCCCTTTTCAGATAAATATGACTTTAAAACCTGCCCCACCATCTGAGTGCAGCCCTGCGTACCCAGATCAGAACCACAAACCTGGAAAGTACAACTTTTGCAAAACATGCCAAGACCAAAAAAAACTCTTCATTCATGTTATAATGAATCATAATCATTCTTTAAATACAATTAGGTGAAATCTCCGATTGCTGACACATTTTTTAAAATCATTGCCACATTAGCCAAGTCTCCCTATGTCCAACTTTCTTTTCTCGGGTACAGAGAACTAACAGGAGAGGAATCGTGTAGAAAGCAAAACGGTGGCGCTGCTATGATAGCGACATTTGTATTACTGACCTGTTCTTATTCACACTGCTCGTGTTGATTCAACGGCGATAAAAGGAGCTGGACAGACCGGGACTTGTGACTAATAGTCCAACAGGATCTGTGGTTCAATTACCGTGTGGGGCAGCTCCTCATGTCCCTGGGCTAGATGCTTTACTGCAATAGCTTCAGTAGACACACACACACACACACACGCAGCCTTTATAAATGTGATGTCACTGACCAAAGGATATCAACACTGATACATTTCTCTCCCTGTTTTTTTCCCTTAAAGATACGTCCAGAAGAAACATATTGGAAGACTGGATATTGGCACTATCTAAATGAATGTTTTCAGGCCCTCGGGAGGCAAAGGCTCACTGCACCGTCTGGGTCTTTAAAAATCCGGGGACAGCTGATGAAAAGCTTGGCTGAAGCAGCTTATCCACAATGAGTGAGAAAACTCAGGAAATGAACAGTGACCTCACAAAGTCCGTTCCTGCACATTCGCAGAAGTCTTTTGACAACCAGTTTGGACTGAATTCACAGTTCGACTGGCAACCGATCTGTTGTGAGTTTGAATCCAAGGACGTGTGTCTTAAGCAAACAAACTTGAGCGGGTGAAAGGAGTCAATGAAATTATGATTCCGCGTAGTTTTCCGTTTTGGACAATATAAGGAAAAGCAGCTCAGCCTTCGCATTCACAAGGAGCAAAGAAAAATGATGAATGCAACAAAAAGCGTGAGGAGAATTTCCTTCAGGGTCCCCCGCTGGTTCGACTAAACTAGATAAAAAAAAAACAACGGACCGACAAACGCCCACACGGCGTAAACACGAGACGGGTCGAAGGCTCTGGCGTGCTTCCAGAGCAGATGGGTGGGCTGGGTGGGGGGAGTGGGTTTGGCCTGGTGGGTGGTGGGTGCAGGAGAGCGCCAATCTGTCATTTCTAACAAGCCGGGAGACCTGCAGCCAGGGCAGGTCACAGACACAGGACACACACACACACACACACACGCCCTATCCTCGTCCTTACGCAGGCATCACATTCCAACTGTGGCATTCCTGCTAATTAGAACACAAATTAATGATCCAAGCGAGTGAGACAGGCTGACTCTCCCTCCCTCTAGTCAACATTTAGTTCCTCCCTTTTGCGTCTTCCTCTGCGTTGGCTTCTCATCCGGACTCCTCTTCTCCTTTGTTTTGTCTTTTCCTTTAAATCGCCCTTTCCCTTCATTCAGACTTTAATTAACCGTTGTTTGTCCCGTTGAGATCAAAGTTCTCATCGACGAGGGAGACCTGGCCGAGAATAGCAGCAGCACGGACTTTGAACAACTAACGTAAACAATCAACACAAAAGCACATGGAATCGGTTCATTCAAATTCATCAGACAAACATTTGCATACAGAAACCATGAACTCATTCAGGGTTGAAGCTATAGATCAGTCCGTAGATAGTTTCATGCAGAAGGTGACTGTATATAATAAAGGGACGTAGTCATGGTGACGCCACTTATTTGTTTGTGGACTACGGATTTGAAGCCTCGATTTCGGCATTTTGGCCGTCGCCATCTCAGATTTTTTGCAACCAGTGAAGGAAGTGACCATATTTGGACTGCAGAGGAGCGACGGGTGGATCTGATAGACACATTTACATTTAGGTCATTTAGCAGACGCTTTTGTCCAAAGCGACTTACAATAAGTACATTTGTCAAGTGACAGAGCAACACCCTGAGCAGACAATCACACTAAAAGGCATCATTTGTAAACCGATAACCAGTTTGTAGAATGTTACTAAACTAACTTGATGCTTGATGTCTTTTCTGTTCTGTGCTTCAGCAGCTGCTCCGAGAACAAGCCGAGACTCCCACAAGCCTCTCTTCCATTAAATCAATTCTACTTTCTAAATAAATGCTTTAATAACTCTCTAATTATGAATGTTCATTAAGTCATCGCTGATTAAGGAGACCGGGGACATGAAACGGTCTGCCTACATGGGGTCGATGGCCATTCAAAACTTAATAAATAAAATAAACTCTTTTAACTTGCTCAACTCCAAACAGCACTTTGACATCCAGACTGGGGTGAGAAGACAGAATGTTAAAGCTATTTTATCAGAATTAATTAGACCAGCGCTTTGGAACATTCACATGGACTAGAATCAGCTGTCAACCACCCAAACACATCTCCTCGCACCATCACCGCGTTCGGTTCAGAGCGTGAAACATAAATCGGCCGATATAATGTGAGGATTTAACTACATGGCTGTTATTCTTTCAGGAAATGCAGCGATGGATTCTGGGGCAAAGTCACAGGAAACAACAACAAACTCAATCTGGCGGTGCTCCTCGGTGGCTCGGGACACATTGCCCATGATGCATCAGAGGAGGGCTGACCTTGAGTGCTCGGCATTAAGGTCACGGAGCATCATTAGTCCTGCCTCCCCACTGCACGGCTAAGAATAGGAACACGGACACAATCACTCACTCATCATCTCCATACATCTTTTCTTTCTCTTTTTTTTTTTTTAACTCTCGCATTCATTATTTTGGGTCACTGTTATGTCCTGCTGTCGTACATGTGGGCCTCAGTGGGATTAAACAAGCAGGAGAACAGTGATGAACATCACCTACACCTCCAAATCAGCATCTTCTTCTTTAATCCTCAATAAAACAAACATTTCTCTCTGACTCACACGCACCAACGATTGTCTCTACATGCCGAGTCTTGTTACAGAAACATGTCCTCGAGGTATGTTTGTCAGGGAATGAAGTACGACTGCTTGAAAAAAATTAAAAATAAGCTCCTCAAAAATAATAGCATAAATGTTTGAGTGGAGAACGCTGGGAAAAGAAACATACAAATCACCTGCTGGTAACAGCCCACACCCTCCATCTCCGTTCCCTTCTCTACGGTCCCAGTTGGGGCTCTGGCTCACAATCAATACCTTTCACCGCTAAGATAATCTGCAATAACAAAGGCATTACAGACGGGGGGAAATAACACCAAATCTTATTAAACATGGGAGATGGTCGCTCTTTTATGTCTTCCTGTCTCTCGTTGCCTCGGTGAGCAGGAAACCGCTCCGCTGGACAAATGGCAGCGGCTTGTTCCCTTAATGCTCCGGGATGATCAACGGACTCCGGATCAGGGTCGGTATTGTGGGTTACAGGTAGAGGTGGAGATTAGCATTCTGCTACACTCTCCCACCAGCCATGTATATTTCACAGGGTTGTCTTTTATATTCAGTCTGTGGCTCAGTGGAGCACTCATCTTTATTTCATTTTGTGGCATTTTTTTAATTTTAGCTGAGATTTATTTTATTTTTTTTTTTTGCACCGGCCGCCTCTGCCTGCATCCTTCCTGACATCCCCCTCTGCTGACTGAATCAGCAATGACATTATGCACCTTGCACTCTGAAGCTTTCAGCAAAGCAAACACTAACTTCTTGCAGTGGCATTTCTGCCCTTACAGCTCCGAGTCTGGATGGAAGGAAACTCAGACGGTGAAAACACAGGGTTTGATCACACAGTGAATACAAATCTTCTCATTCTGTAACTTACTCTTTGATTTCTAAATACAAACGCAATTAAGAAAAGACACTTCAGTGTCTTTCAAGAAACACTGTTGTAGTTATTTCTTTGGTACAAAACTGCATTGCATGGCTTGAAACCACCACTAAGAACATATGTTTAGGGGTTACTGTCCTTTAAATCAGTCATAACTAATTAAAAACAGGTACCAATTGCAGAATGTGTTTGCACATTTCTAATACTAGATGTTAATGTTTGCAAGCAGCATATTAATTCATTATTAACATCATTCTAGTTATTCCATGCACAGTACCGTTGTTTACTTATATCGACCGCACGCCGCATCACATTTTAAACGATGATGACAGATTTGTAAAATTGGAATCTGGATTAGAAACAACTAAGCCGCCAGATAAATGTAGTGAAGTGAAGAGTGCAATATTTATTCATATTAAATGTGGAGAAACAAGCATAGAAGTACAAATACCTCAGACATTGTTGAGTAAATGCTGCTTGGGGTGAGACAACGAGTTACAGCAAAAGAAGAGTGTTTTTCTCTCTCCATCTTTAACCTCAAACACTCTATATGCATCTAAAACTTTCTGCCGTCTCCACAGTGACTTTCCTTTCACACGTCGGCGCCGACGCCCTTCCAGAGGCCTCGAGAGCGAACTGAAAGGACGACGGAGCTTTTCACACTGTCTCATTAGAGTTGGCTCGGTCTCCAGGGGCAAATTAACCCACAAACACAACAATCTAAACACTCGGTTAGCTTTGCCAATACACCCTCAAGTCCACGTTTCATTTACACATTTGTTTGTGGTCCCGGGGAAGCTCTTCACAAGCCTCCTGGACCGTCACCAATTAGCCGGTGATTAAAGCGGTGACACGCAGCGCCAGAAATATAACAAATCCACACAATTCCAATTTACAACAAGAGAGTAGCCAAAGTTTAATTTACATTACAGTGTGTTCAAGCTGCTGATCTCATCATCCCAGAACTAGTGTTTGGAGACTTCTGCACAACAAAATGCAGCGTGGATGTTTTTGTACAGTGACCTCCACTGCTGCTGCTGCTGCACCACCTCCACCTTTAAACCACATCTGAGTCGTCCAAATGTTATCCAACTCCGTTTTTAAGATGCAGAGTTTGGTTCTGAGCCTTGATTGGGTAAACCTCCTTCTTAACTGTTAAAAAAGACCCTCAACTACTGTTTTGCTGAGTGGAGGAACAGTTCTCTCTACTGCTTATGAGTTCCTCCACTTTAACATTTACATTGTTTAGCGTTTTACATCATAACGTTACACAAAGACAACAAGTAGAGTACCTCAAAAAGTGAAGTTTTCTTTTAAAATAGAGTATTTTAGTGACTTTTTCAGAATTTTTCCTCTGATCAGAGACTACGCGGGACCTGACATGAACTATGGGAGCAGATGACTGAATCTATGCACATGATTGAAAAACATCGCTGATAAAACTGTCAGCTGAGCCAGTTGCTGCATAATATTAGTGAAACAGAGGACAAGCTAATTTTACACAAACTCACAGAACATTTCATTAACAGAAATGATGAGATTGTTACATACAGTTGAGGTACAGAAAAAAAAATTTAACGGATTTGCGTAAGAATAGTCAAATAACAATATTAAATAATTTATAATGCTTTAAAATCCTACAAAAAAGTTGTATTACTCCCGAGATCCTCACGAACATGATTAAATTATTGTTGTAACCTAATTTGTCGATATTTTTATTATGATATGATCCTGACTGTCTCTGGTATTGAGCTCATCTCAGACATCAACACTGACCTAATTAAGAGCCTGAATATTTTGCATACTGCATTGCATTGTTGCAAGTTATGTCATTTAATTATCTGCCTGCCAAACGATTTCACAGATTCTTCCGATGCCTGAAAAAAAACAAAAACCACGCATGTAGGCCAACACGCAGAAAAAAACTCTTTATCCAACATGACGTTCAGTCGGATCCACAAAACAATTCCAGGGATAATTTGGCGACAGATTGTAATGTTCCTTCTCCACAATGAGAAGGAGACGCAGGGGTCTGATATCTCAATGGAGAGCCAGAATGAAATCATTAACTAAACCATTTGGGCGACAGAATCTAATCTTTGCTACATCAGAAGTGGTAAATGAAATCGGGAGGGTGGGTTGATATCTCAATAAAGAACATTTGTTATCACAGATGGAAATCAATTCTCGTCAAAACAGAAGTCATTGCAGAGGCAACGTGCATTAAGACACCAGAGGTGTTTGGTGCAGCTGGGCGACAAACTAAAGAAAAAAAAGATGGTTTAAGACCTTAGAAATAGTCAGAAACAAACATTTAGGGTCAGTCCACTTTGTTTTTTTTTGTTTTACCACTACCCCTTGTTTTATAGTGCAAGTAGTGGCTGGGAAAACCCTGAACCCCCAACCCAGACCCTGAAACCTCATCATTTTTAAACCTTTCTTAAAAAAAAAAAAAACTTTCATAACACTCGCTTTGGAGAGTGCCACTGAAGGACCTCAATTTTGGTGGGGGGGTAGACCTCTATCACTACAAGAACCAGGACGCCCGTCCTGCTTTGGCGTGAACGTACAAAACAGAGGGTCAGGTCAAGTTGGTATTAGGTCTAAATCTCAAAGCCTTTTGTAATCTGTGAAAGATAATAACCGGAGCAGGTAGTGTATCTGATATGAATCTGAAAAAAAAAAAAAAAAAACAGTGTGAGAGGAATGTGAATTACAGAATTGATATGGGTGCCGTGGGGGGAGGGGAGGGTGGGGGCACTGACCCCGTGGATTAAACATTTGAGAAAATGACAGAAAACATTCATCAGCGACATTCATTTGTAAATCTCATTTTAATCTCTATTTAGTGGATGTGGCAATCTCCAAATATCTAATGCACATGCAGTTCCATACAAATTGCTTTGCCCGATGAGATCTCGTAAGATGTGATAAACCTTGAGGCGCACAATAACGCGGGGAGCAAAATTTGTGGACACGTCATTTCAGACATTACTCTGAGGTTAAGTCCTGAGGTCCATCTCAGGAATAATGTTCGGATAGTAAACCGCCGCCATAAATTCTGGGTGTGTGTCGCTCTCGACCCAAGTGATTACTCACTCAAGGTCTACACAGGGAATGTTGGTGCCAGACTGCTGCACCGGTACGGATACACACTCTGACTTTTTCTCCTTCTTCTTTTTTAAACCTTTTTGCTATTTTACAAGGCAACAGGGTAGTCAATCTATCACAGATATCTGTTTAATCTCTTTCTTTCTGTCCTCGCGTGTGCATGCTCTTTGATTGATGTGGCTCAGCGGGCCATCGGGACACCAAGCTGGCCCCTCAATACTCAGCCGTCTGATGTAGCAAGACACGGGGACCACGCTGGCCCCGCTTATCTCAACTAGGAGAAAACATCCAACTGCAGAGAGTGACAGAGAAAAATATAAAGGAAATGAATACCTGGGAAACAAGAGGACTTGTGATAACACTGAAGAGTGGAGGAGGAGGGCGGCTGCACTTCCACAAACGGCGTGAGCTGAATGCTAACGCTAGCATGGCGACATACTCACAAGGCTAATTTGATTATATTTAGCAGGTTTATTGTTTACATGGGGTTGAATTAGGATTTTTTATGTTAAAAAATGTTAGCGTTTTTTTTTAAGGAATTCTGAAACCTTATTTCGATTCAATGCACATCTTATGCTGACAATGCGATAGCATCGCAAAGTAAAATATTCAATGCTGGACGTTATTTTCTACACTCTTGTATTGCCACTTTTGCTACTATTGTCACCATCCTAGTTTTGCATGTTTTGCTCCTCATTTGCTGATTTGATAACACCAAAATTATTCCAAATGAGGGAAGCATGGACGTGAGAACTAAATAACGTTGCAATACATGTAAGAGTTGTTGAAGGTGGAGTAAGATGGAAAATTCTGGAGACCGAAGTCATCAGGATGAATCACCTGGGCATCATGGATATCTGCACAAAATGTCATGCGATCCATCCAGTTATTGTTGAGATATTGAGCCTCAACCAGTGACAGAGCGAGCAACAAGCCCTAGATACCGGCGTGACAGTGTGACAGTGTGTGCAGATGAACAGCGCTGGAAGAGCGCCCGGCGTTCCCCGTGAGCCGCCAGCACCTGGTCGCCAGCAAAAGTCCACCGGCAAATGAGTGGGGAGCTCCAGGCGCTCTGGTGGCACAGAGCTCGTTGATCATAATCGAAGTCATGCCTTGTTGCAATCAAAAAATAAATATGACTATGACTTTTAAATGTTAAAGTTTTATGAGCGAAAGAAGACCCCCTGGAGGAGCTGCAGCCACGTTATGGAAGCTAATGAGGATCTAAGCAACGAATCCAATCCATATAAATGCTACCAGAGAAGGAGTACATGAGAAAGGCTCCTCTGAGTGGGTGGGCCACCGTCCAGGTTTGATTGACAGCTGAGCCAGCAGGGGAACGGGGAGTCGACGTGAACAGACAAACTAATGCAAATCCTCTCTGCCTATGAAGACAAAGTAGCAACAGACTGGGCTTCACTGCCAAACCAAAAATATGAAAAATAAAATTGTTCCCTTTCGGGTATTTTTTCACCCTGTAGCAGGAAAATCCAAACAATTCAATTTCAGACTTTAATTTCAGAAAACATAGAAAATAGGAGCTTATAATGGAAAAGTCTGTTACACCCAAAAAAAAAAACATTAAAAAAGAAGAATGATAGAAATGAAGACTGTAAACTCCTGCAGTTTGAGTCGAATGCATCACAGAGTTCGCAAATTAACTTGACTCATCCGAGCGTCCTGTCTTTTCATCCCTAAACTGTCGTTAGTTGAACTTCACGCAGGCGCTCATGCAACATGTTTCACTGCAGACATGCTCCGTCAGTCTCAGGTCCCTCTGTCGCCACCTTCTCTGCCCAACGTCAGGAGAGGAAGTTTGAATTTGCCCTCCTTCTTTATGCTGCGTTACATTTTTTGTCCACACTCATTACCCGAACACACAGAACACACAGCTGTCTGCAGAGAGAGAGAGAGAGAGAGAGAGAGATACACGTCCAGCATATGCGTCTGTCCGTCCGCCCGTCTGTCACTTCCACAGCCCTCATCCTTTGTCTGTCTCTCTGGGTGCCACATTATGTCACTGTCACTGACTGGTCATGCCGCTACATGCAGGGTTGGCCTCCCGGTCCAAGTGTCTGCCGAGGGGAGGGTGACATCTGCTGAGCGAAGTGAACCGGGGCTTCAGGAAACCCGTTCCATCTGCGCTTTTCTCACCACAGAAAGGGATTTTTTTGGTTTAATAAGAACGTGTGTGATCCAGCGTGATCCAGAGTCAGAAGGTTGAGTCTGAATGTGTGTTCAAACCTGAAGTTTCATCCACTGGGTTGGATTCCAAAGAGTTAACTTGTTGTTAGCTAGATAGTAAAAGTATTAAAAAAGGAAATTAAAGTTATATTAAATGGTGATCACCAGTTACAAAAACAAACAACAATTTAGGTCATGGACTTGGACTTCAGGACTTATCGCCAATGTTGACATTAAGGTTTAGAAAAAAAGTTTCTTCTTGGAAACAGAAGAAGAAAAAGCATCTCGACACAAGGTGATTGGTTACTGGAAGACAGTGCTCATAGAGACAGGATGTGAAACTAAATTTCTCTCTAAAATCCTCCCAACCCGCTTACTTCAGAAGTTCACTACTTTCATTGATACTACACTACGGTCTTTCATTTCATGCCCTGACATTTTGACTAGTAAGCATGAATAATTATATACAGTTTATCTCATTTTCCATATATGTCCACTTAAATGATTGACACAAGTTGGGGCCGGATTACAGTCTAGAAGAAGCTAGCACTCCAAATTCCTTGAATCTAGTGGGAAGTTGCCAACACAGCCCTCCGAAGCCACTCCCCCCAAAATCATCATTATGAGCATAAACATATCAGAATTACAAGAGCAGGCAGACAGACAGACATGCAGACAGACAGACAGGTAGGTAGCACCAATAAAATCATTGGACACACTAATTACAGTCCTGTGACAACCACAAATACCAGATTTAGTCATTTTTTAAATGTCATAGATTATGATTTATTGAATGCTGTCGGGATGTAAAGAGAATTTCAACATTACTAACCCTCGCTTTAAACCAGGGATGCCAGGGTTACGGCCCTGGCATCCCTGGTGATAAGGGGAGAATATTTTTTTTAATTATTATTTTATCTTTTTTTAATTTTTTTTTTTATATATACCGTAAATCCTTTAATACTGGCCTGTATTCTATTACCGGCCAGTCACATTGGCCGGGGCAAGTGTCGACAGGCAGCGTTATTTCCACCCTTCCCATTCATTCAGTCAGGTTCGCGTCGCGAAGATTTTGGCTGAGGCTATATTAAAGGATGTACGGTATGCCCTGCAATGCATTCGACTCATGGCGAGCGTGGACAGACGGTGCGCCGCTGCCTCCCGCAAGCTCTCCAAAATCTTTTAAACTGAATGTTGTGGATCTAAAATAAAGACAGATTCAGCAACTGCATAACTTATTTCTCGCATAAAATCTTTTCAGAAACACGTTTCGGTGAACTATTGTCGTAAAATAAGAGAACGTTTCCAAATGAGCCGCCATGTTGGTCGGTTTGAAATCCGGGAGCAGACAGGACAGCTGTGAAAGCGATCGTCCAATCAGGTGCAGCCATGAAGTGTGCACGTGATTGTATGAAGGAGAGCGCCTGTCAATCATCCCCCTTTGTAATGTATGCCATTTAGGCCTCATTGTGAGGCTATTTTGGTGCCAACGCAATTTCTTTTTGATGTGTAGGCCTTCATGAGTGTAAAGTGTAAAGTGTAATCCGGCCCCCTGAGGTCTCACTTGAAAAAAATCTGGCCCCCTGTCCAATTTCACCCTGGCATCCCTGCTTTAAACCCATAAACGTCTCTGTGGAATATAAATATGCAGCGCTTTATCAGCGGACACAATCATCACGTTGCTGCCACCGGCAAGTGTTTTCCTTATTTGGTCATCAATTATTTTGCTAATATTTGTCAAACAACGAAGACACAACCTCTCAGCTGAGCGCGCGCACACGCGCACACACACACACACACACACACACACACACACACACACACACAGACTGTTTGTGGGCAGGACTCATACAGACAGACACACAGGCACGTTTCTCTATCACCATCAGTGGGGGATCTACCTGTTTTTCTGAGTCGGTCAGATAAAAGAAAGAAAAAAAAACAGAAGAAAAAAGAAAAGAAAAGACAGTTGTGGCACGTCGGCCCACCGGGAAAGTGCCCGGCCTGCCAGATGGCCGGTCCAGCCCTGGGTGGATCCAATCATCAACAAAGAGATTTTGGTCTACGCCAGCTGATACTGCCTCTAACCCAAACAAACACATAGTGAGCCTCGTCAGGCTGCAGCGAGTGAACAACATTTTGTGGGTTGTGTTGACAAGGCTTCACACATATTAGTAACTTCCTCTCTTTCACTGTATAATTCTGTTGTTCAGAATCTGTGACATCATCAAAAACACGCATGCCCAGGTCTCTAACGCACTTTGACAGTTAAGCCCCACATGAGGCGCAGCGTAATTAAATTCAGTTCAGTTTGCTCTGCACTCGTCTCCTTCCTTAGTCCTGACCTAGACTCCCTCCCCAGCAACCTCCTTTGGGCCAACTTGGACCAAGTTAAAGGAGGGAAAAGTCTACTCTCGCAGCCCCCGCACACACCACTCCTTCCCTCTTGCCATCAATCCCCCCCCCCCCCCCCCCCCCCCCGCGCTTCTTCGTTGCTTGGACTAATTAACTAAAAACCAAGCAGAGATTTTATATAATTCAGCAGCAAGAACTGCCATGTCTTGATCCAGAAACACCCAGAGAGAAACATGGTGACTGGAGCCAGAAACCACCGGGAGATGGGAGGGGGAGCGTGGGGGTGGGGGAGGAAAAATAAAAAAAAAGAACGCAAATCTCACCAGCACAAGCTATCAGAGCACGAGGAGCTGGAAGCTAAAACTGAAATTCTCCTCACATATTTTATTTCTTCCAGGGCGACATTTTAATCAGACACAAAAGTAGTTGCAGGCCGTGCATGAGGAAGGGGGGGGGGGGGGGGGGGAGGCAGGAGTGGAAGTGGAAAAAACATGCAAGAGGAGAAACGGGGCGACGGAGAGAAGGATAGAGGCCCGATTGTGACGGTTGTGACGGGCAGGTGGCAGGTCAGGAAGGTGTGAGATGAAAGCATGAGAGGAAGACTGAGGAGAGCAATCCGTGACCGAATGGTTTCGCAGAGTCCTGAAATCTCCGGGCCACTCTCCATTAAGCTCGAGTCCAGGACACAATATCTATAAAGAAAGTTTTGACATGGGAAAGCAGTCGGCGAGAAAACAAAACACACACACACAAAAGAGAAAAATCTGGTCTTGTACAACGTCTTGCTTTCATCTCATATTCCATGTAGCTCCTGAAATCCTGAAAGGATGCAAACAAGGCTCTGTTATTACATGTCTTCTTAAAACATCAAATCCCTGAGATTCCTGTATTTGCGGCAGGATTTCCGCGGAATCTTTTATTTAATAAGATGCCGAGGTTCTGTGTAAACCGAGGCTTACCGGAGGGGTCACCATCCTCGCACAGTTACCTGTGTCCTGTTTTTTCTCTCACCCTGCCTTCAGTTCTCCAATAAATTCAATGCATGTCTGAATTAATGCATTACAAGCCACGCCGGCGATATTAAAAAATGATAAAAAATAAATAAAAAAATGAATCCCTCCTCCGCAGTTCCATCTGTGGCAGGGTCCTCACACCGACGCTGACCCTGAGCGTTCCTCCGCCGTCTGCACCATGAGTTATGATATTTGGTGTCACTCGGATTGCACATAATATTTCATTACATTGCGCAAAACCCCATTCTATATATCTCCCCCAGGTGTGTCACTATTAATCATGAGATGATTAATAGAAAAAAACCCAAGGCTGCGATGCACTTATATTCAAATAAATGTGTGTGAAGGGAAAAAAGGAAAATTCCTCAAAAATCTACAGTTTATATAGAGGTAATTACAAATTGTGCACGTAACTAACACACACACACACACACACACACACACAACCTGTCATTTTCTTTTTTTTCTGCAATTCAGCACTCTGCATGAGCTCCTGTTCCGTTCTCATTCTTGTCTCCCGCACCGGCAAACACACATGAACACATCAGAACACACACTTTATCAAACAGAAAACGTATCAAGCACAGCGGGCGTTTCCTCTCCCAGGGGCGGCCGAGTCTCGGCAACGTGCTGACCACAGGCAGCGGCGTGATGCCATAACTGGTGCCCCCCCGGCGGGAGCTGGACTACTCATCATGCATGTATGAAACAAACGCTGCGCCCGTCATCGGGAGCCAAGTGTCCATTCTGATGTGGTTTATTTTCCAAAGCTCAACTCTGCTCCTCGAAGCCAGGAAACAGAGACGGGGGGAAAGGGAGAGAGAGAACGAGAGAGAGAGAGAGAGAGAGAGAGAGAGAGAGAGAGAGAGATATCAACACACTGCTCACATCACTAAAAATGACAGGGGACCTCTCAAAGTGGAGCAACACGGGTAGAGCAATCCAAAGTAGGGCTGCCCACTTTACACCCGGCGCCTCCCCCTGCTGCTTTATTTATTAAGTCATGCAAAAGAGGACAACAACAACAAAACCTCAGCGGAGATTCAGGAAACTAATAGATAAATACATTACTGAAGAAAACAAACACACAAACCCTTTATAAAAACCCAGAAGGCTTTTGATTGAAAATAACTCAACGAAAAGAGCCAACGCGGCGCCCGAGTTTCAGCAGAAAACCGGAGCGATGTTGATTTTCTATTGCCATGCTGTGACATGTAGAAACACGCTTTTCTTGAGACAAAGTTCTCAAGTATTAATGGTTATCTAACAAGACTCGAGAGTCTCCTGGCCATGCTGGCGGTGCTGTGAGGCTGCACTTACGGCGGTGCGTTGAGCGAGCACATTGGCTGATTAGCAGTAAACATGTACAGCTGAAGCTTAAAGAAAGTCTTTGGTATTTGAAGGTATTTGGACTTTGACTTTATTTTACCAAACCATGATGTTTTGTTGCCTAAACCTATGGAGATTTCTGGCCAAAAAAAAAGTCTCTTATGTTCATTTATTTGGTCACAAACCAAAAGTGCTGGAAACAATTTTGATCTGATCATCTGAGTCATCCTCTGGGGATCACGAACGCCTTGACGAAATGTCAGGTTAATCCATCCATTAGCTGTCGAGATGTTGATGATGGATGTAGTTGCGGTGCTCCGTCCTGTGGTGATGGATGGGTGCCCCACTTGGCAGACGGCATTACGAGGGCCGTGACACGCCCAGCTGTAATGTCCCTTTATCGGCTGCAGGTAAGTGTTCATTTTCCCCCCTCCGCCGTCGCAGCCGTCCCTCAGCGCTAATTGCTGTGTAATAGATAAGCTCTTTGTCTCTCACACCTCGGCCATGACAACATGAACAATGGGGGTCCTCCTGTAACCCTGCAAACCGGGATTCTTACCCCTCGGCTGCATACACGTGTTTCCGCCCGCGCTCGGGGAGAATACATTTATATCATCGCTCCATTCTATACAAGCACGTCCACGACACGTATCTTTTTCGGGCAAACAGATTACGAGTAATATTTTCAAATTGATTCCTTTTCAGGCGTTATCATCTCCTCGTGCATTCCCTCTGTTTTGCCCCCCCACCACCACCACCCCTCCTCTCAGGGAGCAATTTTCTCACAGACGCTCCATAAGACTTGGTGAGTCATGCACAGCACTATTGTAATAACGCGGCCCGTCTATCGAGGCAGACCAGGACGCATTAAAATGCTACGCGAGTGTGTGTGTTCTGTGGTGTGGGCCGAGGCTCAGTTTGGAGACGGATCAGGTGTGGTTATCTTGACCTGGACCTCCATATGTGCTTCGCGTGCTCTGCCCTCATCCTCCTTTCCCCTCGCTCGGCTGGAGGGGGGGAGGAGACGGAGGATGCAGAGGAATCGCAGAAGACGAGGAGACATTCTTGAAAAGAATAACAATGCGCAAACTAGAACAAGCAGAATGGTTTGCCTCCTCCATCACCGTTTCCTCCTCCATCATCAATTCCTCCATCATTTACATTTACATTTAGGGCATTTTGTCCAAAGCGACTTACAATAAGTACATCTAAAGAAAGAAACTACAACATATCATTGTAGATAAAGTAAGAGCTAAAAAATAGAAACAAGTGTTAGGTCCTCATCTGAGTAAAGTAGTAGCTGTTCAACAAGTATACCTTAAGAACAACAGTGCTATGATCAAAGTGCTATAAGTAAGAACATAAAAGTGCTTTTTTGGGGAAGATGGGAAGTGACTCTGCTGTCCTGATATTGGTCGGGAGTTCGTTCCACCACTGAGGCACCAAAACAGAGAACAGTCACGACTTTGCTGCCGACATTTGTTTGATTTCAGCGATGGTGGTACCAGCCGGCCAGCTGAAGTAGAGGAGTGAAGTGCTCGTGTCGGGGCATGAGGTTTGACCAGTGTTTGAAGGTAGATCTTTCCATTGATGGCCCTGAAGGCCAGAGCCATCATCTTGAATTGGATGCGTGCTGCAATGGGGAGCCAGTGGAGGTCATGGAGGAGGGGGTCACATGGGAGAATTTGGATAGATTGAAGACGTCCTCCTCCATCACCCCTTCCTCCTCCATCACTTCCTCCATCTCCTCCTCCTCCTCCATCACCCAGAGCTGGCGGTTACACAGAGAGGCTGGTTGGAGGCCGGGCGGGCGGTCAGGCCACGAGATGCGAGCCCCTCTTGGGGTTGAGGCAGCAGCTGTCCACAAGCCTCCTCCTCCAGATCATCTTGGCAGTGAAACGGCGCGGCATCGGTCTGATGTGGAGCCCGGTGTTCTGCTTATTTCTGCGCCGTGTTTTCAATGAAGCTCAAGAGCTCATTTTCCCCAACAACAGATCAGGGATATTTCATGTTATTATGTTATGAGCAGTGACACGGCTCAAACACTATATCTGCTCACTGTGTTTGTTTCCACTGGAGCTCGAATGAATTAAGGAAAGGAGCAATTTTATTTTCCACCACCAATTTACATTTTGTTTCAGCTTCCTCCTTTAATAAAGTAGTTACATAAACTTTTATATTTAAAAAAATGATTCTTTAGCATGTTGCATGATATACTGTTTATATGTATATGCTGTATATATAAATATATGCTGTACAGGTAGTACTTTTAGTTACGATACTTGAATTACAGTCAGCAGGTCATTCTTGTACATTTCTTAAGACTCTTAATGCAAGACTTTTCCTAGTAATATAACATATTACGTATTGCTGCTCTTTTTCCTCTTTTCTTTTTGGCATTTTTGACTATACTTGACGGTGTAAAAATTAGGTGGAGGAAAGCGTACAGCAGAGGTCGTAAGGCCAAGATTTAACTCAGGATGTGATGACATATGATGGTTTTAAATTGTTGTTATTATTTTGATGCATTAAGGAGGGCGTGGCATGCGGTTTCTTAGTCAAGTGAAGGGTTTCAAGAACACATCAACAACCTCCCAGATTTCTTTCGAAGCGAGACACAGGGTTCAACTTAAACAAGTTCTACACCTCGGTTTTAAATTAATCAGCTGACTTTACACATTCTGAAAGATACAAACTTCATTCAACATCACATGACATCCTTGACATTATGCAACAACAATTATACTTGTTGGTTTAAAGGTATAATACGTGATCACATTCTTGATGTGGAACCTGTGGGAAGGTGCCGGATTATGAATGAATGCAGTCCAAGGCACGCTTCATCCCGCTGTGGCCTGCCTAATCTTCCCAAGTCAGGCCTTTGAGCCTCGGCTGATGGGTGTTTGACCTGGGAGGGCAGGTCTCTGCAGAACACGACTATACATTGTTTTGTTGGGGAATTTGTTGCATATTGTACATTTAAAGTTTATTTGGTTACATGTTTGGGAAAAAAACCTTGCAAAGTATTTGCAATCCCATAATCATGGCAACATTCTGATAAGGCTTGTTTAATGGTATCTCAAATATGTGTACACAAGCTGTGCAGCAATTTAAATGTTCCCGGTTTGTGTTACATGTCACACACTTTATATGCAACACGATTAACACATTTTTAATTTTGTTTCATTCTCAAATTTGGTTCCACTGATTTCAAATTCATTCAGACTTTCAATTGAGCCTGGAAGGACTGCAAAAGAAACAAGTAGTAACATGTTGTGTTGTATCTGATCACTGCCATGGTGCCATAAGTTATATGAAAGACATTTTTGTTTAACATTTTATATTAACTTGAGCTTTCTGGAGCTCCACACGAGCCCAGACGAGACAGGAGGAGGCTTTTTTTTATTCAATTTGCTTGCTTCTGCTTCTCTGATTTCCATGTTTTTCTTTCCAACATAAAAGCTTCAACCAATTGCCAATGTTATTTGCAGTTATGTGAAACTCTGCCATCTGGCATTCACAACCAAGTCGATCCAAACCAAAGCAACACTATTCTGACAGCTGGAGGCTAGTTTGTAAAATTAAACAGAAAAAATAACTTGATTTTCTTTTTCTTTTTTACAAAATCCGGTCTTTTTCTTACCTTGGTACGTTGTCCAATTAAAAAAAATATATACTGAAACTATAATAACTGTTAAAATAACTGAGACAACAACAAAAAAAATAAATAAAAACAGCCAAGTAGCCAAAAGCCTGCAGTTGTAAAAACACAGTAGCAGTAGGAAACTGACAACAGCATAAATCCTTCCACTGTACAACAGTGCATAACAGGAGATGCTACCACCAGGCCATTAGATCATTTAACTGTGGTGAGTTTAACTGTGTTTGTATACGGCGCCTCAGTTATAGACCGCTGCCACCTTCTGTTCAACGATTTGTAGATTCGGAGCACAACTAACACCACTCCATCAAAATGTATTTGTCTTATGATGCTGGCATTAATTAGAGGACGGGGACCTCGTTTTCAGGAGCCCATTCTTTCTGCTGGTATTTTTAGCCCCACTAACAGCACGACTCAAAGTAATGTCAGCCTGATGGTAATGTCAGTCTGTTCACGCAGCGGTTGAATCATCATGACTTTAATGATTCCCCAACTTTCCCTACAGCCCTGTAACCCCAGAGTCTGCCCTCGGCAGAGGAGGTGTAGACGACTACTGGGAACGCCATCCATCCATCCATCCATCCATCCATCCATCCATCCATAGAGACGCCCAAAATGATGGAGGAATAAGTTGCAGTCCAAAAATGTCGTCACTTCAATTAAATGAATGATGGGCAAAAACACGTTTTTAGGAGGTCACAGTGACCTTTGACCTCAAATCAGTTCTTGAGCGTACGTGGACATTTGTGCTAAATTTGAAGAAAATTCCTTCAAGAATGATCGTCGTGGACATTTGTGCTAAACTTGAAGAAATTAGGAAGCTCACAACAATATAACTATGTCGCCAATTAAACATTTTCAAGGCCGCATCAGCCGGGCGCAAAGAGATCATGACTGAAATTCTAAATTGAATCCGAGCAAAATGAAATGATAACCACATTAAATTTGGTAGATTTAAATGGCGTGTAGTCACAAATTGACATGATTATACTTTTTTGACCTGGTTCATTCTCATGGATTTACAAGGTGTAACTAAGGGCTTCATTGCACTGAAAACTGCTTCGATGTAAAACAGGAATGTCTGTAACACGAAAAAATGAAGCAGACCTACAAACTGAGTCTAATCTCTGGGTCTTGATTTTGATCAATTTAAGGTGCCACCCTTAAAATCTGATCCAAAGCTAGTTGGGTGTGTGACAGTGAACACACCACAGCCTCTCCCCAGCTGTTTCCCGTCTGCCCGAGGAAGCGTGATCTGCCTCGGCATTTAAACCCAAGACACATCTGCTGGAGACCGGCGAGAAAAGGAGCCGGTTGGCGACATTGAAATGTGAAGAAGCTCTGAACTTTAACAAACAAGATAAAAGTGTAATTTATTTCCATGAAGAACTCAATCCTTTATTATCTTCTCATTTGTGCTCTTCTAGCATTCACATGCAACCGTTGCTTTTCAGAAACATTTCTGAAGGCACTTTGAGATGTATTTGAATGGAACGTACTATGAAACACCTATGAAAACACGAGTCATGGTCATTTTCTGTGGCAGCAACTTCAGAGTGAGAATCAGTGGTGGAAACATTTAAATTAATGCTGCGTTTAAGTCAAATCGAAGCATCTCATGCTGCTTTATACTCCAGTATTTCAAAGGGAAATGCTGTGTTTTTAATCCATGTTACATTATTAAGATTTATACAATATATATGATCAGTTTATATAATATGATGCATTTTTTTAGATTTCTTTTTTTGACCTGGTCCCTCCTCTTCAGCCACATGCCCACTTCCTCAGTGACTAACGGAAATAAGTAAGTAAGTAGAAATATATGACAATAGAATAGAAATGTTTCAGTTCTATGACATTTCACTGGCAACCTTTTGAGCACTGCAGGAGTCCTAAAACCAGGAAATGAGTCGACATTTGTGCACTTCTGGTTCCCTGGACTTTTGAGAACGTTTTTTGGTTATATTATTTTAACATTTTTGCATAATGACATATGTCATTAATAAGGCGGTCCCTAGCTTCATGGTCAAGACGTGACGTTTCATAAACTATGTGATTACCACAGCGCTTAATTTCTGCAATAATCCCACTGGTTTGTGTCCTGGGAACCATGTGATGCTTCCTTCTGGATTGGGCTAAAAAAAAAATCTAAATCCAAAATACCTGTTCCCACTTCGCTCACCCCTCCCCATTCATCAGCCTATCATCTTTGCTGTGTGGAGTCACCTGTTACCTACCTACCCGTTACCCGCCTTGCTTTTTTTAGAGTCGCAGCCAGAAATAATAATATTTCAATAAATCTATGCATTCATCCCTTTAATCTGCTTCTGGGTTCCTCCCCTGCCGCCTGCCCTCCCCCCCATGACAGTAACACTCAGAGGGGTAATTCTCCTGCAACATGAACACCTTTTCTTTTGATGCTTTGTGTGCGTTTTGACAATAATGCTGACGTCATCGTTTTAATGCAGGAGTTGAACTAGTAATGGGGTATTTATGACAAAGCTCCTTTTACCGAATAAAGGATATAAATACTTTCTGCTATAGGTGAGGATTGATTCTGGAATCAATACTGAGATAAATAACATATTATATACATAAAATAGTGATGAAATGCATTCACTAATGAATAGAACTCCTTAAATATCGACGTATCGAACGCGAAGGTGCGGCTCCGTCAGGAAGAGAACCAAACACCTGCAGTGGGCCTTTTCAGCCGAGAGCAGCAGCAGCTGTCGATGCTCCTTAATACGCTTTGGGTTTCTCTTCCTTTGTGCCTTAAAAATAACACCATCGCCTTATCAATAACTTCAGATGCAATGCTCCCTTTCTTGGAATCTCAGGTGTAGTCAGGCTGTCACTCAAACAGAGGCTGCACGCGCTTGTAATTTAATTTTGGCACATTGACATTTAGGCACTATGGTATTTGTTCTAGTGCCTGCTGTTTGCCTACCTTATTATTATTATTATTATAACTGGATCCTTGAGGAAATTGCAGTGGTGGAATTATGATGCAGTTATTGTATATACACCCAACTGTCAAAAAAAAAAAAGTGTTTTAATTACATCGTCTGCAGTCCAACAGGAGCCCCCAGAACCTGACCGGCGATGACAGATGCTGGTACAAAGCCGGACCTACAGGTCCTTAACGATGTGTTATTTGACATTAGTCTAAAATATATGGCATCCTCACACATTTAAATTCAATTCCCCTCTCCTTAAGGCGGACACAAAGCCCGGGGTGGAACTGTTCACTGCACCAAGCGAGTGATAACTCATTTCTAAAAGTAATGGGTTGTCAAAATGGGGCACAGGGCTGTTGAAAGGGGAGAAAACAAATTAAATAAAAATGGATTGTTGCTTAACCTTAAGCAAACCATGTTAGAATCCATTAAAAACACTGGGATGAATCTGTGCCATTTTTTTTTTTTAGGGTTAAAGAACGCTTTGATCTCTGGGAACAATTTCAGAGGCAATAGATATAGCTGTAATGTGATTGCTTCTGTCATCGTGTTTCAACAGATTACATATCTAATCGGTTAGTGAATGGAGAATATAATTTGCGCAGATTACAGACCAGTGGTGCTTGTTGAAACTGGGCCGCTTGACGGTTTAGATGATCCACAGACGGACAGTTGGGTGAAGGAAAAGACAGCGAGCAGAGGGGGGGGAGAGGAGGGGAGAGAACCAACAACCACCTGGTGTAATCCGAGGTGGAAAAACATCTGATCCTGCTGCTCTGACGGCTCCATTTCTTTTTCTTTTTTTTTTTAGTTCCACACAATGGGGCGAATACAAGAACGTAATGTGGGCACGAGGCACAAACACAATGCATCGGGACGGAGACTGAAATGCAAAGCTATGCAGAATACATGAGACCTGATTGCAAAGGCAGAGGGATATACAGTATAATGATATTAAAGTGACTGCGTCGCTGTAATATCCCTGGGGTATACAGCTAGTTGTTTTATGGGGGGAGATAAGAGGATTTTGTCAGGTTGAGATGCCGGCTAATGCCATTGTTCCTACCGGGAGCATAAAACAGCAAAGGAGCTTTTCACACATCTTTTCTCCTTCTGTAGTGCTGTTACTGTAGATATGCTTTTCAAAGCACGAGGTGGAAAACATTTAAATATTGCAGCGTTGGACATCATATTGAGTTCTTTCTTTTTTTTCCTGTGAGAATGTTAAAGCATTAATTTCTCAAAACACATTTTTTAAACACATTTTTTAAACACATTGGATATTTTAAAATGCAATGAGAAAATATAAATGATATGAGTTTGAAGGAAGAGGGTTTGTCGTCTTTCCTCACTTCCTCTCTGTCTCCTCCTCGTCTTCCAGCAGATGCTCGCTCATGGATTTAAACAGGCCTCTAAGTTAAGGGTGATACCAGGAAATTAAATTAGAGAGGTTAGTGACGCCCTTTCTTCCTTCCTCTCTGCTGACTTCTGCTTCTCTGATTCTCTTATTCCATCTTTCCTCCTCCCTGTTCACCAAATCCTTCATTGCCTCCTCTACCTCTTCAGTTATTAATCCTTCAAGCTAATAGTCCTCCCAAGGACGGGACGCGTCACGTTATGTCAGCCGAATCACCGTGCCATCGACACCTCGCACAAAACAAACAAGACTCTCGTCCCTCGACTCCGAAAAAGAAAAGGTTGAAAAAAAAAGAAAGGAAAAGAAAAACGATGTAACACAATTCCAAATGGCACGTTACTGAAAAGTATGGCTGATATAATCTAATACCAAGTCAATCCTGATACTTGAACCAGAGTTGCACTCTCGTGTAGAGGAAGCACAGCGGTTCCACTTTGCAGCAGCAATGCTTTGCATTCAATCTTCAGAAGAAGCGTAGGTGTTATTACCTGTCACAATACAACCTCGCCCCAATCTGCCAGCAGCCAACAGGGTGTTTTTTAAACAAAAAAAAAGAAAAGAAAAAAATATATGTTTGTAGAGCATAGCGGCACACTGGGCCAGATGTGTTAACTGTGAAAGTTCCTCAGCAGCTCTACACAGCCCTCACACTCCAACCGAGACGCGTTCCTCTGCTAATAACACTTATTTTACACTTCCTGGGAAGCTTAAAAAAAAAGTCATGTTTGCGTCTACAACTGTATTCAGAGATACCAAAGAGGAGAAAAGGGCGTAAAGGAACAGGAAGGAGTCCAAGGTGAGGGGAAACAAGGAGGATCATTGTGAAAGGTCATGTTTTTATTCTCTTTCATTTCTTGAAGCCAAAGACACACTGGGTAGCCTACAGATGGTGTTCTGCTGAAGCAGACAGACAGGCAGACAGGCAGACAGACAGACAGACAGACAGGCAGACAGACAGCCTCCTCATGGATTCTTTTGCATTTTACTCGATTCTATTCTTTCATGTGAGGATATTGACTTCCATTATTAGTCAGCGCAATCAGGGAAGGAAAAACACTGATATATAATGCGTACAAAGATTCAAAGATGAGTGGCGCGCACGTACACACGCGCGTAACCACTCATAATCAGCAGCATCAGAGCCAAACTAGGCGTACAAACTCTTTGCCATGGCGATACCGAGATAAAAAAAAAAAGAAGCCACGGGCGTGTTCAACTTCTGAAGGGAAAAAAAATTACGGAGGAAGTTGCTGGGAGCGCAAATAGATAAATAGATAAGGAGGGGGGGCTTAACTGGGAATAAAGGGGGGGGGGGGGGGGTGTGCTCAGACAGCAGAAATGTGCGCGTTTGGAGACCGGGCAAAAGTCCCACAGCCGTTAATTCAAACCAACAAACACAAGATAAACGGGTGGTTCTGGAGTATGACAGCTCTTGTTAATATAGAACAACTTTAGATCAAGTTACAGAGAAGAAAGGAACAAACTATAAAACCTCCACATCCTGCTGCGTCTGATTCCGATACAAATATGGATGTAACCCGATAAAAACGTGATTTCATGTGTGATTTTGTGCAGCGGAGTGATTTCTAGGAAACTGACCCTCTCGGAGGAGAAGCCAGGTGTTCCTCTCCAAACGCAGCAGCGCACATCTCCGTGGCCATGATTTATAAGAGTATTTTTTTTTTCTCCTCCCCCTCCTCTCAGGATGATAATGAACTCACCTTCCGTAGGATCCACTGGCACAGGAGAACTATGGTCCAGCCGAGAACCTGCATGTCACCTTCCTTATAGCGGACCAAAACCCCCGAAAAACTACACGTCTCCCCGGATGAACATATAAAAGAAACGCGGCGGAATCCAAGCAATCCCAAACAGGCAGGCAGGCGGCGGCTACAAAAAAAAAAGTATCAGGAGAGCAGGAAAAAAACACGCGCAAAGTTGTGCTGGTCTTTCCGGTTCGGCGTCGCAGCGGTCTCTCAAACTTTGAGCGGTGGCTTCAGTTAGTGCGCTCCGCCTCATGTGGCGCATCCATGGTGTCCGTCTCCGCGCACGCTGCAGGTTCGCTGGAAGTTTGGCGCGGAGGCTAAGTCGGCTCGGAGGGCGGAAGCGGAGACGGGGTTTCACTGAAGATCACCGGCGCTTCTTGTGTTTTTTGGAGATTCTGACTGGTTGGTTCAGAGAGATGATATCTCTCCCTCCTCTCTCTCTCTCCCCCCTCTTTCTCTCTCTCTCTCCCACCCTCCCCTCCCTTCGTCCATGCGCGCGTCACGGCGCACAGCAGCTCCCGTTTACTCGCAAACGCACTGACCACAACTGCATGTCTGATATGTTTCGTCAGTGTCTGGATAATGAGATGACTATACGCGTCAAAGAGGGGCGAACAATGATGTTTACTCTTTAAAGTTGGTGGAACTTCACACAGAGAGTAAGATGTCGGATTACAGTTTTACTTTTAGATGCTATATTCCTCCAAAATCATTATTTCCATCATTCTTTCATAGAGCTAAAACTGTCCATCAAGTAAACCATTAACAGATCGATTACTTTTATTAAAGAGTAATTATATTAAATCAATATTGTTCATTATAGCCCTATTTTTAACCACCTCTCATTTAAAATGCCATTGTGGATTCTGCTTCAGACTGTGCACTTTACATCACTTTATTATTCCAATTTTTTTTTTAACGGGGAATAAATCAAGTTAAGTTCAGACACTTGAGGAAAACCCAACAAAGCAGACAGACAGACAGACAGACAGACAGGTTTGTGGCAACTTATACTCTGATAAATACGAGCAAATGGAAAACAATCATTATCTCACACACAAAGGCTTCGTCCACGAGGAGCGCGCGCCTGTGACGGAGGCCAACAGAGGCGAGCAAGACTATAAATTCCCCCAGAAAAACAATTTTGAAATATTAATGTTGCATGGATATATTGGGGCATCGTGGCCTCACATCTCTCCCTGATGGCCAGTCCCAGCTGCTGCCCGCCTGATTGTGGACCTTAAACACACACACACACACACACACACACACACACACACCGAACTGATTTGGGATGCGCGGTGATCGCTCGCCTGTCTCGCGAGTTTATCTGCGCGCAGATCAGCGCGCGTCTGTCAGCCGGATTGTTAAAGAGCGTCTGTCCGCGAGACGTTACATAATGCTGTCAATCAGTCACCCCGACTGAGTGACTGGCCGACGTCTCCTCTGTATAAGCGTAATGTCTGCCTCGACTTCCTGTCCGCGCGTGATGAAGTGTGTCCCTTCTGGATAACTGAATGTCTGAATGACTGACTGACCAGCAACTGTCTATTTGTTTCCCCCCCAAAGCCCCTTTTATCTACCTGTCCGTCTCATTGGTTTTTTTCCCATCCATTTTCTATGTCTGGCTTTTTCCAAATATTTACAGCAAAGTGCAGATTCAGTCGACCAATTTACCTTTTCAGTGTCAAGACTACTCGGGGACTTCTTCTCCAGATAATAGGCGTCCCAGCTCACCTGTGGCACTCCTCATGCTTCATTGGCGTGGCCGGGGTGTTTTCACAGCGGGGTGGGGGGGGGGGACTTCTGGCCAAAGTGCACATCACATACGTGATGCGAGACCCTCACAGATGGAGTGTAAAACCAACGGCTCTGTGGTTTTTTGCGGGACTCCATGTATTGTATATTAGCAATCTGTTATCACTCTTTGGAATGCAGGCTTCTTTTTTTTTTGCAGCCTGTCTGTGGCTCTGGTCGATGGGAGAATGACACAGCACTGCCTCCCTGCGAGGCAAAGAGCCACTGCATGCAGAGGCAGAGAGATGTGTAGGCCGGGTGATCAGTGTTCACGGGGGAAAGGGGGGGGGGGATACATGAAAAAATGTCATGTATTCAACCTTCTCCCTGAACGTATTGTTTGGCTAGTGTAATAATTTACGTAATCCGGTAAGAAACCATGGAGATACTCAACTCCGGGGTCAGCTGATGTACAGGAAGTTATACAATATCATGTTTTCTTTCTTGAATTAGGAGAGTTTGTAAGTACTGGCTTTAAGGAAATAAGGGGCCAGCGTTTTACCTCGTCTACCGGATCCATCCATCCATCGTCTACCGCTTTATCCTGTATTCAGGGTCGTGGGGGGGCTGGAGCCGATCCCAGCTGTCATTGGACAGGTCGCCAGTCTATCGCAGGACAGACAACCATTCACGCTCACATTCACACCTGCGGGCAATTTGGAGTCGTCAATAAACCTATCGCTATCCTGCATGTCTTTGGACTGTGGGAGGAACCCGGAGAGAACCCACACGGGGAGAACACGCAACTACCCACTACACCACCGTGCAGCCCGTCTACTGGATCCATTCAATCCAAATAAAAAAATATATATTTTTAATATGACTCATATGTTTGTTTTGTGACCACTACTAGGAGAGCGGTCGGCAGCTGAATGAGACAGCCCTTCAGTTATTTCAGAATTCCAATCGCGACATTGCCGGATTCAGCCAGGGCAAACTCAAATATGACTCGTTAGGGTTTAAATAAACAAACTAGCTAAACGTAGCCTCAATGTGATCGACGAGCCCCCCGGGCAGCTCTACTTCTTTGTCCTCTCATGTTGGACTGAAGGCAGTCTGGTCCCGGAAGTGACTCATTATCACTCCTGCAGGAACACGTGGTATTACAGGAGGGGACGGGCCAGGGCTAGCTGCTTCATATTCTGTTGATAATGATCTTTGTGAATATTTCAAACTAAAAGTCTGGCCATATCCTACAAATTTCATCTTTAACGCGTCCTCACTTCGAAATAAATAAAACACTTCACCGCGGCCATCAAGGACCGGTAGTTAGTTACTCTTTTGGTTTCTGCCAGTCTTACAGCGGCTGTAAATCAGTGCATCACAACCACCCCTTCTTCCTCAGCAGACCATGAAACCTCGTCTATCAAACACAGCAGGTCTCAAAGAATGCGACCATTTCCCATTTCCATCACTGCCCTCCATTCAATCTACTGTCTGTGATTTGTATGGCCACAGCACACTCTGTCCTCCTGTTTCCCTTAATTCCCACCCCCCCATCCCACCACCGTCGGAGAGGGGTTGCCGGTGTGACTGCAATTTCTGATCCACATTGGAAGTGGCAGGTGAATTTCGCCCAGCTGCTCCCCTTCTCTGTTCCACTTAGCAGCAACGCTCCTGTTCCGAGTCACTCGGCCGCCGCGTGGTTAAAGTAAATGAATGAACATGCTCTGAACACGAGCTGAGTGCATCTACTTTCAACGATATCAGCCTCGCGCCGCCACGCCTCTTTTTCCTCCAAATATCAGGAGAAAGTTTTCTTCTTAGTCATTTCCAAAACGGCACACTTAAAGGCCGCTCATGTCCATCATCTCGGTTGTGTATCACTGAGGACAATAAATTACAGTCTGGACTAAGTGCATCTATAGAAGTCGCACGTTACCATAAGCATGATGAAGGAGGAGGTGGTGGAGGAGGATAAATGAGGAGGACAACAATGCGAGCAGCAAGTGGAAAGACAAAAACGGGAGAAGTAGAATGGGGATGGGGAGGCGGATGGGAGGGAAGGTCGTAAACTTTCAAGTTAATTCAAAGTTAAGTCGGGTTTATACTTGACTCCTCTCCCGCTGTAGGTAACCTACAGCCTAGGTCATAATGTACCTAATATCACAGTATCACTAATAAATGACCATATCATGCTTGATATACTTTTTACACTTTCAAGCATCTCATATCTGGAGAAAATCAAGATGCTTTCAAAAGAAACTAAAAACAAAGGAAAAATAAAATAATAAAATAAATAATAATAATAATAAATAATTAAAATGTGACAAATCAGAGTGGGCGCTCTGCCAGTTCAGAGAGTAGGGATAATGCACATTTAGTCACCAAAAATTACAGCATGAAGAGACAGAAGATCTCACTCACCCGCACTGATCAATGCCCCGAGTGACTGAACGGTGTTGAAATCGCAGGTGTTGAAATCGCAGGTGTTGAAGTCGCTGGCGACGCCTTCTCCTGTTGCTGTAATCAGACGGGAAGAACAACCGCTAATATCAGTGTCATTTCCTTCTCAGTCGCTGCTATTACAGGAAACAAGACGCCGTAGAGGTGATTTCCACAGACAGCTTGCTAACGTAGTTACACCTGGGAAGAGTTAAGATTACGCATGTCGCTTAGGCCACAAATCATCTATAAAACCGTCCTCATCAGTTTAAACACTTTCCCAACGATTCCGGTCCGGTTTGAAGGCATCTTCATACCATTTAAGCTTTTTTCTTTTTAATATCTGACAGCTGCAATAGCTGCACAAGGTTTTTTTATTGTTAATTTGACTGAGTAACTTTATGACGCCTTCAAGCTCTATCCAGTAAAAATGAGTAGTGGGCAAACGTAACAGTATCATGTGTTCAAATATAATATAAACTTAATTAAAACTATTATAATATTACAAACTAATATTACCAATTTGTAAATCAAACATTTGAATAAAATTACAATCATTTATTTCCTAATCATATGAAGTGTGTTTTTATGCAAATATAGATGACAATATTGAAATAAAATAAAGAGATAACATTTTTAACAACTTTTGATGGCTTACCCCGACATCTCTTTTTTCCCTACCTACTAATCAGTATTGGCCGATACGTAGGTTCAGGTGAATGGAGATGCAGAAGGCAGAGCAGCAACACGTATGACACAAGTCTGACAATGTCTGGAACACTATTCCAGTAAATCAACCCAATCTCGATTTACATGCTAAAAAAAACACACACTGTCTGTGGAAGTTTGCATTTTAAAAATTACACAAAATTAGACACAATTGCAGAGCTGGAAACTGCTCAATTTGCTATTCTGAGTCTACGGAATAAAGAAAACATCTATCAAAGATAATTATGAGTAATTGCAAGCATGCATAGTTGGACAAAAGGAAAAAAATAATCAGCCATGACGTTGGCATTTTCTGAAAGCTGGATTATTTAATGCTAGAAATAGAGGTCGATGCAAACATGACCGCAAAAAGAGAGCGAGGAAATGTTATGAATGACGGATTCCTTGCCGAAGTGTGAGGAGCTCTGGTACATACACACACACACACACACACACACACAAGCACACACACTGAAGCGTCGATCCTGGGGTGTGTAACTCGGGGGTTAAGGAACTGAATGACAAGAGGTCGCCTGGCAGTAATGGAGCCTTTTGTGTGTGGAAATAGTCATTTCCCTGTGTAGTCTGGGGGTATCACAGCGGCGATATGAAACCCTGTCATTTTGTTTTCCTTTCTATCGATTTCAGAAAGGAGAGAGGGCGAGGGAGGCGCAGCAGAAGAGCACGAGCGGCGTTGCCTGTTGCGGGTGTTAGGACTGTGCTATTGTCATTCAAATGTTTTGTTGCAGGAAGGGAATTTGAGAGGAGAATGGGCGAGGAGCGCTAATGGGGAGCAAAGGGAGAAGTGGTATAATTGGATTTGATTATGTCTGTCTGTCAGAACACGACAGGACATAATATGCGGCTAGAATTATTTCGACTGTGACACTATGTGGATTACATTTGTGAAGTTGGTTCATGAAATGAAGAATGAGAATCGTCTTGAGTGAGATTTGTAGCCGGCAATGTCCATCTGTCTGTCTGTCTGCCTGTCTGTCGGTCCATCATTTTGGTCCGGTCAGAATGCCATGTTTTGGGCAGGAGGAATTGTAATAAACCCACTCCTTCCCATTTTGTGCCATAATCAGGTGCAAACTTCAATTTATTTCTAATACTTCATTTTATGATCAAATACCCTTCAAAACTAATAATAATCGAATCAGCTTCCGCCGCACTTTGTGTTTAGTGTTAGTTTTACATGTTAGCACGCTAAACAAAGATATGGTAAACACAGAACCTGTTTAACATTAGCATGTTAGCAAGAAAATGAATGTGTCTATAATCTTGTGAAATATAAATTAGTGAGAAATGTGTGAAGTACATCTAGCTGTGACTTCAACTTTTGAAAGATCCACCATTTTCTTCTGATGATAGCAGAAGAAAATGGGTTGTTTTTTTAAAATCTACCTTATTTACCACTGATATCATCAGAGGTAATGAAAAAGGGCCTCGGGATGGCCATGAATAATGAAGACTGATGCTCGGACTACAGCTAAGATTTGGATACAAGCTGGAAACTGATTGATTTTAGCCCGGAGGCACGGCTGAGTGTGTCTAATGTTGAAAGACCCTAAATAATCTGTGACCTCAGGTGACATCGCTGGTGTGTTCAAATCCATCAGGTGATGTATCACGTCACCCGACACGAAACATGTAATCCATCTAATCATCATCTTAAATAGATCAATCTTAAAGCCACTTTGAACAAACACAATAAGTCTGTCTGACTATAAAACGCTCCATTTTCCACAAAATCATGGATATGATTTGTGTACATTTAGGTGCATGTCGTACTTGCTGAGTCCCCAAAAGGGTGGGATGCATGCAGAGACCTCACATAATGAGCCGTAGAGGGCTACGGCTGGCTTGACACGTGTCAAAGACAAGTATCGTGATTCAGGCTGAGATTATTCGACTCTGCTCTCAACATTAACGTTATTAATCAGCTGGTAGACAAGTAGCCGAAGAATGAGCCGACGATGGAGCGACTTCAGTGAATAAAAGCTAAGCTCAGTAGAATAAGCAACGGGGATTTTCACAACCTCAAGTGCTCGTGTTATTTGGCTTCTATGTTTCTGTGTTCACAGACAGAATAGCAAATGTTCAGCTTGTTTGTTTATCTGTGCACCTTCTCAGAAAGACTAATTTCTATGAGTGAGAGCACCTCTACCCTAGGCGCTCTGCCCCATACAAATACAAACGCACCACCACGCAAATAAACAACAACAAAACAAAAAAAAAAGAGAGAGAAAGCACGCAAATAACCTGAGACGCAGTCTATACTAGAAGCCGTTGCCTCGCTGTGGGTGGAGTGTTGTTATATCAGCAACCGTCGCGGATAAAAGGCGCTTTAAGCAACAATGGTTATAAATTACCAAAAATAATCTGGCACCCAGGAAGCATAGAGGGCCTGTCAGCACTCCACAACTCCCCATCTGTCACACACAAGCACGAACACACGCACAAACACACACACACACAGACAAACATACTGTAACAGCAGCAGCATGCATCTGCTGCCCCCCCCATCCCCACCTTATTAAGATTCATATCCCCGAAAGGTGACTTCTTAGTCGGGCACAGTGACAACCCCCCCTCCCTGCCCCACAAGCTGCCTGGAGGTATGAGCACAGTGACAGGTAGCTCTTCACTTCCCTGGGCCCTGGGCAGGGGTGCAGAGGTGTGTGTGTGTGTGTGTGTGTTTGGGGGTTTCCATCGTGGTAAAAGTGACGAGGAGCAGGATTATCAAGTCAAAGATGCCCCTGTAGATAAGAAGTCTCTGGGGAAGAGTGTCTGTCAGAGCACTGGGAACTGAAGCCTCTCTCTCTCTCTCTCTCTCTCTGTCGCCCTGTGTCTCTCTCTCTCCGTCTTTCCTCCGCGGGCTTATCTACCTCTCACCTCCTACGGCTTACCATTCTCTTTATCCTCTAACGCTCGTTCGCCCTCCTCCTCCTCCCTCCGTGGCACTCCTAACTCCGTTTGCACTCCAACAAATGAATCCAGCCACTTGACTCCTGATCTGAGCGCGCTTGTTAAAGCACAGCTCCCCTCCAGCAACCACACGTGCTGTTAGAGGTCGAAACGTTCCCTCCGTTTGTCTCATGCAGCGTTCATCCATTCTGTCCTCGCCGGATTCACAGCGGCGCCTTTAAATCATACAAAGTTATGCACTTTTGTTTATGCCCATTGATGATTTTTGCTGCGGAAGAGGTAACGGCAGTGTACTTCTGTTGATTATATATTATTGCACTCTGGAAATACAGCAACATATGAGGTCAAATTGAAAGTGACCCCATCACAATCCCTCATTGACCAGGATAACTGAGTGCATGGTACAATGGGACATAACCCACACTGTTGAATCTGTCATTCTGACATCCTGGTCCAAACAACACTTTGGAAGAATGGATCCTTCCATCGTAGGCACCAGTTGATGGAGCTGAATCGGGCACAGTCAAAAGAAGAGGGCCGAGTTGAGGGACTTCTGGGAATGTTCTGGTAGGTGGCACCCATCAAGCGAGGTGTTTAATGAGGTGGTCCGAGCAGACAGGCAAAGCTAATACCTTCACACCAGGCTGATTAGTGTGAACCTCCCCTAGGCTGCCACCTTGAAGCAGGTCTAGGTGCCAACCTGGACCTCATTATTACTCTTCAAGCAGGGAGGAAAGACACTGGATTATTTCCATTATTCCCCCCCTACTACTTATACACTACACGGCTTTGGACATTTCCGTTCGCTTTGGTGGAGATGAACTGATGACTCTTTTTTTCTTCATCTTAGAATTAAATATAAATACTGTAGAGTATTGCTTTAGAATATAGAGGTGTTTAAACAGTACATTTACAATATCTCTGTCTTTACGAAAACACAGTGTGAAAAACGTAATGTTTTTGGATGTATTAACATGACGAAGAAAGCTGAGTCATGACTGCAGAGATAAGTATTTTCTTTAATATAGAGCATCAGCTTTATTTACTGTAAGCATAAGCAGGACGTGTACATTCTAATCCTGTTATCAATATTTAAATAAACCAGATACGATACATTTGAAAACATTAAAAAAACAAACTTGAAACAATAAAAAATACGAGACAATATATTTCTGCCTGATTTAACAGTGTTGCTGTCCTGTTAACTAGCTTCATGATTATGATCAAAGATTAATGCTAGTTTTGATTTCTCTATTGTCCAAATAAATTACTTTGCCCCCTCATTATCTTAATATGTACTGAGAGAGAATATATCTACTTAGTTCAACCTTTAAAATGTAAAGTAGCCTCCAATCATTTTAAGCAGCAGGACGTTTCCAGCATGTTAACAATAAAGAAATAATCTTTAAGTATTGTTTGACTTTCAGTTCACACAGTCAAAGGTGGACCTGTGATGCTAGTCAACATGGTAATCACAGCCAACATGTATCTTAGTTTTTCATCACTCCATCATCAATAACAATGAGACAATAGGAAAGTGAGTTCATGAAACAATAGTTGACTAGACTTTCTCCTGGTAGAACTAATTAACAGCTTCAGAACAGCAGCGTTGACTCTGCTTGACAGCGTACCGGCTGAAAGGCCCACGTGATAACAACTTCTGTAACAAAACGGCCCTCGGCTGTCTGATGTATTGTGGTTTTAAAAAAAAAAAAGAAGAAAAAAAAAAACCACCCACTGCACATTTACGACAGAAAATACAACTAACGATGGTCCTGTGTTTTTCTCTACGCCATTTACAACAAAGGCTTTGAGCCCTTAACAACATATGGCCTGAGCAATTAAATGTGTTTGCAAGCTACACGTAGAAAGAAGCCTTTGACTGGAGAAGACGTCTTTTACACCCTGAACTTTACAGCATGCAGCCTTACATACATAGAAGGGAAAGAATAGGGAGACAAATGGAAAGAAAAAATAGACGGGAGAGTAGAAAAATCTGTCCTTCTTTGGTATATTTCTGCACTTATTTGTCATTCTTTGATGAATTAAATCATAGCTGTGTTTCTCTTTTAAAGCTGAAAGTCCATACAGTTAACACACCCCAGAGCTTCACTACAAGGACCATGAATTCATCACAATCGACCCGAGATGGAAGACCACTCGCAACGTTGGAGCATTTGGCGCTAACAACCAACGGTGTGGCCTTTCCACACAGTGAGCAATTACGCGCCGAAACACCTCCAACGTACCAACAAGCCCCGAACACTCCCCTGTAGTGGGTGCACGGATCATTAGCATGCATGGACCAAGGCGGGATGCGGTGCTCGGGGTCCTGTCCTTCATTGTGAGATGTGGATGGAGCAGGGCAGGGCAGGGCAAGGCAGGTGAGCAGGGGATGGGGCTGTGGCTCTTAATGAGCTCCTCGGTGCCTTACCATCAGCGCGGCGCTCGGTTCCCCTTACATGGCACCCGGGGAGCTTGTTAAGAGGCATTCCCTTTAAAACAATCATCTGCCAGCAATCATCCCCTCCCCGTTTCCGTGTCTGCATTTCCAAAGCTATTACATGTCACGCCGTCTGTTTCTCTCTGCCCCAGCCTCACTGCGGTTTCTCTTACCCAACCCCGCTCGTCTCGCCATCTCCTCCCTACATCCACATCACCCGCTATTCAGGCATTTTGCTCAGTATTCACATTGGTGGCGGTGGCTTCCCCCCGGGGAGCAGATCCAGAGTCTGACATGCTTCAGAGGGATCGGAATGACAGGATTTCGAGAAAGGGAATGGAGCAGGCTGAAATGCAGCAATTGGTGAATACAGTATGCATGTCTATAGCTGAGAGGTGGTGGATAATGGAGGAGATAAAGTACATCATGTATTTGCAAATGAGGGGAGAGCAGAGAATTGGGAGAGGGAAGTTCTTGAAACAGCAACGTTCTCTCTAAAAAAAAATCCTATTCATGTGCAACTAATCTTATGTTTTATGAGAAGATCATAGTTAAAAAGAAAAGAAAAACTGGGTGTCACCTCCTGTCCGGTGTCGAGAATCACATTACTGAGTAACTGTGGAATATCATATAATTTAAAAAGGTGAAAATAGAGTTCTGTACGTGTGATCTTTTTCGTTTTCAAACACTTACCTTGCAAACTCTTGTGTTGAATTGTTCTGTTCTTGCAGCTTCAGCAGGCTTCATTTATGAAGTCGGAACATTTAGTTGTCTGCCAAAAACTCTGTTTAGCAAGATTTTACGTTCAGTTTCGGGCTTGTTAACTTAATTTTACAAACTGCAGCAAAAATCTCACACAGAGGTGTGTGTAATCACAGACTTCCAAAGTAAATCAGTTTTTATGCAGCTGCTACATCCAATAACAATGAGGAGGATTTACCTCGCCAACGACTTTAAGGAACCAGCTAATATGACCTAGCCATTCACTTAAGATCAATTCATCATCAAACATTTTGTAAATCTGAGTGTGCAAATCCTGGTTTACAAGCAGAGACCTTCATCTGGTTGCCTAACAAACCATGTTTTCTATTTCTACCTTTAAATACAGAAGAGACAACATTTTCTACTTGGAGAGCCACGGGGAGACGATGCTGCTTACACTAGCGGTAACATTCGCCAATGTTTACGGTGGATGTATCGCCTATGTGGCTCAGGTGAAGTTGCTGGGTCGTATGGTTGGGGCAGATCCTTTAACGAGGGTCAGTGTCGAGGCAAAGCCAGCTTTGTACTGACCCTCGTTACTGAAGCAGTCCGATGTGAAGTGGTTAGCACACACATACAAGCTAACACGAACGGTAGCTGGCACATTGTCATTAAAAATGAAACGCAAGAGATCAGACCCGGACCGTCGTGCAAGGCGCTCTGTCGGACACAGCAGCGAAGACGCACAATAGCTCGTGAGACAGATGGAGGATTGTCTCCAGCTTCACCCGCACCGGGATTTATTCACGGAGCACCAGCCGGATCACCCAACGCCACAACCGGTAAGTCGAGCTGCACTCTCTCTTGCAAAACGCCCCCTCTTGGATATCTCCTATCATCGCAGAGGAGTTCGGCCAATGCAAATGACTCCCTTCCTTACGTAACAACAGGAGCTGAATCTGAACAGCCTGTAGGAACACCGTTGTACCAGTGGGCGGGCTGCAGAGACCATGCAGGAGTCACTTTTATTCCTCGTTCTGGGAGTTGGCAGAAATCGCTATCTTGCTCCAGGAGTAATTACTTACTGGTGAAGTGGTATTGGATGACATGTTGTCATAGCTTCTTGGTACATAACAGCTATCATAGTTTCAACAAAGCGACGCGCTAGAGAGCACTATTCGTTTGAATGCAAAATACAATTTCACCACTAGATGGGAGTAATTCCTACACACTGTCTCTTTAAGAAAAGACTGAAATGCGGGGATGAACAAACACGTTTGACACCGAACTAAAACTAAATTAAAAAAAGCCGACAAAACCAACACTAGTTGGGAGGCTCCTTTGTCAGATCCGTGCTGAAAGAACATTCGTGTTACAATATTTACTTTACTTTACTATTTACTTGTGATGTAAAGAAAGAACTTTCTCTCTGGCCAAAAAGCAATGAGCAATTGATCAGATTTTTCAATTAACTTGACCGACACTGTTCCTGTTTCAGCCCCATCTAAAGACTACTCTTTTCCTAACATTTGCAGATATAGTCAATATTAATCTTATTTTGATGGATTGAACACAGATGGGATAATACATCCCTTCAAACGAGATGTGCTAATGTGAAATAGCGGCAGAAATCGGAGAGAAAGTGAAGTGACTGGAAGCGTAAGAAGAGAGAGACAGAGAGGTGAGATGAGTGAGAGATACGAGAAATGTGCTGTTAAATCAAACCAAAGTAAATACCTGTGAGAACATAGACGTGCAGGTGCCACGCAAAGCTGCAGCAACGGCAAACTCACAGGAGAGGTAGACTGTCAGAGGATAACCATGCTTCACTGAGCTGCACTCTATACTGTTACACTTAATATATGAAGCTAGCTCAAGGTAGCAAGGGTACTTTGCCACAAAGCCACTGTTTCTTTAAAATATAACGTACATGAATGGATGGCCGTGTCTTTAGTGAAAGATCGACAGATCAACTGGTGGTAGGAACATCGTTTCTCTGTTCATAATGTGTCCACAGCTCAGAAATGTACTTCAAATGCTTCATTAACGTACAAAGTTCCCAGGAAGGTAAGACATGCTGTGATTAATTAAGTTATATTTACACCTGTGAGGCCCATTTTACACAAGCCATGGACACTAAGGAAACATGGCTATCTGAAATATTACAGGGGGGGTTCATAGCGTCGCTTCATTACAGCCTTTTAATAAAATACTCTGGTTGGTAATCTACCATTTGAAAGTTAATGACTCTGAACATAATGAGCTTTGATAGATAGCCTAGTCGTTCATTCTCAAGGAATATTGAAATAATTGTCAATGACAATACAAGACTTTCCAGGACGTATGACTGTCTCTCTCAGTTTCCATGTGCATTCCACAAGTGGAAAATGAGTCCACTGTTTTCCAGGTTGTCCCAGACACGTGGCAAACGTGTTAAATGTCATATGAAATGTCTCCTCATTGGACCCATGGGATTTCTTTTATTGGATGTACTGCATAATATATATTTATTGGACTGCAATATCATTGTTGAATTTATATGTATTTATATGTCCCTTGTGAGTTGAATTTCTATTAGCTGCGAAAAAATAAACAGTTTCTTACCTACAACTTGAACTTCACGGCAAGCCATCAGAGAATTATAACACTATTTCTACCTTGTGTGTCGAGGTATTTTGGACTATTTTCGTGTCTTCTTTCTAGGAAAGATATCTTGGGCTGTGTTGGAGAGCGTTAGAGGTCTCGGCCTGTGACTGAGACGTTGGATGTGATGTTGAGCTACGGAGTTAAACTCAGACCGTGATATTGTATCAACAGAAGGAGCCTCACGACAGTAGAAGCAATGGCTTTGTGTAGCCTCAATGGGCCTCATTTATCAAACAAACGTACGACCGAAAACCGCGTGTACGACCATTTCCACGCAAACTTCGGCATTTATCAATTTGGACGTAAGCGGAAGCTGCGATCAGATCTCATGTCAGGTCTGAGCTCGTGTACGCAAATTCGAGTCTGTGGATTTGCGGTGCAGCACAGCAAAATCTGGCGTAAAATAATGAACAAACCTCAGCTGTCATTAAGCATAAGCAGTCACATATTTAGAACAGATCAAAACGGATTATTAAAACGAAAACATTTCCTTTAAAGCCCATGTTTTTACTGATACCACTTTCAAAAAATTAAACAATAGGATAAATAGCCTAAGATGACAACTAATTATTACACATTAAAATGTGAAAGAATCATAAATACAAGCAGAAATGTGTGTTTGCAAATTAACTAATAGCAACAATGTGTAATTGTTTTTGTTTTTGTCCGATGGTGTGACAGAACTGGAACAAAAATTGAAAGCACCTGTTGAGATAATCATCGTTCCACTGTGGTTGGTCAGATGTTTATTCATTCCCCTATTTAAACAGATGCTTTGACAGTTATCAAGTCTTGATGATGGCAGACTTGCTTATTTTGGAGGAACAATACGCGCGTGTCAGACGTGAGCGCGTTTTCAGGGACCGCAGGGATCTCTGTGTCACCTCCACCACTTACGCCACAGATCGACTCCGACCCAATTAAGCAGGCAATTTTTTCCTCCGTCCCCGTCAAGATCAGGCTGGAGTCTGTTCGGCCTCCTCCAGTTTGCCTGATGCTGCATTTAAACGCAGCAAAGCGTTTCTTGGTGGCCAGCTTCATATCCGACCATTTTTTCTTGACCTGAATGTAAAGAATTGTTTTGATCAGTTAGCAGACATAAGCTTTTAGGCTGCGGATGAAAAGATTCATTTAAGTCGTTAGGCATGGGTTAAGTTATTGAGAATTATATTCAAACCTCAGCTGGAGTCCGTTCCTCTACGGCAACGCTGTTGACTGCCTCCGTTATCTTTTTCCAGACTGCGTTTTTGTGAGCCCCTTTTATGCCACCCTTCAGGCTGCCAAAAAGCACTGTCTTGTTGTGTTCCACCTCCGATGTCAGGATGCCGATCTCCGTGTCAGAAAAGCTTCTTTTCTTACCCATGTTTCGTCTCTCCATGTTTGACTTCAGTGGGCGAGGCCTTCGAAACAGGAATATTTATGGGCGTAACATGTTAATGACGATCGAATTCAGCCGCCGCATTTATCAAGGCCCGCTCATTCGTACGCTGAGATTGGTCAGGTACGAACGTTTCATAAATCGCACGTGTGTCCTGTCGTAAGACCAAATCTGCGCTCAGATCTGCGCCCGTTTTCACGCAAGATTGATAAATGAGGCCCATTGTGTGTACTACACTCAATGTAGCAAACATCAAGGAATCAAGCCAAAGTCAAGCAAGGAAAAAAAAAAAAGAAGAAGAAGAGGTAAGGTGGTCTTAAGACACATTTAATAGCAGGTAGCCCCCTTTGGTGTGAATATTTAAAAGAGACTTTCTGTAGTATGGCTCGCTGTGGTTGGATCTCGTTCCTTTGTTGTTGTTGTTGCTGTAGATTCTTAGCCGTGCCAACACAACAAAGTCCAGCTCTTGATTTAATTCAGAGAGAAAAGGAGAGAGGAAGAAGCCGAAAGCAGAGGGGGCAGCCGGGTCCCCACCTCGCATGGAGCTGATCTGTGTGTATATATTGTGACATTTCCAAGTGGTCTCTGATGTAGGGACAGCACACCTGTTTAATGAGCCACTAATGGTGGCACTAATTGAGGTGGGCTAATTTCATGTCATCGTGAGCTCGTCATATGTGGCACCAAAGGAATTTCAATCCGCAGCGCAGGAGATATTCTGTGATAGCTGCTGGGTTGAAACAAGGCCAACACTCCCACCCCCGATCTTCCATCACACTCCCCAGAATCACACGAGCCTCTCTCTGCTCTTGGATTTGACTGGGCAGCCACTCCTTAGATACAAGCCAGATTTTATTAAAAAAAAGGCTTTTCACAATGCAAGTTTCTTTTTTCTTTATCCATTTTGTGTGCAGCATCGCTGCAGTAATGAGGCGGCGTTTTAAAGCTCGGCTGGAGGTTTCGGTGGAGTGGTCTGAAGGATTGTGAGGCAGCGGACAGTGGAGAGTTGTAGCTAGGGAGAAGACACAGTCCTCTCACAGCCCCAGGGCTTTTCCATTATCCTGCTCTCTCTGGATCATATAACACAGGGCTGTGTGTGCCAAACCAACTTGTGTTTGGATGCGATCGCCTGCACACGATTGTGTGCACGTTCACATCCATCTCACCGAGTCCCTGTTCATTTTTGTTGCTCTCCCTTCACCTTTTCTGCTCCTTTAAAACTTTGTTTTTTTATCACTGTTAATATCTGGTGTGTTCTACCAACTGGGGCCGTTTGATACTAATTTGTCGAGTGCCCTCCCCCCTGGGGGTCTTTAGGATTTGGAGGAGAGAAGAGGAGCAGAAGAGGAGTGAGGTGCAAGAAGTTACAAGTAGAGAATCTTTGTCACATTGTTTCCCTCTCCACTCCGTCACACACTGTTAAGTACAGAGGGAGTAAGACGCAAACAGGTTCATGGACAGATCGAGTCTCTCTAATGCAGTCCTCACATGCACATAAGCACATTTAAAACGTTGGTCCACATTGGCTGCGGAAGATGGGTGGGGAAGTGGAGGGTGATCGCTGTTCTTTTCCTGTTTTATTGATTATCATGACTCAATGAAGTCCTTATTTGAACCCAAACCATGATCTTTCCCCAGAACCCAACCGAATCATTGTTGTGCCTAAACACTGTTGGATCATTAATCGTTGTTTTTTTTAAAACTGTGTCAGAATCATTAGATTAACTTGACCGTGGCTAAAATCAGAAGATACCCATTGCATCGCATTCATAAGGAATCTTTTCACAGCCACAATAAATGTATTACAGTGACCATATATGGGCATTTTGTCTTACGTGTGTGTATTAAATGTGAATCTCTGCCTCCCAGTATCCACTGGAAGATGCTTCTTGCATTTCCTCGCACCGACACTGCCCCCGCCCAACATGATCTCCAGCAGGGCCCCCCCGAGCTGTTGGCGGACCGTCGGTGGCACTGTTCTCCCTCTAAACCTCCCTCAGTTGCGGTCAAACCCTGTGTACTCCATGCGTGCGTTGATAGACACTCCGCGTTGGCGCCTGTGCCCCGGGTCAGCGTACGCCATCCCTCTCTTACCAGCCGCACAGCCGTGCGACTGTCTGCAGCCTCGCAGAGCAATGGAGTAATGAGTCCCATGACAGCCCGGCGGAATAGGCTCTGAATAGGTAATGACGGAGTGTGAAGGTGCTAGAAACACTGGGCTGTGTCTGATCGGGGGGGAAGGGGGGTGTTATAATGTAGTCTCGGAGCATTCCTCCCTCTGCTTGTCGGCAGGAGTTGTACTGTTACAATACCTGCTATCTAAAATGTATAGAATAAGGCCATGTTGGAGCCGCGCTCCCCAACACACTGCCCGTCAAATGGGATTCTGATCCCTGCCCTAGTTAATGGTCTACACATATCGTATCCCCCCCTCCATATGTATGCTATACCTCTGGCTGCTGATAGGCAGCACAGCATAAGCCACTATGACGCTTTATATTCAGAGGCGGTGGAGCTCAGACAGCCACTAACTGCCTGGCTGGACTGAGGAACCTTGGGACTGACACTTCCTGTGTTACATTCAAATGACTTGTGTTAATGTGCTATTCTTTGCAACTCCAGTGATCGCATCTTATTGTATTTATGTGCATGCGCGGGGCACATGACATTCCCATCCACCTGTCTGTCTGCACTCATGTATTTATGCTCGGGGAGAGCTGCCTGGTAGTGCCTAAGGCATAATTAAAGCCTGCGAGTCGAGGCAGAGGAAAAGTTCTGGGAGGTGAATCAGAAAGAGCAGGCGCCTGGCAGACGCTGACAGACAGGAGTGGACGGTCATCTCTGTACCTTCCTGCTCAGGGGGGGGGGGGGGACCCATAATGCATCTCCATCTCATCTGCGGCACTAGGCAGAAAGATAGGCCACAGATTCCAATTTATGGCTTATCTCATCATCATCGTTCTTCCGTCTCGTCTTACTACCCTTGAGATTTCACCCCTGGTAATCAGAGTTTGGAAGAGTTACATTTATTACTGTACAATCATGTATCTGTGAGTAGCTGCTCAATGTAAGCGCCGTGAGCCCCCAGCTTGCTCTTTAGGTAGTCGTCTCTGTTACTTTTAGATTACTTTGCCTCCTAAGCAATTTCCTTGTGAAATCCGAGACAGAAATGTCACGCCAGTGATACATTCAGAGAGCTGGACTGGAAAGAATACACAATTATTGAACACCCATCTGTGCTGAACTCGTAAGTTCTCACTTCAGCCATGAAGCTGCATGAAAATACTGTTTCAAAAAAGGTACATTTGGAGTTATTGGCTTACCAAAGAAAATAAGGTGAAGTTGCAAATGATCGCACATTTGTTTGTGAAGTTATGAATTATCTGACATTTATGTATTATGTATGTAATCAGAGCTATAGGCTGTTTTATTGAATCATGTTTCGTATGCACAGTAACATGCTGCCTATCAAGTGTTTGAACACCTGCTGTAGCAAGAAACGCTGAGCCGATGAATAAAAATGTTTTTTTCTTCCCCCCATCATAACAAGAAACATTTCCTGATGGTGGAAAAAAAAGCCGCACTTCCCCTTTAAATTACCATGTCTCGTTTTTATTTCCTCAAGTGTTAAATCACGTGATTAAAAACCATTTCCCCAGATGCACCTTGCCTCTTTGCACGCGAGGTCACAAGCTTCTCATGAGGAGAGTTTAATCAGGACACCGACGTAGACCGGCAAAGAAATCCTGAACACCACGATGAGGTTTTTCAGTTTATGTCAGCATGATCAACAAAGGTATGGGGGAGAAAGGAGAAGAGGAGATGGTGAAGGAATGCATAAAAAAAAAAAAACCTGCTAAGAGCCTGTCAGCCATAAATCTTGTGACTCCTTACCAATCGAGTGGCTGCAGAATGGTTGCGGAGGACTTTACCCGCTTCCTCCCCATCTGTTAAAAGCCTGTCTGGTATGGTGGGATAGGTGTGGGTGGCAAAGTGGTGTGTGTGTGTGTGTGTGTGTGTGTGTGTGTGCGCGAGTCAATACACACATGCATGTGTAATGTTTCTATCCGTCTTAGGTGGGGTTGGGAGGGCCAGCTGGAGAGGGGATGAAGATTTCCCCCCTAACACTGCGCAGGGACCCATCCAGCTCGCCTGGCTATTGATCAAGGAGAACAGGAGCAGGGAGCTCCCTAACTGGACACATTCATGGTGCAAGGTCTTAACAACAGCAACTCGCTCATACTGTATATAAGTAAATACGCTGATATTCTTTAACCCGCTTCCCCCACTCTCTCTGGAACAATCTCTCTCTCTCTCGCATTCACACTCAGCCTGAACTTGAGAATACGGACATTTTTCATTGTCAGGAAAGCCGCTCGAGGAAAAAAAAACAACGGTAAGGTCTGCTGATTTCAGCAGGATACGGATTTAAACATCATACCTGCGTGGCATTGTTAGTTTGAGCGGCTCTTTACTCCCGCTCGATAAAGTCATCCATAAAAATGTAATTATTCTTTTTTTTTTTTTTTTCAGGGCTTCTGGCAGCTGACGTTCGACTCTGGTGGTGAAGACGTCAAAAGGGCAGCAGAGCTCAAATCCCCACTGTGCTTTAACTGACTGGGGATAAAACCGCGTCGACCCCCGTCACACTTGTAGATGAGATTTGGGTCGAATACAAAGTACGAAGTCAGTGTGGACAGATGCATCTCCTCAGTGAATTGAGCCCTACCATTGTTGATTTGTCTTCTTTTTTTTTTTTTTTTGCTTACACTTGCCATATACATGAATATAGGAAACATGAAATATGTGTTTCAAACCTTATAGTCCACATAGTGCCCTTTTCCTCAGACTAACAATAAGCAAGACACATTTTTTTGACTGAAACCTAAGGATGGACTTTCCTTCATTATATTTGTTCTCAGAAGCAAATGCTAAACTGACCTTCACACAATCCTTGCTTTCTGGTTCTGCTATTCGTTTTCCATTCTCTCGCTCTCCTCCCTCCCCGCTGCGACGCCTCAGCCTAACTCTTGTTAGATGAACCTTTAAGCGTGAGCAGCGACCTTCCTGTGAGGACACGTGAGAAAGAGGGGGGGTGTCAGAGACAATATCCCAGCGTAGGTAGAACTACTTGCATAGTTGCGCTCCTGCAAAGTTTGAGTACTTGATTTGAACCTCTTCATTGTGAGAGGGGGAGGAAAAAAAGAAATCCCTGCACAATTACTGACACGTAGCCTTTTCCTGGGCCCATTGTCTGAGGAGATCTCTGTTCCTTAACCTTTACGTGGTGATGTATGAGCTTAGAGGAGTGGCTGCAGGCCCACGCATCCATAATGTCGGAGCGGAGTGGAGTTCGGCTCGGGAGGAGCGAGGAACAGGACTGTTACCTTTTTAATTGGCTTTAAATAATTAAAAACAATTTCTAAATGAGCCGTATTGAACTCCTTCTCCTTCTACCTGCTCTGATTCAAGCTTCTCTGAAAAAGGGCAATCTGGAAAATCTCACTTGGGGTCTCTGTTTTTTTTTTTCCTATTTTCTAATGTTTCATAGACGTCGTTTCAACAATAACTGAACATGAGGGAGGATTTATTACAGGACTGCTGTATTAGAGTGCGATCGTTTTAGCGAGGTGGACCCACTAAACTGGGGTCCTCACACTCCCTAATGTCTAATAATGAAAGTAATAATGTCTGTATTTACCACATTTTGCGACTTGTACGCTGCTTCATATCTATAATGTCCATCGTAATCATAAAGATCCATGCACGGATACCATCTCGGAAATGTGTGTTGTTCCCCCCCCCCTTTCTCTCTGAGATACATAACCGCTAACCTACCAGGCAAGTATACAAGCCGCAGCTATAATAGAGGCTTATCATTTGGAGGCAATTTCACACCGTTCCGCCCCTAATTGAACAGTCTGTTTGTTACACTTCCATTTTCCCCCTCTCCGCCCTCTCGGCGAGCCTGTGGGACAGGCCTGAGAAATGACACTCTCCGCGTCTCATTGAGCATCCTCAAGCTCAAGCAAAGCTCACGGAGCCACGCATGGCCGCCTCAACTCATTGCTTCTACTCTGCCTGCTCGCGAAGGAACGCGGCAGACAAAAAAGGAGGGACGGGAAGAGGAGAGGGTTCGTCTTGGGAATCTTTTTTGCATTTGTTGTCAGACCCGTTTTGCTATGCTGAAATTTGTGGTGATAAAACCAAAAAAATAAAAACAGAACAAAACGATTGATGACGTGTGTACATCCACCCACTGTTTTTTCCTCTTACGCATGTCTCACTAAAGGTCAATACCTCCATTTCATATGAAAGACGCTCAAGGCGAAGACTGAGTGAGATGACTGACCTCTTATCTGTTAATCCTCATTAATATCCTTCTAATTGGGAGATGGCTGAATGTTCATCAGCTTGAGAGCAGAGAGGCAGGAAGTCACAAAAACACTTAATTGGGCTACTGATTGGTCAGCGCTAATTGAAAGTGAGGAAAAGTAGGCAGAGTGTGGGGAGGCATGGAGGAAAACTGGGGGGGGGGGGGGGGGGGGGGACTGTTGATGGCAGGAACGGCGCAACACTTCTGTAAAGTGTGAGATGTTGTTCCAATTAAAGCCACTGAGGATCTGTCTTTCTGTTTGCCTCTCGCTCTCCGTGTCTCCCCACTTGTTAATTACTGGTTGGGAGTTTTTGAACAATCTGCTTTGGAAAGCGACGTGTCAGCTATTTTTCTTTATAAAAAAATTGTATTCAACAGCTTTACTGGGAGATATGATTAGAAGGAGGGCGCTTAAACGTAAACTTTCCCACAGCTAGACGGGGAGCGAGAGGTGATGAAGCTGATTATCGTGGCGACGACGAGAGGAAGGAGGCTGCTGATGATGAGAGGGATGATACTGTCACATGACCCCATGACAGCGACTAGTTGCCCCTCCACAGATGCCTCACTGAAGACAGCTGGACAGGAAACACTGCTAGTAAATCACTGAATTGTATTGAAGATTTATATGAACCAGAATCATAGTTTTCTGTCATAGATTACTTCTGGATGTCCAATGTTTTCTTCAGATACCTTTAGTGGCTGGCTGGAGAAAACCAGGATTGTTAATTCTTCAAATAAAGATTTAAACGCTTAACTGATATTTTGGTCACTTGGGGGCAGCGGAAATATCAACAGTAATATTGCCGGCCAGAAAACCAAACAATGAGTTGTTGCTATATTATGTAGTACTCACGTCATCTGCTGCTTATAGTAAACTTCAAATAATAAAGTGATTCTGCTGTTGTAGCTACTTGTCTATTTTTATGCCCGTTAGCAGTACGACACCATTCATACCGCCATCATTTGACAGTTTGAATACAGTGCCAATTATACGGCTAACTTCACAATGAGATGTTCAAGATTTGACTATTAAAAATAACACAGCGCGTATGCAGCGACACAGCATTTACTGCCTCTCCATTAAACTTAACTTAAACTGGTCCTTCTCATCTTCTATCCCATGACACAGAAAAAAACAACAACCTCCCATTCCTTGTAATAGTCCTGTGGACCTCTTTACCCCAACTTCTCCCTCTCCAGCTTCCCTCCTTCAAGTCCACCTCACCCCTTCCCCTTTTCTTCTTCCTTAGTATCTTCCTTCAACCCCCCTGTCTTCTTTCCTCCCCGATCCATCGCATCCCCCGCCCCTCGTTTCAGACGATGTCGGGGAAATGATGAAGTGCACATATTGAGAGACTCTGGTTCCCATCTTCATTTCCCTTTATCTCGTCTCGTCTGTTTGGAGTGTCGGTGTTACAAATGCAGGCCCAGGGTCCACAAAAGGTGGAGAGAGAGAGAGAGAGAGAGAGAGAGAGAGAGAGGGGTGGCACATGGACTTCCAGCAGTAAATACACAAGTAGGAGTAGGAGAGTTGGAAGAGGTCTGTCACGGTGTGATTTATTACATGAGTTTTATTAGGCAGCAAACAAAAGGTCAGGGAACCTTAAGGTGGGCCTTGGCGAATGATGGAAAATGCAAACAGTCGTAAGTATTCTTAGATACAATTAACCTTTTCCTTCTCTTAGTGATCTCTCTCTCTCTTTCTCTCCCCCCAGCCCCCCGAACCTCTCTCTCCCTCGCTCTCTCTCTCTCTGCAGACTGGGTGCAGCAAGTTTCACAGACAACAGCTGTTGTTCCCCGACACTTATTATAGGTTTTAATCTTACACTCTTACAGATTTCTCTCCTGTTGTTTCTCTTTTATTCTTTCTCTGAACAACCGGCCTTGGCCCTGCGGAGTGACCTGTGCTCTGGTGTGGGAATATTTTTCTCATGCTAATTTGCAGACATATCAGAATCCGCCTCATTCTGTCAGCACGAACAAGATCAATTTAAAAGTAAAAGTACGATTCTCATTTCTTTGAAAACAATGAACTCATCTTGTGTGTTTCATCTTAACAATAGTAAGTACCAATGATTTCAAAACCTCCTGTTAAATTATGGCATCTCATAAGTTAATGTCAATACAGTTACATATACAGTACTCTTTATTGGACCTTAGGTGACGTACTTTAACTCAAGTATTTCAGTTTAAAGCTCTCAATACAGAGCATGAATATGGCAGCAAACAACTATTTGCAGTGTTATCATGGAGTGGAGTCCTGACAATAAGCGTCATTAGAAATATATTCATTTTACTTAATGAGAAAATTATTATTTGTCTTTGCTGTAACTTAACTTTCAATCCATACCAGTGCTAAGGAAAACTATCAAGTCAAACAGCTACAGGATGAAACAACAACAGGCCAGTAAACAGGCTGGAGGACTCAGGTAGTAAGTAAGTAAGTCTTTGGGTTTCATAAGAAGTTAAATACTTAATGCTATATTTGTTAAAGTACAGGCAACCAGGTTTTCAACACGTAGGGCGAACAATTAAAGATTTCAAGGTGACCACGTTTCATTTCAGGGCCGTTTGGTGCACTTTGGAGTTTTATGTCGACAACACAGTTAGCAAGGACAGGATGGTTTATGGACGGTTATGATCGATGGATGCAGCTGAGTGGTTTTGGCAAAGCAGAGGAAGCGGTTGGTGATGGCACCAGACAATTTGTCCATGAGGCAGCGGAGGGAATTTAATGTTGACCAAATGTTGGATTTTGTAGTTCAAATCGTAAATGACAGGGACTGTGAACGATGCGGTTGTTATCGTTCCCATTTGTCACATAAAAATGTTTTAGTATGGTCGAGGTAACACTGAGGTTGGGCTAAAGACTTGCTTTTTTTTTCAAGCAAACAATCTGTCTCTAACTTTACCTCAGCAGAGTGGCCGTGTGCAGATATTGTCGTGGTTCATTTGCACTGGACAAACAAAAAAAAGATTTGTCATTGAAAGTTTCTGCAGAATCGACAAGGAGTTCTTGTCTGTTTATAAGGATGCAGGTGATGCTCTTTATGTGAGCCTTTGTTTGAATCACAGCACATATTTACACACAAATAGACCCACAGAAACATTGTACACTAGAACACACACTTAAACAATAATCACTAATAACTGACAGCTTTTTTGAAGCAGGGATTCATTGGTTTCTATGGTAACCCTACCTAACGCTAAGCTAACAGCAATGTGTTATGAATACTCACTTTTGTGTGTGTGTGTGCGTGTATGTGTGTGTGTGTGTGTGTGTGTGTGTGTGTGAGGGGGGGGGCGGGGCGACATGAAGATGTAACCGTTATATGAAAGCTATAATATCCATGGGAGCAGTCACTGTTATTGTGGATAATGAATGATGCTGATGGAAATTGCACTTCAAACCTATCGATCACTTGTCTGCGACGCATTATGAGGCAAGTTCCCCGAGAGGTCTGATATGAATCAGTGCAGAGAAACAGATATGTCTGTGATGGAGAAGATTACTTCTGGCAGATTAATTGCTACGATGCATTAAAGAAGCAACAGCCGATATATTGACGAAAAAACATGGATTTTAACATCAAACGAATGAGGACGTCATACTTCATCACATCTGAAACTGTGAGAGAAAATGACGACATGATTAAAAAAAAATGAGTGCAACGTTTAGAAGCAACTAGATTGTATTCAAATTCTGATTGTCTGTGAAAGGAGGACTGGTGGTGTACTGGTATTCTCACTGATCTAGGACCCACCCGTGTGCTGAACTCCATGCTGCAGAAAGCCTGCAGGTTTACTGGGTTATTGATGGTCTTAAATGTCCTGCTGTGAGGCTCTTCTCTGCAAGCAGATGCTGAGGTAACTGCTAACTGGCCGCTTAGATGAACATTTGTGCTCGGCAGCCTCTAAAGCACCACGCTGGTATCATAACACCACCTGTTCTCTCCAGATTCCAAAGAAGCAGAGTGAGTCTGCCTGCCATATCCTCTCTCACCTCTCTGACTTGCTTCTTCTCTCCTTCTTCAACCTTCCACCTCTCTCTCTCTCTCTCTCTCTCTCTCTCTCTCAATTTCAAACTCTAATTTGAATAACATTCTTTTACTGCTAAATAAGCAAACACATAGTAAGTGAAAAGCCACAGGGGAAGTAAACATCCCTCCATTTGTTGAATCAAAGTCTTCAAAAGATTATTGCTGTGGTCTCTTTGCTGAAGGGGGAAAATGACAGTTTGATGTCTGCATTGGTTCAATCAGCCTCCGCCATGACACCATGAACATCCTGCAAAATCCCAAAGCATACTTCTCCTTCACACTTCATGCATTGCAGGTCAATAGGATACAATAGATTTAAAAAAAAGAATTTAAACATTATTAATAATAATTTAAATGGTTTCAAGAAGCATTTTGACACAGATTGAATTATGAGTTTGTCTCAATTTTAGAGTAGTTCACTTCATCCATGTGTTTACATTAGAAAAAATAATTTTACAGGAATATTCTAATATTAAAATACCACCATCACTGACAACTGAACTGCCTAAAAACGTGTTTTCTCTCTACTGGCCACCAGGGGGCGAATCATCTGGTTGCAAAAAGAAACCTAACTTGAGTTATGATTTTAGTAAACATTATAAATATGAACAGCATGATGTCCATTTTGTAAAGGATTGTCCCATACAGAGTCAAACAGACAATAAAGCACGGTGCGTTTTAGGGCGTGGCTACCTTGTGATTTACAGGTCGCTACCACGGTGTTGCTATCGTCGCTACTACGCTTATTACTTTAACATTTAGCTGTGAAGTTTACTTGAATTGAGGAAGCTAACCCTTATCCTGCCTCCATTTACCAGAGGGACTGTTGTTAGCGGCGCTTATGTATGTGTGCAATCATTACCTTAATGTCTTGCCTGTCAAAGTAAAGTTTAATAACTAAATTAGACCCTATGCTAGGATTTTGTTTACCTGTTGTTAGCTGTGTTCAGAATCCAAACACGTTTTCTGCCATTTCAATAGAATTGTTCAGTGAAGTTTTACTCCTTATTCTAGGGTAAGATGTGCTTTGCATTAAATATTAAGGTAATATACCGTTTGTATTGTGTATTAAACTAGTGTACAGTAACCTTCCTGTTTATTATTGAGCTAAAAGTAGCAGGCTGAGTGTTTTTATCGGTGGAGGAAGCCTGGGAGAGCCGGTTGCCTGCTCTCTACAATCGCCTGCTGATGTGATATTCTCCTGCTTGCTTTGAGGCCCAACGTCTAGTCTAACCTCAGCGAGTCCACTGACCTGGTGGTGGAAAAAGGACGGACACTGTGCCGATGCTCAGACCTGCCAATCAGATATCTCTGAGCGTAAGCATCATCAACAACCTCACACTGTACATTTTCTACTGCTGGGGATTCTACCAGCCAGGAGCTTCTCGCCTGTTACCTTTCTGAACAACTGCTGAGTGACTCTCTCTCACTCACACACACACACACACAATATGCACATAATGTACGAGTTTAACGAGGACAAATAGCACACGCAATCACTTTGATTTAATTTACACCTCGTTGATGAAAAACTGCAAAGCTGGTGTGTAAGTACACACTTACCTGTATTACAGGTAAGTGTGTTAACTGTGAGCATTTGCCATAACTTGTGATATTTAGGTGTGAATTGTTGAGGAAAAACACAGAGTGTGCACAGAGTTCCTGCAGCAGCGAAGTTGTTGTTCCAGTCGGTTAGGAAGGAGCAGTGGGATTGTTAACAGCCACAAATCAACAGCATATAATTATAGCAGGTAATAAACACTCCTTCTCATATAGTTTTCATGCCACATTTGGATGTACTTTCAGGACTTCTACTCTTTGTGCTAGCCGTCTTTGTCACTGTGCAAAATCCACAGTGACGGTTGTCAGGCCCCGAACAACATTATAAGGTCAGTTTAGATCAATACATTATTTGGATGTTACACCGAGACAGATATTCTTCAGTATTAAGCTGTTGATCAAGAATATGTTTCAGAACAGGTGATCCCCATGCCTCCTTTCCTTCTGTCTCACTTACTTATTCTTTGATGCCTTTTTACTTTGAAAGCTAGTTATTGCTTTGTGATGGTTGACAGATTTACGCCGCTTACATCGAGTCATTGGAGAGGAGAAGAAAGACGTAGCCTGGGTGATAAGGATGCTCCGATGTGCGGTTATGATGTGGCGGAGCCCAAGCACATTTTCACACTCTAGATGAAGAGGAAGACTCCTCCGAGGACAAGCTAGTTAAAAAGTGAGTGGTGGAACATTATCTCACACATGCATATATACGTGCTTATTTGTGTCCGTGTGGCTGAGGCAGCGACTTGTCGGTGAGAGGCCGACAGATGGGAGTGTGTCTGTGGGTTTTTTTTAAATGCACAAATGCAGTGTGTGTCTGTGTGTGTGTGTGGGGTGTGTGTGTATTTTGTGTTTGAAGCAGTGCAGCGAAGTGCTGGGTGACCTTTCGGGTGGTGTAGAGGTGGCATCACTGTGACAGTGTGACAGAGCGGGCCTCAGCCTTCCTGTAATGGATGAGCACTCTCAAGGTGAACACCCCCACCCCCCCACCCCCATCCCATCCCACGCGGTCCTCTTTTCCACCGAGACTTGCCACGTTTGGCCCATCTCCTTTGGTTGTTTTTGACCCAATGTGTGTGTGTGTGTGTGTGTGTGTGTGTGAGAGTGATGATTTTCCGAGTCTTGTTTTTTACCGGGGTTTTTTTGTACAGTTTTATGGTACAGAGTGCTCTCTGTACCATAAAAAGACAAGAGCCCGTCTTATCCCAACAAATGTCTTACAATGTTATCGGCTTACTTTTAAAAATGAACAGATGGCAGTCTGAAACGAATAAATAATTCATTAGGAAACGATAAAAGATAACTCACACTCAAGACGCATGGTGCGACTGCTTCAAAATCAGTTACACTAAACTACTATATATCCTGTAGTATCTCATGGAGCTTATCCTGTCAATTGAATTTCTGTAGCGTTCCAACAGTTGAGCTGACACTGCCCTTTCAAAGAGGGGATATATGATAATGATGTAGAAAAGAAGGCACACACTAATCCCTCAGAGAGTAGAGGTGGGGATGGGGGGGGTACACAATCTGTTCGTGTTATTGATCTGAGCTGAGGGGACACGCACGGCAGGTCACGGCAACATACTTGCATGATATTGATGGGTGGGCAAGCAGCCGGCCACACACATCTCTGAGAAATGGACCCTGCTGTTCGTCCTTTAGACCGAGCAGACCGCATTCCTCGAGCCTGGACACGCAGGAGTTGGCACTTTCCATAAAATGAATGTCTGCTGACCAACTGCATTCCTTCACATCACCTCACCTCACCTACACTCTGGATGAAGGAGTTTGAGATTTGTGCTCAAATGGCTCAAATAGAAAGTGGATGTTTTTACTTATTCGTGTGTGGATGAACTCTCACTTGTTTACAAGCCAAATGTGAATTGTAGTTAGGCGTAAATCAAGCGCAGGCATAACAGAAAGCCATTACATACAGTACGTCGTTAGAGGTTAGGAATGCAGAATCTCTTGATAGTGATTCCTCAACTCCAATACCAGTGCTCTCATTTAGCCAAATTCAAAAATATGGATCTTTAACATAATAATATTATTCAAAAAGAAGAAGGGGAACATGACCTCTTTGTTCTCAATAACAGCAATAGAGAAAGCTATGTAAAAAGAGGTGAATGAGATGGAGATAAAAAGACATTTTGTAAAAATTTAAATAGCAGTTGAGATTGCGCAACAAAACAATCGGGTCTAATTACAAAGAGTTGTTCTCTTGCACTGCGACGTGTCAGTTGAACCATCAAAGCACTTCTGATTGAGCCGACTTGCTCCCTGTCAAACACAGTGAAGCTCACTCGGTCCAGCTGTGCGGCTCGGGCACAAAATGACCATCATACATTTTAAGCTTGATGTCACTTCAGCTCCGCGGCGACGACGCATCACTCAGAGCTAATTGAATATACCGCGGCTTCGCCCTTAATTGTCCAATATGTTACTGTAAACAAGTCTAACGACATTAACATTTACACACTCTGAAATGAGATATTTGTCATGCGTGCGTGCGCCGTGGTCGTCGTGTTAATTGTCAGATCATTAAACGTTAATGACATGATTAGGGCGACGCTCAGGCTGCTGCGGCGCGGCGTTCGAGGCCTCGCCCTGAACTGGGAAACAGCGGAGCGATTCAAAGAAGATTGCATTTGTGACAAACACCATTCCCGACTCATCCATCATGCTTGCCAAACTTAGACATTCATTATAAAGTTTGCCGATGGATGCAGCCCGTTCTGCTCGGCCATTCATTTTTTTTTTTAATCCCCCCCTCACTTTCTCTCTCTGCATCTCCTCTTTCCCATCACCATCTTTTTACCTCTTGCTTAGTCCTTTCTTTGCATTCTCTCTCCGTGTGTGAATGTGTTCGGCGCAGTGTGAATGAGTTTCTCTTGTTCCTGCTCTCCTACTGTGGACTGAAAGATGCTGAGCAGCAGTGTAACAAAGGAGGCAGTGCATTAATTAAATACGGCAATTTGCTTTCCTCTCCTTTTTTTGTTGTGGGGGGACAGCGCCACTAAGATTGATGAGGCACTGTCTGATACACAAGAAGCCCACTACATCTATATCTGAGGCTGATTGTGATGGAACGCCCGTTGAATGGCCAGCATGTATTAAGATGTCAACTTTTATATAATAAAGTGTGTTAGTCTCTTCATACATATTTTAGTTCATTTATTAATCTTCGTTCCTCTCTATTCGAATGTAAGCATATTCGTTTGCCGAGCAGCGCTCGCACTAATGGCGGCTTTGCAAGCGGTGCTGTAGCTCACGTTTCTGGGAAAATAAATACAATGTCAATTTGAAAAGTGTCTATCTCCAAAATCTTAACTTTCTCCTGTTTGACCTAATAGTTTGTTAAATGTTATCCTGCTACCTTGTGCAAACCGTGTGTCGACAAAAATTTAGCATGACGGCACGTTTGAACTTAACGCATGGAGGAAAAAGAGAGCGACATTAGGAGGACAAGAGGAGGAGAAAGTGCGGCGGAAGAGCGAACTGAGCCCTTGAGGTCCGTCTATTATCATACAGGTCTGTATGGATTTCCCATTGCAGCGCCGTAATGACCATTTAATGAAGGTTTTCATCAGCCAAATTCACATCAATTACAGCATATTATTAACTTTTTTTTCTGTTTTGGAAATGAGGTGTTCCAGGTTGGGCCTAAAGGCGCAAAGGGATGGTCCCAAGTTAACGTGGTCCACTACAGCTCAACCCAACCAGCACTGGGTTTTCGAGGCCAGTGCTGATGCAGATAACAGAGTTAGAAGAATGAGAACGACGAAGAATGACGAGTTTGAACAGCTATGAACGCAGCACGGTGAGAAATTAAACCACTCTGGAATGAATATCAGCGGATCAGTGGCTGCATCCACACCTGTAAGCTGATCAAAATGTGGCAATAAACCTCAGCAAAGACAACATAAAATAAAATAAAAGATTTAGAACCTATAACATTAGAACTGGATGGACATAACCCCTTCGGAATGTAGTGGCAGCTCATTGAGGCAACGGAGTAAAAAGAAAGTGACTCTTGTGATGAATTTTATTTGGAAAGCAAAATGAACCAAAACTGACATCCCTATTATTAACTTTGTAAGTTGCCATCTGTGAGCTGTGCACACAGCGCCTGTATTTATGACGGTACTGAAAATCACATTTCTTTTTATATTTTCTAAAATACCCTGGTAGACCTAATAGCACCCGAGCCCATTTCTGATAAACAAGAATGTAGGAAGGTTGGTCGGGTTAATCACTTTAACTGGAATGGGGATCTTTTCATACGGACGGCGGCCTTCTCGTATCGTCAGAATTACAATGTTGGGAGATATAATGGGAGAAAAATGTTCCTGTAATGGATGGAACAAAATTACAGTTAAGTTGAACATTTTCATTTTTTCAAAATTGACCTCAATGTTAACCTTAATGTTGATGTGGCACAATGACGAAACAAGAACATTTGAAAACAGCAAAAAGGTTGCCGACCCCTGATCCGATGTATAGACTGCTTCCTCCACCAAAACATATATCAATACAGTCACCACTGAGGTGATTTTTTATCCTGATTCAAAAAGCTTTTTTGAGTGAATGCAGAATTAATAATTATTTAGACAGACATATGCCGTTCTCTTTCCTCCACTGGAGTGAGACTTTAATTCCGATGTGGCTCCACTGAATGCCCGCCTCTTTCTCTGCAGGGATGTGCTGCTTCGTTCCTATGTTGCATTTCTCTTTTGTTGCTCCCTCACCTCTGGCCTCCCCTCGGCGCCGCAGCCTCTCGCCTCATCCCTCTTCCCTTTAATTGATAGTAGCAGACTTAGTTAAGATGTCACCCGAACACATCCAGAAACCCTCAGACGCGGCGACAGCCCCCCATCGACAGCCCACCCCACGCCACCCGCGGACTAACCGATGGCTAAATTGGTGTTGTAGGAGGGTCAGGAGTGCCTGCGGCCCTCTGGGGAACATTTGACCCTTCCTGTCACACACTTGCTAACTTGTGCACGCTCTCCCCACACTTCAGCTGGCCGAGCCGAAAGTCCCCCACACAAGCCGTTTACTTCCACGGCGGCTCAATTGGCAGATACAGGCCAGGTGCTACAGGCGTTCAAGTATGCACATAATTACACATATGCACACACATACAATGCTCACCGGCAGCATGCATTGTGATTGGGTAATTGCCTCCCTAGTTCTGACCCAGCTGTCATGATCAATGGGTGTGACCAGGTGATTAGACAAGACAAGCACCCAAAGCCATTGATTAGAGACATCTATTCCAAAGGATATAGATTTATGAGGCCCTCCACTGCACAATGAGTCAACCCAATGGGATTTCTTGTGTAAAGGTTACAAAAGGGTAGAGAATCTTCTCCTAAAGGATTTTCATTTCTAACAGGATAGAAGTGACCTTTTCAAGAAACTTTGTCCGAATAGTGAGGGATGCAGTAATTGCAAAGCATGCATCTTTAAAATTCAGCGTATGGACTCGCCGCTTCGGCAGAAGAGGTAGGGTTAAGGGTCTTGATTGAAAATCAATTAATTATTTCTTCCCCTCTGATGAAAAATGGTCTTATGGTCGGCAGAGACCCCTCTCGTGTTTATCAAATGACTCGGGGAAACTAACCGTCACTCTGTTTTCACGCTGCTGAACACACAAAAACACAACAACATACGTCGATTCTATACATTTGAAATGTCATTTAAAATATATATTTTTTTAATTCTGTAAATTGCTCTCTTATGCATTCACTTATAAAACAAAGATTTTCCGACCTCGAGTAATACATTTCATATAATCCAGAGCTGAATTAGATGAGATCAATACTCTACAGTTGTTATTGCTGCGTAGAGCAAATCAATAGACTATAATAAAATTGTTGTGTTGTGTGTTCAGATGATACTGTGTGTTTGGACAGCGTCTTCTAAAACACACGAGAGGTTCATTAAAGGGTGTGTATACATACAGTACAGCAGATAGGACAGCCCTCTATATGACAGAATAGATGTGCATTAGAAGCAGAAACTAAAGTGCATTTTTTTTTACTGTAACTTTCTTTTATACTGTCTGTAACTGCATATACTAAGACGATTATCCAAAAAAATCATGCATTCAGCTGCAGAATTCATCTATATCATAATTTGTCAATGATATAATTAACAGTTCTTAAAAGGTTCTAATTATTTTATTCTTAACAGATTTTCAGCTGTTTGGTTCTCTGCTCTAATGTGACGTTGTGTGTCAGGTCAGGATAAATTATCTTTAAGAGTTCAAGACAACACTAAGAACACCTCCAACTTGCACCTTCAAAATAAAAGACCCCCGCCCCCCGGAGGATCTAATTTGTGAAATAACTTAGATGAGACAACATTAACCTCATAGGATCGGGAAAATTAAGAAAATGAAAAGTGAAAAAGGCAAAGTAATCTGTTCACTATCTCTGGGGGGATGGGGAGGAGAGGGTATCATTTATCTTATCTGAAGATACAAAACCAACAATATTTCTGGGGATAAAACTGGCCACGGGCCTGGGTTCTTGCGCCTGTGAAAAAAGAAAGAAAGCAAGACAGCAACCCCCCCTCCCCCCAGCTGCTGTTCAGGTGGTGATCAGCAAAAGTGTATCGCTAGAAACTCGCCGTCAGGCAGAATGGATTGTACTTAATTTCCAATAAGGTGCTTAAGAACGATCCCTAATCATGCCTTTAATTAGAATCCCTTGGTCATTAAGGGGAGATAATTCAGTGAAAAATAACTCTGCTCTCTGTGGGAGCAGCAGAGCAGCAGACGGACCAACGCTTTGGTCTGTATGCAGGCCAATTCCTCTCCTGCAGGATACGTCTAAGAAGGACTAACTAAGCAGGCTCCCTGCAAAACTTGTAAACCCTTAACCCAAACAGAAGGCAGATAAAACATGATAACAAAACATTGACCTTGTGTAGATTTAAAAACTATAAATTGATATTTTAAGGCCCATTAGAAGGGGCAAAAAATGTTTCAATCAACTTCTCACAATATACACTTGGATATTATGCAAGCATGCAGGTTGCTGAAATTTGAAGAGTTTTATTTAGTTCAAGAGATTCCTGCATGTTCTTCTCATTGGCTTTAAGTGGGCAGGAATCAGTATGTAATAGGTGATGACGTGTATTTGGATCAAAATAGGAATATGAAGGGGTGGATTTTTTAATCAAATCTGAGGTGAGTGACTCCTTAAAGGTCCCATATAATGAAAAACAGGTCTTCCCTGGTCTCTACACCTATAAACCGGTCCTCCCTGAGCCTACCAACTCCCAGAATGAGGAAAACAAACGACTCCTGCATGGTCTCTGCAGTCCACCCGCTGGTACAACGGCACTCCTACAGGCTGTTCGGATTCAGCTCCCATCGTAACGTAACAAAAGGAGTCATTTGCATAGACCGAGCTCCTCTGCACGATGATAGGAGATATCCGAGAGGGGGCGTTCTTCACCAAGGTGAAGTTCAGTGTGTCCTGCGGTGAGACAGTGCCAGTGTTTCACAATGTCGTCGCTCAGAGCTAGACACATAGATTGCTCTGTCGTCGGTTGTACAAATCAACATCAGCGCTTATATTCTGTCCCAGCTACAGAAGAACAGAAGAGACAGTGGTTGCGTTTCATTTTTAATGACAATGTGCCGGCTACGGTTCGTGTTAGCTTGTATGTGTGTGCTAACCACTTCACATCGGACTGCTTCACTAACGAGGGTCAGTACAAAGCTGGCTTTGCCTCGACACTTACCCTCGTAAAAGGATCTGTCCCAACCATACGGGACCCAGCAACTTCACCTGAGCCACATAGGCGAGCCATAGCGATACATCCATGTAAACATTGGTGCATGCTTCCGCTAGCGTAAGCGGCATCGTCTTCGTCTCTCTCCAAGTAGGTGATGACAGACGGAACTCATTAGCATTTAAAGCTGCAGACACAGAAACAGCCTGTTCTCAGGAGAGCTCATTTGAGCAACTTTTAGACACCTGAAATTCAGGACCAGGGATGGGTTCGGGGCAATGCATATCAAAAACAGTGTTGTTGGACCTCTGACAGCTGTGTGGAATTGATGAAAATCAGTAAAATAGGGGACCTTTATTAGTGTCCAGGCAGTGCAGGGGGCTGTATAGGGCTTACTTCAAGCTAGTATTGCTAATGTTCAATCAGAGGCCCTAGGTGGTCAGCCGAAGGTCAAATAGGGAGGAAGTCAGGGTGGAGAAAGGATCAACAAACGAATGGCTATAACCCAGGAGACTGCAGTTCCTGTCCCGTGTGAAGAGAGTACTTTTGCCGAGACCTGACCAAGTAGTTTTGTTGTAAGCCAAACCTCTTTACTAATCATAAGCAAAATAACTTAAGAAATAACACCAATCGTCAGAGGAAAAGTTGACTTAGGTATGTTTTTAGACCAACACTACACAATTAAATGCTGTAAACCATGACTTGAGAACATAACATGAACCCAAAATCAACGTTTAATGCATTACGTTGAAGTAATGTGTGAGCAGCACTGCAGTGCCGGTCTTGTAGAACACCAATATTTTCCATTGGTCTACAAGAACGTTTGGAGCAATACAATGATGCTCCGGTGTTATTTCTGTGTTATGTATTATCTCTAACACTTGTGTGTCACTTGTTGTCTGTATTTAATCATACATGTTTGTCTTGTTTGTGTGCGCCTGAGATTCAATCTCCACGTGTGTGTGTGTGTGTGTGTGTAAATATAGTGGCGTTTGATTAATAATCTCCTGACCATTTCATTACTGTAATCAGGTCTGTGATCGGCAGCGGTGGCAGGATGACTTAGAACTCCGGGCCTCGCCTCATTAACTCCCTGTGACCACGGAACGACACACTCGCGACAAATTGGAATTGCCTCGGCAACCCGACTCAGATTCCTCTGCAGCGAGAGAGAAAAGATAATACCCCTTCCTCTCTAATCTCCCGTCTCACCATCATACCTGAGATCATGTCCGGTGTTTCCCACGGGGAATTTCCGAGACTCTTGTGGGTGAACCTTGGGGGGTTTCAGGGTCCCATGGAAGAAAAAGCTTTGTGCTCTTGTAAATAATGTTATGCTCACCTAAACAATTTAATCCTAAACACACTGCTTGTATGGATATGAATGGTAATGACACAGCATGGTTAATGAGTCGGGGTCCATGTTTTCAAAATGGGTCGGGTACTGAGTCTACGGCCCCGAGAAGTGGCGAGGTCCAGGCCATGAGCCACCTTCTCCCTGGGTCGTTTCCAAGCCAACAGAGCTGGTTGTGGACTCACTGCAAAAGACAGGAAATGCGCCCTACAAGTGCCAGCCAGCACCAGTGGAGTGGGATCCTCCCATACGGAGAGGCCGTGACACGAGTTGAATCCAGACCGCTCGCCCCGCCACTGAGAAGTGTAAAAATATTTTCAGCTCATTATGGAACACTACCCTAGATAATTAATGTGAAACGCTAATATGCAGAATAACCAACTTATTTTCCTTTAAAGGCATCATTAAAAAAAATATTCAGAAATGTATTTATCAAAACTATGCTGGCACTGGCATTGCACCGTGATTTGTAGTTTATAAGTTTGCATTCAGTATCACTGTAAACCTGTTTTCTTTCCTCTTCAATCCTGTTCCAAAGTTTACTTTTATTTTAGTCTCTGCTCCTCTAATTATCGTTTCCAATTAATCCTCTCATTTGTCAGGCACCGAATATATTCCTTTCTTTAACAAGTACGCTCTCTTGCCTGCAATAACCCAGTGACACCTTGAATAGAAAGGATGAAAACAAATACTCCGTTTGAACACATCCCTATAGGAACGCTGCAGTATATTCTATAGCTTCTTTGGCTTTACAACTGTCTGGAAATGTGGTTTTAAACTCATTAGGTATCGCTGATTCCCACTTGTGTATTTGAAGTGAGACACATTTCTGAAGCATTACACTTGTTTACTGCGAAACTCAGAGAGCTGTGGAAGAGAAGGCCGTAGTGAGAGTTTCCAGTTGTGCATTTCTTTTTGTGTATAATTTGTGGATGCCCATGTGGTTTCAAATCCACACATTTTAAAGCCACCTAGATCAAGCGCCTGAGGTTCAAATAATGACCCGCTGTCATCTCCGTGCCGGCTGAATCCCTCTCTTAATCTGCTCCCTCCATGTGCTGTCATACAATTTAATTAGCCCACAAACGCTATTATTAAAAATCGCAAACAACCCAGCCAGACTGATAACATCCTGATGTTCCTTTTATTTTCTTTCACTGAAACCCTCAACTTATGATCGATTAATTTTCATCCCAGAAGCAAAAGTCCCACATAAACATTTTCGCTGCAACGTTTTGTAACGCCAGATGACTTTTGAAGATTTTATGGAGTATGCAAGTGATACATCACAGCTACATTCCTGGGAGCATCCACAGTCAGGGGCCTCTTAACCTTGACAGTTCAATGTTAAGATCCTGGCTCTGAGTCCCCCACCCTGTTGGAGCTAAATGACCTCCATATTTCCCCGTGTGGCCGACACTAATGGGAACCACGCTGTGTGCGCTCGCTGGATCGGTGACTGAGGCCGTCTTTTTCTGAGCTGACCACAAGTTGCGGAGCGAAACTTCAATAACCCGCTGGGCTAATGCAATTAGCAGTCAACAAGCATATCACTTACAGGAACAATGAGTGCCGCCCCGGAGGGAATGAGCGCCGCTCGGCTCGGCACCGGATAAACAATGAGGTGCTCACAAAAAAAAAAGGAAGTAGGGAAGGAGGGTGGAAGGCTTGGTGTTATCCAGTCATTAATGTGAGGTCAGGGGAGAGAGAGAGAGCATTATGGGATGTTATCTGAGGAATTGTCAGTTTTTGTTATTATGAGCACATTATATCTGATGAACAATCCTTGTGAAGTGTTCACACTGCCAGAGATATATTACCAGTAAACGTGCTCCCCCCCACCCCCACCTCACCTGTGGCTCGATGTACTTGTGTCTAATTGGGTACGGAGCTCCAAAAAGTCAGACACCATAATTCATAAAAAAGGATTCTGTTTTTTAGATTCGCAAGGAATGGAAATATTAATTAAATGTAGGCGCATGTTGTTAAAAGAGTTTTATGTTTCCAGATCGTACGTCAGCACCCAAAAGTACATTTGGGAATGTTTTGTTGAAGGTTTCCAATTAAACCATGACACGAGAACACCGTGTTGTTCGTTTGTGGTGAGTGATACTGACTGAGCAACCCGAGGCACTTAACAGTGGGGGTTGTTGTTTGGGTATTACACTCTCTTCAGCTACTATCAGAAAAGAAATATAATTAAAAAGGAGCAAATGACCAAAAGTCTTTGGCGACTGCTGCTTTAAAAGCAACATCCACGGTGTATATATAGTCTTTCCTCTCATCGGGGTTTGACCTTCAACCTGATCACAATCAGCACCTGATGTAATTAATGAGGTGATTAATTGCCCGATTGATCCATTGATCAATCAAAGGCTCTCGGGTGGAAATTGAAATCCTAAGCCCAGTGTAATTATGGCAATATTAGGAGTTTAATTGGATCCTGTGGTCAATATTATGTGTAACTTTGTTTCCGTTTGTCGTATGTTCGTGAGAACTTAAGTGCAGGTTAATCAAAATAAATCTTATAATATCAATAATTTTAATGTAACTGCAGTGTCATCACATTTGGAACATAACTCAACTGTAAACTTAGCCTCGGACCAAAAGTCAATAATGTGCACAAAAAAGCAGCTCACATTGGAATGAGCTTAATCAAAGCGGACGGGTTTGGCAGCATTATGAACAAGTCTTCAGTTGTCGGCATGATCAGCTTTTTTTGTTGAGCTCATACTTGTGAATATCTCCGATTCTTGCTTGAATGCGGCAATAGATATTTTACAAAAACAATCATAAACAAGAGGCTACCACAGCCTTGCCTATGATACAGTATGGGTGCGTGAAGCCATGATGAAAGACTCAGGAAGTGAAAACACAAAGGACAACACATAGAAGAGAGAGGTGAAGTGAGGTAGTGGTGGTGGAGGCTTTTAGCTGGGGGAAGGTGACCCTGAGACACAGCCAGGACTGTTCATTTAGGCAGGCAGGGAGCAAAGCAGTGACAGCCAGCTAGCAGCAGAGCAGCCGTGGACCCCTGGAGAGAGGCACTGTAGCAGATGGAATAAGAGAATTTAGATTAAACAATCTCACACCAGCACAATGTCACCATGTTGATGGTGCTCTGGTCTTAGAGGTGATGTTGGGAACTAATTTAATTTGTCTGATTTTAAAAGGGAATGCCTACAGAATGCAGGTTGTTTTTGCCTGAAAACTGGTAAACAATAAGGGTGAAATAAAATATGGTTTAATTATTGCTGAATCTCCAAATAATTGTATTGATTAATGCATCAATTGTCTAAACATTTTTTTTTAAATATTAAAAGCATCTATCACAATTCCCCATTGCTAAATGTGTTCAATCTGCTTCTTCTCCTTAATTAACAACGATAGGGAGGAAAATCTGCAACTCGTCAAATCTCTGTCTGTTTACATCCAAACAAGCTGTGAATTCAGTTAGAAGGAGACAGAAGAAAATCGACTGAACTCTAACTTCCACATTATATGAAATGTGTTTATGCGCTGGCTTTTGTGATCGGCATCACATTCAGAACATCTGTTATTGTGAATCCTTTGAGAGGGGATGCACAACTACTGCAGTTAGAGGTAATTACAGCATGTAAATATATTGAAAGGATATTGCTGAAAAAAATGATAACCGGTATGTGATTATATTACGTGAGGTTTGATATGATAGAAATCTTCAGGATTGTAACTTTCAGGTATAGACTGCGTGAGATTTCCCTGTTTCAGATGTTTGGCAGGGAAGTTAGAAGCCTAACAGCAGACAATGACCCCATGAGGAATCCAATCTGACCACGAACAAGAAGCAGAATAAGAATTGAAATCAGATGGAGCGTGGACAGGGTTGGCCAAACTCATCACTGTTGGGTAACCGGACTTCTCATTTGTTCAAACCCGGCTTCGTTCTGCATCTTGACGCCATGCAGGCCGCTAAGAGCGTGGCGGCATGATGCTCTCTCCACTGTGGTTGGCCGAGCCAGCGGCCTGATGTATTACATCTTGTGATTACCACCCACCACACACGCTGATAACATCCCAGCTGGAACAGGACTGAGGCCAGAGAGCCGGCACTCGGCCTGCATGTGTTTTGTAAGCAATTATCAGCATGTTAGTCTGACTACTCAAACATCAGCATGCCTGAATGCATGAAAACCAGCTGATGTCAGCACTTCACATCTGGGTGGCGAGAAAGGGAAATGTATATACATATCTATACATACAGATGTGCTCACGTACACACAATCCATCTGCTTGTCCTATCACACTTGCATTAACAAACAGATGGTTCAAATTTGAAGAAAAAAAATCATCTCTCGTGTAAAATGTACCAAAAGGAGCACATTTCTTGTAAATGTATATTGAGCATGGCTTCTTGTTGACACTGATAATATAATTGTTCATAAATAATAAAAGACAAATATTAGACGTTTAAGTACAACATCATTTGTTGTTTGTACAACATTATTGGTGAGTTAAACCCGAGTCACATACAACGTTTACCTTTTAGACCCATTTGTTTATCATAAACAGAAGAGAGGAGAAGCAGCAGGTTCTTATATTTTGGGAAGCTGGATCTGATCGATCAACTATCTAGCAATTCATCTTTTATTGATGAACTGATCAGAAAGAAAAAAAGAGAATCATGGGCGAGAAAATGTTATATTTATGCCTTGCTGAGTCACTTTGATGACAGATCACCTACCTTATTCCAACAATAAACAAATAAAAAAATGGGAATCATTTTTTAAAATTTAGATATTTGATATATCTGCCAAAAATCAGCATTGCTATTGGTGTATGTCAATGCCAACACTTAAATGTGATGTGCATGTAATTTCAATCCATTGAAATAAGTGACAAATAGCTAGTGTACAAGTGCATGTACTCATTAGAAATAAAACATTATTTATCCATAGTTTACAGCCATTCCGACTACTGTATGTTATTAGATTGTATGGGACGTTCCTGTTCATGCTCATAATGCAATAGTAAGTCATCTCAACTCTTCATTACCAGGGAAGCCAAAGTTTAGCTCAATCTTTTGTTTGACTCACAGTGAAATTGTACCAATTATTAACTTGATACAAAAGGAAGCCTGACAGCGTCACTATCAAGCTATCGGAAGTAACCAGATGGTTTCATTGTATCCACACCCTCATTGGTCACGACTAGCCAGACTGCTGAGATCATTTTGCCTCATCCTCACCATCATCGGGCCTCCTCTTCATGACAGAGCCATTTCTCAACAACACACTCTTCTAACTCACTCATTTTCCTGAAACATAATTTATCTCCCATAACTTCAAACACACAGAAACACAATCAGATTGACTCTTCGGTGGAAAACAGGAAACTTTAAAAACGTCTCATCCATCCCGATGATCACCTCTGTAGGTAAACTGTTTGAATTCATAAACATGGCACTGATTATATTTAAAGCATACCTGAAGAACACCCGGATTACATACATAAATATGCACATATACATATTCAAGCACAAGTGAGCAAAATAAATTCACACATAACACAAATGCCATTCAGGTACAGATTGATTTTTTTTTTTTCATCAACAGCCCAAAGTCATCTTTCCTCATCTCTCCCCTCCCTCTCTCTCTTTCTTCTTTCCCCTCCTCTCACTCCATCCTTCCCTCATCCTTCTTCCTGTCTTTCCCCTCATCTCCTCAACCTCCAGAGGGTTCCTCCTGATTCATTATTTCCTGTCAACATGTGCCTCCTGAGGCCTCCCATGCACCGGAGCCCCAACTTCACTTGAACTGTTAAATTGGGTACACGTTCCCTCTTACTAAACGGCTGAAGTTGTGTGTCGATGCTTTCACTTTTAAACAGCTAACAGGTGCTTTTTTTTTTTTATTGAATAGCATTGAAAGGTCTCTCGACTCCAGGCTTATTGATGAGATGCATTTTCTAAAGGATAGTAACTATTTAGAACAGTGGGCCACTACTTGAAAACATAACTAGGTTGCCTCATTAATGTTGAATTTGAGCAAATTAAAAATCGTGTCGTCATCCACAAAAAGGTTTCGCCGCAGTAGAAAATGAATGATACAAGCACGGTGGTGATGCCAGAGTTATGGAAATGAATCAAGCCAAGAATAGAGCCGGCGGTACTTGAGGAGAGTGATGCCAGTGTTGGTGAACGGTGGGATTAAGTAGGTTATGTAGAGGATATAGTCTACCGTGTAAAATGGGTAGCAGCAACATACGGTCCTGGGTTGTAACTTTCAGTGCTGAAATACAAATTTATACAAAAATAATGAATAAATGCTTGGAGAAAAATAAAGAGATACTTCTATACAGGGCATAATGAATGACGTGGGTCATCAGCTGTGGCCTTTGAGGTCACCAGATCAAGGTTTGTATCAGCACGTTAAACACACCTTGTGTTACCGAATATTTTCGGTCACTGTCTGAATTCTTTTAACACTGATGGAAAAATGTAATGACTGTCCGTCATTTTGACAGACTGTAGGTCTTGCAGTCTGGTGAGTCCAGTCTCACCCAGCATGGCAACAGAGTAGGCCTGTTCGATTAATCGATTTTAAATCGTAATCGCGATTATGTAGTTAGGACGATGTTAAAAACGTAAAATCGCAAAATCGATTTTTTAGTTAAGTTAAAGTTCTGCACTTTATTCATTCATTTTTGTTTAATGGACACACCTTAAGATACATGTGAAAGTGAGGTTTTTCTCTTAATCCCAAAGGGATTGTCTTTTTGTCTTTTTGTTTACAAGAGGTCTACAAGAAGATAACATGGAGCAAAGCCAGATGGCAAAAGTTCATTAATTGTTCTTTATATTAATCCCTTGAGGGATTTTTTGTTTAATAAGAGCAAGGTTTGCACTCAAATCCCAATGGGGAAATTATTTGCAAAATGTTCAATAAAAAACAGCATATTTGAAATAATTTCTTTGCCTTTTGTCATTTCACAAAATAATCGTAATCGAAAATCAGATTTTGAGAGAAGAAAATCGCGATTTTATTTTTGGGCAAAATCGAACAGCCCTACATCTGAGTTGAACACAATTGAAATGGCCATGAGAAGTTGTCTCTCTATGCCCTTACAAATACATAATCTATAAGCTTGTAAAACAAACATACAGATACAGTAAATGTATCATTGCTGTCGCTGCAGCAGAGTGTTGCCTCAGTCTAAAATTTAAGGCAATTCCACCTCGGCACCACCACTTCCAAGGCCATAACCTTGTCAGTTCACGGTTAATGATGGAACGAGGACCAGGTGGTCACAGAGGGGACGGTCACAGCTGTATTAATACTGACCCAGCGGTCCGAGACATGATTGGTGTGTAAAGAATGGAAGTTATGAGTTCATTACTTTGCTTTTAAAAAAACGGTGTGGTATATATTGCCCTTCATTATCTCCTTTACAGTTTTTTTTTTGTATATTCCCAAACTTCTCTATTCTCATAATTTAACAATATGATGCTCACTTAATCTGAATGATCCGAGGCTTTCTGTCACTTGCCACTTTGCACTGAGGTGTTGTCGACGTGGTTTATGTGAGTTATGGGCAGAGGCAAAGCAATCTGGCTGCAGGTTGTTGGGGTCAGAGACCTTTTTATCTGACCAGAGACCCTGGACTGTCATGATGGCAATGGAAGATAAGAAGAAGAAGAAAAACAGCAATGGTGCCAGTTTGGACAGGTCATCATCACAGTATATAGAACAGACAAATGTACTGTGCTGAATGCTTATCTTGGAAGTGATATAGGACTTTGACTGCATGTCAGGGATTAATGGAATTACTTTGGATGTGACATTTCTGTCAATCAATTCTATAATCATACCCAGATTTAATCTGGGTGTATTCATTCATTTATTCATTAAATCAGTGTTCAGTATGATAATTCTCCTCAGGGTTGATAGAAATGTAACAAATCTGGATAGAGGGCATGCCAAATAATATATTGGGGCTCTGATTGGGGGGGGGGGGGTGGTTATCAGACACTTCCATTGGAGAAATAAACCCCATAACTATTAAAAATTACAGTTACAAAAGGTAAAATAATGTTGCATAATTGCGCAGGAAATATAGCAAATTTAGCAGTGGATAAGCAGCCAGCTAGAGATTTTCCTCCAAGAGCCAACAGTATCTCTTTGCCAACCACAAAATTGAATGTAATATAAAACGGTTATGGAAAATTACACTTGATTTTGGTGTGATTGACTGTTGTTCAACATTTAACATCTTCATCTGGCATCCCAACTCTTCCCTCCTGCCTCCCACTGTGTCCTCGCTGTCCCGTGGCTGTGAAGGTCTATATATGAACTACCTTTTAAATCAGATACAGGATATCAGGGCATCATGCCTGGACAATTACCTGCTACTCTGGCATCTTTTTTTTTAGAACAAATGTTACAACACTTACAGTTTGAGTAAAGGAAGGTGACCCAGCAGCCCCATCTACATCTAAAGAGGTTGTATGTAACCAGACCATCTTCCAATCTACAGACACACGTTGGTATCATTTGGATCAAAAGTGGAAAAAGAAATTTGCAATTGCAAAGGCCTGGATTCCCATGTGCATTACTTTTTGAGGCTATACAGATACAATAGCTTCTACCTGAGTAGGCAGCCTGTACAGATCTGAGTGATAAAAATTGCATCGCGCTGCTGGACCATGACTGACACGCACCCTTCTGTGCCTTTCCTTGCACTTCACTGCAGTCACATTCATGGAGAGAAACCAAAATATCAGTAAAGTTAGGGAAAGGGGGGGGGCAATGCTCCAACATGGAAAAGACGGCTTGGTCCACCGAATACCAGGTGGTAATAACTTCATACACCTCGCTAGCAGCTTTAAGTTGATGAATGCATTTTGACATAAAAATGAATTCCATATAGGAATAATTTAAGCTCAATGCTGGAGCTCAATTGAAGGTTTCAGCAGCAGCAGCAGCAGCAGAGAGCGCGCTGAGACAAAAACAAGTTTTCGAGATAACTTGTTCTTAAAATAAAAGTGTGACAATGCCGCGAAGAAAAACCACGTTGAAACTGACTCTAAATTGGACTTATTGACCGAAAGCCTGGGAGCAATGAAGGGAAGCCTGGAGGCAATGAAGGAAGAGCTGGTGAAGAATGAAGACAAGAGGACTGCAGCTGAAGAACGGCTGATGGCGGAGCTGAAAGACATGAAGAAAAAGATGGAACCTCTCCAAAAGTTGATGGCTGAAGTCAAACAACTCCGGGAGGAGGCTGCGGAGAAAGACGAGTTGATAAAGGAGCTGGGGAACAGAGTGGAGGAGCTGGACCAACAGGGTAAACTGAATGAGGTGATTGTGACTGGCCTCAAAATCCGGCCTCCAAACTACGCAAGGGCGGTTGCGGCTGAAGCAGCCTCTGAGCCTAATGAATCTGAGATTAAAACTGTGGAGATGCAGGTGGCTGAGTTCCTGACTGGCAAAGACATCGAGGTGAACTTCAACAACGTCGAGGTATGTCACCTCTTACCCCAAAGGAGAGAGTCTGCAACTCGAGCTGTTATGCTGAAATTCACCAACAGAAAATTCAAGACTGCACTGCTGAGGCAGGGCAGGAAGCTCAAAGGCTCGGACGTCTACATCAACAAGAACCTCACCAAAAAAAAACGCAGACATCGCCAGAAGAGCTCGTCAACTGAGGAAGGATGGCAAGATACAACACACCTGGACGGCAAACTGCAGATTCTACATCAAAACAAAGGGAGCATCAGCAGAAGAAGTCAAAGTGATCCAGATCAGGAGTAAGGATGAGCTGGAGAAATATGATAACTAAAGTATGGCTCATAAACACTCCCTAACTACAGCACAGCAAAGTTCTTACATGGACTGAAAGACTGGATTAATGAAGACAAAGGCACAGAGTTTTTTCCTGGATGGATATAACTATTCATTGACAGTAACACCAAGTATGAGTACAAAATATGTCTAAAGTTGTGGATCACTTCTTGGATTGTGTGACAATTGAAATCTGTGTAACGAAAGGTAAAAATATAGTTATAAGCTGTGTTTACAGATCACCTAACTCAAAAATAGAAGACTTCAATGAATGTGTGGGTGAAATATTATATACTACCACAATATACTCTGTATAGACAGTTCATTCCGGTGGTCATAACAAATAGATAATGATGGAGACAGAAATCCCAGCTCAATGTTTCTCACACCAGTGAAGGACACAGAGATTAGACACCTACAAATGCGTAGCCAAAACTTCTACTGCACTGTAAAACCCAATCGCTTTCTGACATAAAATGTTAATGTCAAGTCCACACAAATGATCAGAACTGTCAAAATGACATAAAAACTTTACGTTCACTTGACACAAACATTCATCCCATGTAAGGTTGACATAATTTTTTTATGTTAGTTCAACAATTTTAGTTTATTGTGTTCATTTTACTCAACATTTTAAACTCAATATAGCCTAATTATTTCAAGACCAATTAACAACACATACATTGTTCACTTAACGTATATTTTAAAAGTTAAATAAACTTAAAAAATAAGTGTAAAAATGTGTGCTCAATGTTTTTATGTTCAAATAACAGGTTGTCACTTTATTGTTTAATACAATAAAAAATGTTGTGCTCATTTTAAATAACAAAAACATATCATTACAACAAGAGTTGCAGAGTTATGCTGAACACAATTTGTTTTTGCTGTCCTAAAATAAAATTGCCTCAATTTTCTGTGTCTTCACCAACAAATTATTTTGTGGTACACATAATTTAATAAAAGTATTTCAAAGCAACACTAAACGTAAAAGTTCAGTCCAACTTCCATTTCTTTGTTTGTATAACTTAAAATATTTGAGTAGAAACAAAAGCTAAATTTGTGTTATAATGTTTATGTCAACACAACGTAAATATTTAATGTAAAAATAGGCATATATTGTTATGCTCAATGGACAGAATATAAACTGTACACTTTGCATAAAATTGGTAATTGTTTTAACTTATGAATTGGTGTTAAAAGTATACACTCAGTTGTGTTATGTTCAAATAACATGTAGTCAATTTACTTTTCAATAAAGCTAAAAACATTGTGTTCACTTGACATAACAAAAACACACAATTACAACACGAGTTGCAGAATTATGATGAACACATTTTTTTTTGTTGTCTTAACATAAAGCTGCCTCAAATTTATGTGTCTTTTCTAAACGTAGTATTTTCTAGTACACATAATTTAGTAAAGATGTGTTAAAGCAACAGTAAATGTATAAGTTGAGTACAACTTACAATTCTTTGTTTGTTTAACTGAAAATCTTTTAGTAGAAACAAAACATTTATTTTATAATGTTTACGTCAACACTACTTGAATATTTAATGTTAAAATGGCATATATTGTATACGCTCAATGGACAACATAGAAACTGTGAACTCAGTATACATTTAGTAATTGTTTTAACTTACAAAATGGCGTAAAAAATATCTATTCAGTTTTTTTAGGTTAATTTGACAAGTTGTCACTTTCTTGTTCAATAAAATGAGAAACATTGTGTTCACTTTACATAACAAAAACATAGTAGGAGTATGACTAGAGTTGCAAAGTTATGCTGAACACAAAAATGTTGTGCTGTCTTAACATAAAACATAAAAAATGTTACGTGTCTTTAAGAAGTTATTATGTTCTAGTACACATAATTGAGTTAACATTTGTCATAGCAACATTAAATTTAAAGGTTGAGTACAATTTAGATTCCTTTGTTTGGTTAAATTAAAATCTTTGGGTAGAAAAAATCCCTACATTTCTGTTATACTGTTTACAACAACATAACGTAAATATTTAATGTTAAAACGGCATATATCGTTATGTTAAGTTTACATTTAGTAATTATTTTAACTTACAAATTGATGTAAACAATATCTACTCAGTTGTTTTATGTTTATTTGACAAAAACGTTGTGTTCACTTTACATAACAAAAACCTATAATTAAAACAAGAGTTGCGGAGATATGATTAACACAAAAATATGTTGCTATATTAACATACAACTGCCACAATTGCCTGTGTTTTTACAGAAAATGTAGTAAAAGTTTGTCTTAGCAACATTACATTTAAAGGTTGAGTAGAACTATTTCTTTAGCACACATATAAAATATATAGGTTCTGTGAAACCTACTTTAAATTGTGTAAATTTGTGCAAAAGTGTAAATATACTTTAGTTAACTACCATGTCAATAGAAATGTATGAGGGAAGAAATCCAATTGAAAGAGGCCGAGTTAACACTATGTGGCTATGACTCACATTTTTAATACTGACCTATTCGTTTTACTCTTAATCCACATTTTATAACAAGTTAGACCATTTTGCTAAGCAAGGTATGTTATCTGTTTTAATTTAGCTAATGCATTAGGCTACCATGTTGACTAACATTAGCATACGTGACTGGAAAACACCTTTGTCCTGAAGGTTGAGAAGTAGGTCATGTTGATGCTAGCCCATGCAAACTATTGTCAGCATTATCTCTATTTCCTCTTACCATCATTAGACTTTTGCACAATGAAAACATATTTTGCAGTGTGTGCTGCCGGCCAGGTTGGTGTCAAAGAACTTGCAGATTGCGCTTGCACACCAATGTGAGCTGGAAGGGCTGAGTTTCAACTACATACACCTCACATTACACAAACTAAAACAACCTTCAGCTATGGCTGCAAGTAAGCACATATGCAACATGGCCTACACAACAAGCATGAGGTGCAGAAGTTTAGATATTGGTAATAATGCCACCTGGTCGCTTTGGACAAAAGCGTCTGCTAAATGACCTAAATGTAAATGTAAATGGTCCATGCCTTTCATTTGACGAGCTGGAGGGAATCGTGAAAGCTAGGACATGCTAGGACAATGTTACTACTTATGAACCTGAGTCCAACCAGCAGTCTACTCAAACCTAACTCACAGAAACATGATTAAACAACCTCACCTGGTTTGCACCTCAGATATAATTAGCTGAGTTTTGTAAGCTATGGCCAACAGGCCATTTGTGATTCATGAGTCATAGCAAGCAATCAGATATACCTACACAAGCATCATTTCTATCTTGTGACAATTACAAAATGAGTCAAGCAAATTCAAGCAAAATCTGGGTTAACCTACAGCTCAATTTCACAAAGCACATATCACCTCAAGGGGCTTAATAGGCTTATGGTCTATAAAAGCCAAAATCCTTGTCTGAATTCATGTTGACAGTGGCCTGCATATTGGGGGTGAGATGATGAGATGAGCATTTTATTATCCTACATCAAATAACAGATAGATACAGTGTGGACATACTATACATACATACATACATACATACATACATACATACATTATCTAAATTAACCTGAGTGTATCTCACCAAATAAATATATAAAAAAAACATATACAAATGTTCATGTCATTTATCGTATGCCTTGTAGGTTATTTTCTGTAAGGAAAGGCGCGCATTCTTTTAAAATTCAAGTTCAGGCAAGGACCAATAGGTAACGAGGAGGCTTTGGCCCATGCGCTGATCATGCGCCTGCCATCCAATCAGAGCCAGCAGAACTCGATCGTTAACGGCTGCTGACATTTCACCGCCTGACTCCGTCTCCGACTGGTGTTGCAGACTGGACTCCGCCAGAGACACTCGCTCATAAACGGTAAGTGTACAATACTTATTGAAGTGATTACTCTGTGTGACTAAACTTACTTTGTTGACCACAGACTCACGTTAATTTGACATTGTGCCAAACGGCTTATGTCTAACGTGTTGTCAGAAGTTGCTAGCTAGCAATACACTGTGCTGACTCGTTACACCATTGTATTTAACGTTAACGAGACCGACGTTTGAGTAGCAACGTTAGACCTGTAGCTGTGAGAAACGCTGCACAACGGAGGTAGTGGGTTGAGAGATGGAAATACGCTGTTCCGTGTACGGAGTTAGCTAAAGACACGTTAGTCAGATCAGTGTCCATATTAATAAATGCACACCGAAGGATTCACAAATATAGGCCTATTTCGGGATTTATACATTAATGACTCCACAAAAATATTTTTTATTTATATATATATATAATATATATGGTTGTTATGAAGTTATATATGTATGTTGACCTATGGAATGTAGTAGATATACTTAATGGGATGATTTTGATGCTGAGTGAGGTCACTTTGTGTTTTTCAGGTTTATGCAGAATGCCAACTCTTCAGCAACCAGCGGCAGAGAGTTGTACTGTATGCTGCATTGGATCAACACACAGATCGTTTGGCTGTAGCCAGATGGAGGGAAAATCTGGTTGAAGGGCCTTGAAGATCTCTTCATCTTAAAGTCATACTCTCAGGTAAATTATAGAAATGTAATGTTTCATTATAAACTGAAATAACCCTTTCCAAGTTAAACATTCATTTATGTCATAAGTTAACTTATCAGCTTTATAATTTTGAATAAGGACCATCAATTTTTGGATCTGGATGCTTGTGTAAAAACTTGTGTCAACTTTGTGTGTCACATTTAGTAGGTTACAGCTGCATTAATTCAGTGTGTCATATATACTGTATTTAAAATCCCTTGTAAATAGCGGGAAAAATAAGCACAGTAATGTCTTCAGAAAGGTGGAAATATATATGATTGGTATTTTAGCGTTTTGTTCTCTTTTTCTCTTATGTGTAACTACAGCAAACACAAGACATCAATGTTGACCGGATTGCAGTTCTCTGGTGTCCTCAGTGCTGCGACATGAAGACGACATACAGCTGTTCTACAACTGCAAGGTGGGTTGGTATATTCTTTATGGGCAAGCTGTAGTAGGCTGGGCATTTAATTGAAAATGTACCAAAACCAACATAATGATTTTCACAGCTGACACAATTTAAGTCATATTGGTATGTCTGATAAATAAATGATCTCGGAAAGGATGTTCCTAACCCCTTTAATGCATCAGAAAGCACTGCACCAAGTCTCAGATCAAGTCAGTCAGTGTTGTTTGCTCTGTCTCTCATATCTATCACTACATTAACAAACTACACCCTGCACTTAAACCTGGAATAAAATCATCTCATCTGCCACCAACAGTCCAAATCTTACCTTCATAGCAGTTTAAAAGTCCCTTTGGTAAAACTCCTGTTGTTTTCAAATGTGCTATACATATAAAGTTGATTTATGTATTACAAAGAAACTTTCGCCGCTTCATTTACTGCATTAAAACTTCTCAATATCGTAGATGGGACCGGTTCTTATTATGGTCTGAGTCACCGCAGCACTGGGTCGTCAAGGAGTACTGAATAGTGGTGGTTCATGCGACTGGTTGTTGTTTCGGTCTGATTTCGCGGCTCTCGGTCGACAAGTGAGTGAGTCGTGAGCGGCGGTTCATGCGACCGGTTGTTACTTCGGTTCACAGTTCTATGTAGCCAGTAGAGATGCTATTGAACCAGGAGACTCATGTTACAACACCATAGAACAAAACAGGCTTCCTGCTGCCAAGCCCGTAATCATTTGCGGCCACTGGGACAGATGACAAAAGGAAAACTATATTTGAATAAGAATCTACTAATTTGCAGTTGACGCCCGATTCCACGCCTCAGTGACTTACCTCGAATCAAAGAACCGATTCTTCAGTCACAGCGTCATGTCTACATGACATCTTTCATTATCATTTTAAGGAATATATTTTGGGAATTGCACTCATTTGCTTTCTTGAGAATTGGATTAGTTGATTGATATCAAGAGCATAGAAGGAAACAGCTAGCCTGGTTCTGTCCAAAATTCAAAGCTAAACTACTCGCCTCCTGGCTACACCTCTGTCGGAAAGACATGAGATTGGTCAGTAAAAAACTAGGCTGTTTATTGTACCTATGTTTTGGAACATATAGGGTGGAAAATAGGTTGTGATAAGAGCTGTCAAATTGCCTCTATAATCCTATTCGAATTTCATTCCATATTTTTCTCAATATTCAAATCATTTTCAAATTTGGAATTCTCAAATTCAGCCTATTATTATTATTATTATTATTATTATTATTATTATTATTATTATTATTATTATAACTACACTACACAGGCATATACGTTGCCAATGCCATTTTACTTCCTGTCCACTAGAGGGCATTCCAAAAACATTACCAATAAATATGTAGAATTACCAACAGCTGACAGCTTTCTAGATAAGTAATAATTAAGAAAGTAAAACAACCACATTGCCGTTCTCCTGGGGACGCTGTGTCCCTGTTGCCATGGCTACGCCCTCCTCGTCTCACCGTCAGCTCTACTTTCACTTTCTCACGTACATCCAGCTGTCGGTCTTGTTCCAGATGAGGATATGGAGACGCGGGTCGATCTAGCTAGCAGTAAGCAGCATGAATGCTCCTTTGTCATGACGTCATCACTTCTAGAGCTCTGCCCATATCTTTGTTTCATTTCACCGAGTGCTGCCGTGTGGTTATCTCCATGTGTGTGCGCTACTGTCGGCTAGTTGTGATACTGAGATTGTGATTCAGAAAACTTAATTGTGAATCATTAATGTGACAAAAGCCTTCATTTCTGCAGGTAGTCCAATGCGAGGAGGGCGCGATTTGCTGATGTTAGACGTTTATAAAAACAAAACAAAAAACACACATACGAATATTAATTTCAGCATTCAGTTAGTATTGATTTTTTTACTATTCAAATTATATTCGATTCCCGAATTTAATTCCAACTGCCCTAGTCATGCTGGTGATATATCCCCCAAAAAAGACGAATTTGAGTCCACAAAGTTCACTCAATTTTGACTAATATGTGTCTAATTTTGAATCAGGATAGCTCGTCATGGTAAAAATAAATGTACATACAATTAAAATTGATTATTTGACTCAGATGCTTCCAAGTCAAGCCTATCCAATCACGTTGCTTTGTAATATTTATAATAGTGCTACATTTGCATTTATTGCACACAGCCATGACGTTGCATATGCTTGGTGGGGCATATCTGCATTGAAAACATAATCTTTGTCTTCCACCATCCAATTTTCCTTTCAACTACATCTCTTGCTAACATATGGGGCCTTACATATCGGGAAAAAACTAATAATGTAATGTAACCTAGTATGTGTAAGTCCATTGTTACAATATGAACACATAGCACAGTCATTGGTGTAGCTAAATACATTAATAAATCAAATAAAAACTAAACCTGCATAATGCAGCTTGTTTTTGTGAACCTCTACGCTTGTGAAGATGAAATGAATGAATTTGTGCATTATCGGAGGAGCTTTAGTATGTTCTTTATTCTGTGATAGACTTGTGAGATAATAAAATACACAAAAAAGAAACAGATGGCATGTCAGTAAAAAACTGAGATTATTTAAATTGTAATTTTATGTTTTCGGGCCTATTTTCCAGGAGAGTGCAGTCCAAGATCTGACCATTGAGGGATCTGCTGTGGTCGTGTCCATCGTTGCTGACTGAGGATGTAATCCTGGTGCACTTCCATCCCCGTGGAGTTGAGTCTTCCTCCAGGATCAGGTTATCTTGTTGCACTTGCTGCTGGCCTGATGCACTCCTATATTTGTATGGCTATGCTATATGTCCTCCAGGCTGCGTACCCATAAGGCACGACATTTACTTTTGAGTAATTCCTGATTGTGACTTACATGTTTTGTTGCAGTGTCATGTTGGAGTTTACGGTTTGTAAAATAAAAAGATATACGTGAGACCATTATGTCCAGATTGTTTATTAACTTGTATTTTGTATAAGCAGTGAAAATGGGAGTTTGGAGTAGGATTTTTCATAGTAGAGAAATGTGTTGATGCTACCTATCTTTTTATTGAGTGCAAGGCGTTTCAATAATCTATTTGAGTTTTTACAGTAATGGTGTAAAAAATGATTAAGTACATCAGTATTAGTATTATCAGTAAGAAAGTATGGGTAAATAGGAGAGAAAAGATGCTATAAGTAAATGTAACAAAATGTGTGAGGTTAACTTCATTTTTAGAGCACATTTAGCAAGACAAATTAAATATTTTGATGCAATATTTTTGTGCTTAGAACACTTTCTTAATTGTGTTTAAAAACTAAATATTTTATGCTTACTGCACACAATGAAAGACGTTTTGTAAAAGAAAAATATATAAGTTTAAACAACATGAAATATATAGTTCAAATGTCCAGTTAATAATATGTCAACATATTAACAAATATTTTGGTTCATTGCACAAAAAAAAAATACTGATTGGAAAATGAATAACTTTATGTTAAGTTGACTATAAAACTTGAATACATATTAATTCATTGTGCACAAAATAATTAAGTTTAGTCACATCATTGTGTTTATGTTGAAAAACCATTAATATATACATTAAACAACTCAATAACTTTGTGTTATGTATACTAGATATTCCAACTCAATATGACACATAATTCTATTTTATTAAAACACAAATTATTTTATCATTTGGTTGAAAATATTATGTTCAACCGACATGAATTTCCAGTCAGATGAGGATCATGTGACACATTTATTTTATGTCAGGCGTACTCTAAAATTTTGTGTGCAAGGGGTTTCCAAAAAATATTTGAGTAGAATGAGCGCATTGAGATTAAGTACAATAATTAAAATGTTAACGTTAATTTGACTTTAACATTACAATATCTAATCGTTGTTTGTACATTAAATGATTATGTTATGACACATAATTTTGTTTGTTTTTAATAAACATAAAAATAAACATTCAACAACCTGTTCATTTTATGTCAATATGACATAGATTTAAATGTTTATTGAACACAAATTATTATTTTGCGTGATCAAAAAAGTTGTGTTGAACTGACATGCATTTCCAGTCAGATAAGGGTCATCTGACACTTTTTTTTTGTGTCTGGTGTACTCAAAACTTTCATGTTACTGTATTGCACTGATTAAAATTATTTAGTGCAAGGGGTTTCCAATAAAATTTTGAGTTCAGTTAGCGGATTGGGGTTTACAGTGTGATGTTGATGACTTGGACATGAGGGATTGGACCCCCTTCAGACTTTGTTACATGATGAGACTGCTGCTCACTCGTGATGAACTAATTCGGACACGTGTGCAGACATACACGTAATCTGTATGCACTGGACTTCAGCTCTCTGTACCACCTACTGCTGTAACATGTTATGTCAAATGTCACAAGTAAAATAAAATGTTATGTCAAGTGGAAAATGCAATGAAAACAAAAGATTATGATGACGATTTTATCCTGTGGGTAATGGGGGCGGGACTAGATAAGCCTTGGCTTCTCCTGCTTTCCCTTTCGGCCATGTGTATTTTACTATGTGAACAAAGATGTGTGATGATGATTTAACGGACATGCCTGAAATACATAAGTAAATAAATAAATAAATTTAAAGGCCCTACCTGAAACAAGACTTTGGTTTATGGCCCTGCTGGCAAATAAAAATGTTGTAAAAGGGATATTAATGTTAGAAAATATGATCAGTCTTGCAGATTGTGTAGACATGCAGGTACAGCGAGTAGGGGAAGATCCTCAATTACCAGTGATTAATTAATGTAGCATTCCAGATTTTTTTCTTTCATTTTGTGACACCTTTTTTTTTTAAACGGTCTGAGATGAAGGATTTACACAGGATCGATAATGTTATATTACATTTTTCTTCATCGTCCAAAATGTGGTTGCGGCCAGTATTTCAAAATGATCTCATGGGATTATATTGATGGGATAGACAAATTCAATTCTGATCCGATAATTGCGTTGAGTTTAGATTTGACCATCTGGAAAAAATGTTGTACTCGGGTATTTCAGAATTCAAGGCAGATATCCCAAATTATTTGATGCCAAGATTTGATGCTGTAATTAGCGACTGTCATTGTTTTAAGTAGCTGATGATTTAAGTACTTGGATAGCGAAACATGTTGGTTGCCATTCATACAATATTACAAACATTCATATTAGACACAAATCTACTCACATTTGGACATGAAAGCTGCTTTCTGCTGTTGACAAATGGATATTTTTCTGCAGCTCAGATCCAGGAGCTGGGATTTGAGGGTTGGAAATCCCCGTCCGCTCATCCTGGGATCACTATGATCCAATGTTTTGAAATACTCGGACAGTCAGTGAGTTCATTTTGATCCCTGACTGAGGAAGAGAGATTTGAGATGATTCTGATCTAGATTACAAGTTCTGAAATACCAGCCCAGGAGTTATCCCCTGGGGACCAAGAATGTTTATACTAAATCATAGCAAACCGCCCAACCATTGTCAAATAACTCACTTAGGGATTTGGGTGGAGAACGAACAGACTGACTGGTGTGGCTAAAATCTGAGCTACATTAATCTAATTAAATCCATAAATCTTGATAACAAGTAGCCACAAAACGTCACCCTTTTTATTCCACAGTCCACCTCTCAGTACCTGTGGGTAGAGGCCCTGCAGCTGTTGATCACGGCACCATTATGTCATTTAACAATACATGTGATTTACCCGACGACAGAGACTTCAATACAGTCAATGCTCATCAATCTTTTCCTCTGTCACTCTTCTGTTTCTTTGAAGAGCTGAACAGACATCTGAAGTTTGAAAAGATGAAGTAGATCAGGTTCACAAATGTAACTATTTAAAGGAGCTCAATTCGATATTCTTTGCATGAATATAGAAACAAACAACTATTTAATATGTAAAGATGCTAGCTGATGACTGCCACCCATCACTGCTCTCTAGGGTTGCACGGTATATCGGAAATAATTTGGTACCGGGGTACTGAGGCATTTAAAACGGTACTATATTGCATTTGGACGGGACCGGTACTTGCAGCGCCGCCGGCAGCGCCGCAACAGCGCGGCGAACTCGCCACGTGACGTCACCGCGTTGTAACTACAGCTGAGAGGAGCGAGGAGCGAGCCGCAGCTTGGGGAGATAAAAGGAAAAAGCAAGCAAGCCCGCTAACAAGTTAGCGAACAGCGTGGACGGTAGCAACAAACGGAGCAGGAGGAAAGCTTGGAGAGAGCAGAGAGCGCGAGTGAGAGAAGCACGGAGAGGAGAATGGCTGCTGGACCCGTCACCACACCGCAACTTGCGGACAAACCAGCGCCGCGAAGTGCGATATGGCAATACTTTAGCTTAAAACAAATGCGCAAAGCGAGGCAGTTAACGCCGACGCACCACTGTGTAAACGGTGTTTAAAACATGCATGGCTTACGGCGGAAACACTTCCGACTTAGCCAAACACTTAAAGGACAAGAACCCAGACCTGCACACTGAGCTCAGGGAACGACAGGTCATTTACTCAGGAAGAAAAGTCACATTCAGTGCTAAAAGCAAGCGCCACCGCCCTTCACTCTTAACAAAAGTAGCTCTGGAAGAAAAAAAAAAAGAGCTGGTTTATTTATATTATTATATTTTATATTATTGTATTTATGTTTTAACATTTTTAAAATTGTGTGCATTAGAAAAGCTTGTCTTTGTGGTATTTTATTTTATTTGCTGATTAATATGTTATTGTTCTAAGATTTTCTATTAAAATAAAGTCAGTAATGACATTTTTTGCGTTCACTTTTTATTTGAAAAAGTATCGAAAAGTACCGAAAAGTACCGAAACACATTTTGGTACCGGAACCGGTACCAAACACTACTGCTCTCATACGGTGGTTACAGCAGACGTCATGGAAGCGTCATGCAGTCACCCCACGGTTCCCCTTTAGCTTAACGCTGTCGGCACCATCATTACTTTCGCCACTGTTTGCATTATAATTGCTGTAGTACAGTTAGCTGCAAGCCGCTGGCTCGTCCTGTCACCATGGGCCGCTGCGAGGCAATAGAAATGCTCCTAATCTCGTATTTAGCACATTTAAGGGATACTTCACCCATTTACATTAAGCTTTGTACCTTTAGAAACACGGTGACATATTTCTATTCTGACCTGGAGCCTCCGATGACATATCGTCATTTTGCATCATCAAAGGCTGCTTTTTGGTTAGAGGGGTTGGGACTATAACACTACTTCCTCATGTTTTTAAGACCTGTTACAGATCAGTGGGTGGGACCTCACTTGCCGAAACTAAAAGCAATATCCGCCATCTTGCTTGGAAGCTTTTGCCTGGCATCAAATTCTAAATTAATTTTACAGTTCGACTACATATATGACCCACTTTCAATACAGATTCATGTTTCCAAGGTATTCCTTTAAGTAGAATAGAGGTTTATTAAAAAGTCTAGATACACCTGCAGAAATGGAAAATTAATTTCCACAATAATCCCCAAAACTGGTCAATGTCTTACCAATACCATTACTTATTGCAAAACATATATGGGGCATTTTGCAACTGGACCAGTAATGTTTACGGATTCTCAGCTGTACTAACTTTTCACTAGTTTGAATGACTCTGTGTTTTTGCAGAAAGGCATCACTGTAGTTTTCCTGAACTTTTCTCAAAAGGGCAAAAACTGCTTACGCTCTATTGATTTCTCTCTCTCTCCTTTTTTTATTCCCCTTTCCCTTTCTGTGGACTCTTCACTTTTTTTCTGCCCATATGTAAGTTCTGCATTTCCTGCCAATAGATAACAGTTATACGCACAATTATTTGCAGCGAAGTGATGATCAATATAGTTAATATAAAACGGTTAAAGAACAAGCAGCCTGATACCCCCAAAATGCATTAGCATAAGTGGGTTTGAATGCAGAAGCTGACAGGATGACTCTTAAATGAGATGGGGGGGGGCAGGGAAATGTATTCTGAGTGTGTGGCTGATGGCATTACCACCTGTCCACACACACACACACACACACACACACACACACACACACACACACACACACACACACACACACACACACACACACTCTACCAGTTACTTTACACCGAGAGCCACCAATGTGTGTCTGGCCCATCTGCTAAGAGAGGACGGCAACAGAGAGAGGAGAGGAGGATGAGATGAAAGACTGACAGTAACGTGTTACGCTGCTAACTGTCACTGTTGAGAGAGCAGAAAGCCCTCTAATTGAATAGAACAGAAAACTGAAAACATGCATTAACAGCCTTTTGTGTTCAGTATGTGATTATAGTCGCAGATCATTACAGTGGAACCATATGATATTATACTGTATTGTATAAGCACATTCTACATGTGTACAACATTTGGACAGGGACGTCTGCAGAGAGGAATGTGTGGCAAACACATCCACGCACAAACAGAAAAACATGACTGATGTGTGCTTGAAAACAACAGCAGCAGCAGCCGCCAACCAGCCGGCATGACAGAGGTGTCAGTTGTCCGTGAAACGTATATCTCCAAATGACTACAAGATGGAGACATTTCTAAAACATAGGGGGAAAAAACAGACTTGAAAAACACATAGAATATATACTGTCAGCTGGGGAAAGCAGAACATTTGAGGAGGTCAAGTTAGCTTCAGGCAGACTGGGATGGACATTTCATAGAATAAATTAACATTAACTGTTATTTACAGAGGATGCTCTATTTGATTTTATTTCAAGTGTTTTGAGAGTTTCCACTTTGAAGTGTCCCTCAAAAACAGAAAAAAATGGATGCCACGTGGGAAATGTGTGTACTGAGAGTGGGAAGGGGGGTGGGGTGGAATAGAGTTGTTTGTGAGTTTATTTTGAGCTCCATTACCCCTACTGCACATGAGTATCTGCTCTCCACCCTCTTCTAAATGCTGAGGATGCAGGTGGCCCACTGAGGGAAAGCACCTATTAATCTCCCCCTGGCCATCTACCTATCCGTCTGCCCATTTATTCATCAGTTCATCTCATGACAATACACCCCGTCCCTGCTTCCGCCTCTCCACCATCTTTCAGATAATCAGTCCATCAACACATCCATCTGTGCACCCATCCAGGACTTCATCTACCCATCCATTTATCCCTCCATCATTCATCCATTTGTCCATCATCTACCCATCCATCTATCCTAACACGCACAGACTCACTTCCATCAGTTTTCGGCGGCTCAATCATGACTGTGCCTCAGTTGTTTAAAAAAAAGGGCCTCGCATGGACACAACCGGCCGTACACGTCAGCTTCCCCAAACAGACAAACAGAAAAGGGAGGAGCTTTTTCGATCAATAGATGGTGCGATCTGCAATCACTCGTGTGACTCGATAGTTCTGGGAAAATGCAAAATGCAGCAACAGGGGGAAAGGATTAAAAACACTGATAGAAAATAATGTACAGACGCTGTTGGAAGGCGTTGATTACCAGGAGACTCTCGTCTTTGAAATCGATTACCAGTTCTCTGTAATTGAAATGGATTAGTGTTTGAGCATTATTCTCCTGTGCCGTGTACAGTGAGGCAGCGATCGTGTAAAAACTGTCTAGACGCAGAATCTGTGCTGTTAAAGGAATAGTTTGACGTGTTGGGAAATTCATTTTCTTCCAGACCAAGAATTAGAGGAGAAGATCGTGACCACCCTCTGTAGGCTAAATATGAAGCTACCAGAAACAGCTGGTTAGCTTAGCTCAGCATAAAGACTTGAAACTGATTTGAATGGGAATGTCTGTTCTAATCCCGTTTTATTTCTATGGTCTGATCTCACCACTCATTATTCTTCTACTTGCAGGCTTTCGACAGCTTGAGTTAACGGTGCTACCAAACAAACCATCAATGCCTGGCATATAGCCTTTTGTAAAAAATTATGTCCCACATTACAGAGAACAGCATTACGTTCTTGTTCTTCTCTTTTCTGCTTGTTTTTCCAATTTAAAGTTAAGAAAGGAGTATTGCTTTTCAAGAAAAATTAAGGTCTCCAGAAAAAAAAACATCATGGTCATGGAAATTGATACAGGAAATACTTTTACGTAGCAGTGGCTCCGTGTGAAATTACCCTCGGGGGAACAGAACTCAACATTATAAGCGAGGTTTGCTATTTCCATCAACGAATTATTGAATTCTTATTGATTTGTCCTCTGTTCTCTCAATGGAAAATCTGCAATTGTCTGCAAAGGTGAACCTCGCTGGTATTATTATGAAGAGAGGAGGACCAAATGCAGGAGGAAGTGCCGACACCCCTCCAGGCCAACCGTTAGCAAGCAAGAGCCAATCACCATTTCATCAACGTTCACTGCATGACCTCTCCCCCTTATTCATGTCTTCTTTCTGCTTTTGTTTGGTATTTTCTCCTCCATTTCTCATTTTAATTTCAACATTTCATCCGTTGGTTGACTGTGGCAGTGGATGCAACCATTCTTCCACCTCTGTATGCGCTGATGAATGTGATTTGAGTGAAGAATACAACCCCATTGTGTATGATTGTGTGTGTGTGTCTGTGAGTGCGGTGGCGTCTGTTTGCATGTGTGTTCTGCCACCCCAGGGCGACCTGATGCTCCCTGATGGCGGCGGAGGAGCACATGGCGTCCAGCGGCACCGCTGTTGTGGGATAATGGGGGGATGTATCACTCGTTTCTCTCATTACAGGTCTCTTTCACACACCTCTTACCACACACACACACACACACACACACACACACAGCCACACACACCTGTTTCCTTTCCCTTCCCTCCCTCTCTGAGAGGCTTCACTCACACCACCTTATCGGCTTAAACCAGCTCTGACAGTGCTGGCCCCGCTCACACACACTTTGTCTCGGGGGCACACCACATTATGAAACAATTACTCCCTTAATTGACAGTTAATTAATCTAAAGTCAATTTGACCTTGCCAGCCTAACCTTGAGAACGAGAGCGGCGGCAGGCACGACACTGAGACGAAGAGCTGGGCTGACGGTGAGGAGGGAGGGAGAGGGAGAGGAAGAAGAAGAAGCAGCAGAGAGGGATGGAGGGAAATGATGGAATATTATCTCTTCTACAGCAGAGAAATCACTTGCAGCATCCTCTTGTCTGAGTGAAGATAGCTTGGAATCTGTTCCTCTGTGTGTGTCGCTTGTTTGTGTGTGTGTAACATTACAACTTATCAGACAATTGCCAGCTTATTCTGCTGAGTTGATCATTTAGGTGTTAATTACGCCTCTCATTTAAAAACCCTGCAACGCCTCGGTGTTCATTCTCTCAGGCAACCATCTTGGCCACAGACGTGTGTGTGTGTGTGCGTGTGCGTTTCCAGATGTCTTCACCGGTGAAGTTGCAATTACTTGAAGTGTTTAATTTTTGGCACATTTTTCTCACAGTTTGTCTTTATCTTCTCTCAGGTCTTACGGTTGTAGATTAACAAGGCGGTCTCTTTTGCATTAAATGCCACCACCATCAAACAGAGAGCTCCTTAATGATGAATGCACCCGAAGGAGTAAGAAAATGGTGTGAAGTACATAAGACAATATTGTTACATTGACTGCACACCTGTAGTGCAATCCAATCAGCAGCCATATTTGTGAAGCTTATATATATATATATATATATATATATATATATATATATATATATATATATATATATATATATTTTAAAAAGTTGTTCCTAAAGTTCTCTCTACCCCTTTTTACATTAACGAGAGGGAGGAATATTAGAAACTTTCCTAACTATAATGCAATCCGACATCACCGGTACCTACAAGAAAAATGACCACAGAGGTGAATCAATACCAACAGTTTCGGGACATAGTGAACAATGTAAGCGTCACATATATAGGATTTTTTGGGGCAGAATTGTTAAACAAATGTACAAAAAGAAACTGGATTTCACACATAAATCTACATTTAAATGTTTAGTATCAAAACACCAGAGTGGAAAAATGTGAAAAGGTATCTCAGTAATTTTTAAATAATAGTTGACCATATATACTGTGAGGCAATCTGTCTATTGGCAGACATTTTTGCGGGTGTATTTATACAAATATTACTATTCTTGTAATATCTGTGGTTATTTCCGCTGCAAACTAATGACAACACAGGCAACACTGCATACGCAGGATTTTGTAATGTCATAAAGGACCTTCATTTCAGTTTGGGATTTGGCTTGTGTGTGTCCTTCCCGAAATATTAGCAGAATAGTGCATATTTCTATTAACAATGCACGAAGCATACGTCGAGCAATTCCAGAATCACAATGACAACGGCGGTTGTTTATCCAGTCTCGACTTTACACCGTCGTAGCTGTCAAATTAAAAGTTCAACTTCCTGCCAAGCAACCAAACGGCAGTCGACAATCTTCAAAACAATATCTGGGCCGACCTCGACAACAACAACAACCCTCCCATCTACGTTTACTTAGACCCTTCTCTTCACAAATGCCTACACATTTTCTGTATCAAAATCTATGGAGTGCTGGATAAATTTGTCTCCACTTTGTGTTTCTTTGACAAGACAGAGCTCCGGCTTCATGGCCGACTGAATTTGTGTGATTAAAGACGACAAGCAAAACCATCTGCTTGTCACATCCATCTGTCATCGCCCAGCATTCGCCATCAGCCGCACATCACTCAAAAACAACAGCAAGTCGTGGAAAGAGAGAAAAGAGAGGGGGGGAGGAGGGGGGGAGGCAATACACCACAACGCCTCAGAGAGAGAGGGAGAGAGGAGGGATGTGAGGAGAGAGGAGGGGGAGCTGAAGCGACCGGGAGGTGCAAGAATGAGAGTCGAAGGGTGTGAGGTGAAAGTAAATGAGGGAGCGAGGGTGAAGAGATAGAGCGCGTGAACAGTGAATACAGAAAGGAAAAGGAGAAGACGGATGGAGGTTTTACATCGCTCAGCCCAGAGCCGACCTGTTGATGTTGTCCCGTTGTGCACAAAAAGTTGCAGAGACCGTACAATTGATTCCCACCAGGGTTTCATCCCCTCTGCTTCCCCTACTCGCCATCCTCTCTTCTTCACAAGCATGATTTTACGAAAAAAAAAAAGCAAGTAGACAGCTCACGCCAACAACAATAAGCGGGAAAAGGGTGTAAATATGATGTATATACATAGACGTAGAGACTTGCATTTTTGGAGAAAATCTTAAATAGTTACACCCGGTGCATACATTTGAAATTTCCCTCTGGATCAATAAAGTATTCATCTATCTATCTATCATCTCATCGTTTTGGGATTCAATGTCTTGCTGAACCATTCATTTAATGACTACCCTTCACTTGAGCTGCAGCCATATAAATATATATGTATCTAATGCTGCCAATTGTTATTAAACTTTTACATCCATATATTTCTTATACATGAAAGCAGGGACATCTTTTCCTTTTTCTTGTTTTAGATTGCCTTCTATAAGTTGCGTTTTTGAGAAGTTTTCTCAGAAGTTTAAGTTTCATGGTATGTCTACTGTTGTCAAAACATATAAATATGAATGTTACAACATATTAATTGTAATGTGAATTGGGTTTTGTAACTCCCAATGATGACTTAACTTACATTGTAAACTAACTGTATAATTTAAACGTAGAAAAACAGTGGGTAACCACGACGACATCTGAATGACAAAAGCATGACAGCTACATCAGCAGTAGACAACTTGGCTGGGAGGAGTTTGGGCGTCGTCTGTCCTCCGAGGGACGAGGGGGTTCTGGTTTGAGAGCATTAACATCGTTTTATTTCATGAAGCAGATTGTTCCCGACATGTCGAACTGGTTTAAAACAGTAGATGGCGGTTTGAGCGTTTCAACCGAGAAATGTCAATATTAACATCAGTGTTAAACGCTCCTGAGACCAATCTAAACACATACTTCTGTGTGAGATTTTCAATGGGAATGAACTTAAAATACGTCATCCTCTCTTCTAAATCTGAAAAAATAAATAAATAAATAAATCCGCACCAGCTAGAACATGACTCTGCCTTCCTCAGCAAGCTGAGTCAAGACTCTATGACATTTAAGAGGTGTTTTTGTTGTGTGTGTGCAGCGGTGCATCTCCACTTGCTCTCTATGTCTTTCCTCGTGATTTCTGTTTCATTCATTCTGCTCGTCTTACTTTTGTTCTCACCTCGACAATGTCTTCTCATCCTCAGATAAAAACACAGTCAGCAAAGGGGCCGTTGGGAGTTTGTGGGAAAACCAGCCCTCATCTTTCATCTTCAACCCTGTTCTTCCCCTCTCTCATCTCCCTCCCCCTCCTCCTCAGGACTTTCTGTCTCCTTTTCTCCTCCTTCTCCCTTCTCTCTCTCTCTCCCCCAGCCACTTTCTCTCCATCTTTCTCCCTCTCCCTCCCACCAACTATCTCCAGGATTATCGATTTAGCGTAGGCTGTGATTGAGTCTCACTGGGTGTAATGCGGGCCCTAAGGTGTCTTCTGAATGGAGAGCATCATGAGTTATGGACTAACTATAGTCACTCTTCCACAACACCTGAATCACAGGCACACACACAGACACACACACACACACACACACACACACACAGCTTTCCCCAATGCAAACCAGCCCTTGTGAGCAAAAACAAGGACGCACACATTGATCATACTTACAATCACTGACACACACACACACACACTCAGGGTATGACGCTCATTGTCGACATGACTAAAAGGCACTGTTTCATATAGCCTCTTGTGATTTTGCTCATTTGCATTCAGATTAAATTGCATCCAGCGATGACCTCTGACATTATTTCTCTCTCATTTTTATTGCAATAAAAATGTATATCACACATTCAGACAAGACAACAGGCTCACAATAATGCCATTGGTAGAAAAAAAGAAATAAAATAAATAAAACTCACCGTAGGAGAAGTCGGCAAGTTGGTGCTGAGCCATCCATCTATTATATCTGCGACTGCTTATTCTATTCAGGGGGGCAAGGGAGCGGAGGGCTGGAGCTGATCCCACTGAGAAACACTGAGCGAAGGCTGGGTGCACCATGGACGGGTCGCAGGCCGTTCAGTGGTGGACCATCCTAGTAACCAGGCCGTCCATGTTCCATGAAAATATTCTACAATGTGAAAACAACAGTGGTCTTAAGTACTGCAGGTACATTTTAAATTGTATGGTTCTCTACTTTCCATATTATGCGATTATATTCTGTACTTCCAGTCAACTGCATATCAGAGGGAAATGGTGCACCTTTTACTCCACTATATAACAGTAGATGTGTAACTTTGTTACCACTTACGTCCCATTAAAATTCCTCCAAAACACACAATGAGCTTATAAAACAGATAAAGATCAGCTATAAGAACGAAAGATAAAGAGAGAGAGACCGCAGAGACCGGAGATCTATATAAACAATTTCACAAGCTTCTAGGTTTCAAATGGGTCCCGGTTTATTTCCTATTGCAATGAATGTGAATTACATGTCTGACAGGAGGTAAACAAGGACATGCGCTGTTGCCTAGCAATGCAAGTCCATCAAAACCCATTTATTCGTTTCGGCCTTCACATGAGTGTGTCTTACCTTATTGTGTCTTGTTGTCTCTGCTTCCCTGTTTCCATTGATCTATTTTATAATTATATATATATAGGTTATATAGGTTTTGCTTTGTTTGTTCTTTTATTCATCTTTTCCTTTCTATACTAATGTATATGCTATTATTCCATCAACCTGCCCAGGGACTACAGGTGGAAAATAGCAATGTGCTACAACCTTGATGCGGCATAATGCATCTTTTGTTGTTGTACAAGATTATTAATGTTATTGTGCATTCTCCCTTGGTTGAAATAAATAAATTACATTACTGTCTCCATTATTGACAACAGACAGAAATAAATGTATTATACAATTATCCAGTTTTTTCAACGTAACATAAGGCTAAAGGACCTAAGCTAAATACTTTTTCAAGTCAGTGAATGTTGTTGGCTAACGTTAACGACGTTTCGTCCAAAGCAGACCGTCAATAATATTTTTCAGCATATCCCTGTTTGTTTCTAGAAGTTTCTGTTACACTGAGTCACAAATGATGACGTAATAACTTACCTTGTATTGATATACCTTGTATTCAAGGAAAACATCACGGCTCGGTCCCCGGACTTCCGACGTCACCGGGGAAACGAGTACGACGGAAGTTAGCCGTTGGCGCACACTGCTAGCTTAGCGGCGACTGATTTGTATCAATTAAAACGGCTTTTCTTCATTTGTTGCACCTCCATCCAAAACGGTTTCCTCACACGTTGTTTTATCAGGCCTCTGTGCCGATGATGTAGCAGTAATTGGCTCAAGAGAAGCAAAACAAATTATGTTAGCTAACTGCTAGCTAACTCCATTTCAGCAGGCACTTCCGGTTACGTCAATAAACACCTGTTCCCTTCCGTTCGCCCAGCAGCCCATAGTCCTATGGCTTTTTTTTTTTTAAATAACTTTATATATTATTATTTTGTATGTTTATGTATGATGCTTTAAATTATGTTGCTGTTTGTTTTCTTTTCTTTTTTCTTTGCCGGGCTAATTTTATTGTAGCTAAGCATAAATGTAGACTATCTTCTCTACTCGGCCTGTAAAATTAGGGAGAGTATGTCCCACCTGAGTATAGTAATAATCTTTAAAAAGTCTCTCCCTAAAGCACAGACCTTCTCTGCAAATCGGGCGACAGATTTTCTTTGTATAATTGTTTGAAAGCTTTTCTTTGGTTCTGAACTGCAGAAGGTAAAACGTCTTTGAAAACCTAAAGCGAGTCCAGTTGCCAAACATAACATTGTACTTTGTCACATATTACATTATAATTCAAGTTGTACCATTTGACCATGAGCAGCACTTTTTCATGTAAAAAAAATAAAAAGTTATTGTGTGTAACAACTACTTACTTAAGTAGTTAGATCAGGTAAATACCAAACTCTAAGAAGACGGTGACCTGTGGGAGGGAAATAACAATTACAAGAGGAAAAGAAAGTTAACAGTACAGTGCAGTAAAATACAACCGTGACAATAATAGACATAAGCAACGATGAACAACCAGTTTGCTTGGGAAAAGACTTTGGCTGCAAATTTTCAATACGGTAGACAAACAAATACAAATAAAAGCATTGCCAAGACACCAATAGACCTGCATAAACAGAATTGATTTCAGGGGTCAGTTTGACCTGACTAGTTCACACAACATCCCCAACTAGCAGGGACACGTATATTATTGATGAGAGTTTGGGAGCCTATAATAGGTGTGCATAATTGATTAAAAGGCACTTATTTTTAGCATATCGTATTTCGCTGCTGCACGGCTCCAAATGTACGCTTGCATTAACCCTCCTCCTCCTCCTCCTCCTCCACAAGCATCCACTGTGCCCCCAAAACAAGACACTTATTGTAATTCGCAAATCCTATTAGGATTGGCCCCAGTGCTTAGCAAATAAATAATGGTAATGATGATGATCCCTCATCTTGTCACTGGGGCTCTCCCCCGGGGGGCCTCACAGTGCAGGTGGAGGGATCCTCTCCTGTCCTAATTGGTTCCAACCCTGCAGTCTTCTCTCCAGCCCTTTCTCCCTCCTTCCCTCCCCTCTCTCTCTCTCTGGGCCTCAGAACTCACTCTGCAAACTTGCCTTCCTCTTTGTGTGTGTGTGTGTGTGTGTGTGTGTGTGTGTGTGTGCGATGATGACACATCACCTTCTTTACTTTACTCTTACACAAGCATAAAGTAGTGCTTTCTCAGCCCCTGGACCCCCGTAGAAGGACTGAAAAGACACACAAACACACACACACACACACACACCCAGACACACACGTGTCTATCTGTGTGTATTGTAGGACTATACTGGGGTAACAGGCTGCCAATATCTTGCCACTGTCTTTCCCTCCGGTGTCATTTTGGCAGCTGGTGCATAAACCTCATGGATTTGTTTAATGGTGCCAGACAGCAAACCGCTCCCATCTCTCTTCCTGTCCATCTAGTCCATAACTCTGACCCCCGACCTGCACCCAGCCTATATCAGCAACCCACATCGCACCTCATTACAATTCCACTTTTAAAAAGACACACACAAGATTGCATAGTCATTTTTGCATGTATGAATAATGGAGATTAATAATCGTACAAATCAGATTAGATAATTGAATTTTGGCGCCTCGGTGGGGGAAAAAAAAGAGAGAAATGGATGGAAATAAAAGTGGGGTGTTATTCTGCAACACTTATCAAAGGAATCGTGTCAAGGGTTTAATTTAACGCTTCGGAGGTTCTGTCAGGAAATGTGGGATTCGATGCACATTCACGCTGTTCCACGCACACTTACACGCACACTTACACGCACTTGTGTGTCACAAAAACAAAACGAAAACCACTCAAAACAAGGCTTTGTGAGAAGGCCTGAAATGTTGGTGTTACTTTGACGACTGGGAGAAGAAGCAGCGTTAGCACCGTCTCGCAGAAGAGACCTTCTGAAACATTTCTCTCAAAATCAATACCTCCTCTGCTAGGCAAAGAGGATCTCTAATATAGTTTTATGTTATTATTATTTTTTTCCTCACACGTTGCTACATTTCTCTGTGGCTTTGCGGAGGGGAAGATGGATTTTTCTCTTCGACTGGATGCTAAATGCGATTCTGAACCTGGCGGGTCAATGAGATGATGCAGAGCCTGCACACTTAAAAGGGGATGCGTCACTTTCTGCTCATTTGTAAGTGCAGTTTGACACCTCGCCGAGTTGGATTACTTTTCGGCGCTGCAAAAAAAAATGCAGGAGCGAAACACGTGCTGCAAATTGCATGTCATACATTTAGGGAAGAATCCCAATACCTGTGGAAAGTAACAAGCTGTGCGCCTCAAACTGCACCCGTGGGTGCGATGCTTAACTCGGTATGTATCACGGATTAGGGAGAGGGGGATTATGGAGCTTTTAAGCTTCACCACTGATACTGATGACAGCATATTAAACTCTGCATTTAATTGTATGGACAGAAAAAGGCTCATGAGCAAAATGGAAACATGGGCTCTATTGTGATTTCCAGACCCCACGTGATCATTTACATAAAAATCACGTGTTCCCTTTGCCTGTGATCCTCTGGCCCAGACAGACACAACTGTTATTCACAGCAAACATACACTGGATCCCTGTGGAGGTGGAGCACTGAGACTTTAAGCTCTGTATATCCGGGGCAACAGCGACCTCTGTTGGCTAGAATCACCACTGCATCAGTTCAACACAAATTCAGCATGTAATATGTTTGTGTTGGTTTTACACGTGAAAATTATGCTTTTATCTCCAATCAGATTTAGAATAATCTTTTTTTACTACTTTTTCTTTTTCTTGCACCTTTATATAAAAAAAAATAATGTATATCGTGCACTTGGCAATGTTTAGTGAAAGAAAAATGCTGAACCCATATTGCATTTTCTGAATCCTGAATGTCCTGAAATATTGTTGATTGTCATGAAAATGCGTTGCTGAAAATCTTTTCTTAAAGCACTTGGTATTCAAAGTTAAAAACATTAAATGTTTACTTAGCAAAATATCTTTCTATTCAACGTAGTGCTCCTGATTTATAGATATGATGGACATCTTGTTTGTTTTTGTTAATTTTACCAAACAATGTTGACTTCAATTGTAGGTATTGTTGTGGAAATGAGCAAATGTGTACACTTTCAAAATGTCTCCGAGGTTGAGAATGAAACAGACGAGCTCTTTCAACTTTCAAGTCTGAAAAATGAGAAGATGTGCTGCTCAGAATCATAAAAGTTTGAGCGTCTGCAGTGTGTTTCTATGGCAACGGAGCAAATCAAGTGTGATTTAATGTTATTCTATATTATTCAGCTATAAAAAAAAAACTTACACTTTACATGTTATTTTTGTTTACTTTGTTCGATTTTAATCTCGGCGAATAAATAATACTCAACGTTTATCTGAGTTTGTCTTTTGATGTGTTGTCCCCAATACTAATTATTATTATTATTATTATTGAGCAGATTCATTGCCACAGCATCGTGCAGTTGACCCCTCACCCTCTCACCAGTCAGTCACACACACACACACACACACACACACACACACACACACACACACGATCATCCAGCCACTTCAAATCCACAAACACTTTATCCGCCCGTCCTCCATCCTGCCCGTCTGGAGTGGCAGGGTCAGCGGGGTCGGGGATGACAACATGGCAGCTGTGATATCTTCCAACACGGTCCCTTGGTCCACAGCGGCACAAAGCAGAGGCTGTTTCCCAGGAGGGAAGTGACCCGTGTCTGAAGGGGTGCTCTGTTGTCCAATCAGAGGACTGCTGAAGCCTGGCAGCGCTACCTGCTCGGGCCACGCTGCTCCCTTTTCCCCCTCTGACAGACAGCAGAGGAGGAAGGAAGCGCGACCGGGCAGCGTCTGCATCGTCTGCATCCAAACATGGTCGCTGTGGGAGAGGAACCCGGGGAGAGAAAGACACGCACAGAAACAAAGAGGTCATCCAAGCTAGAGTAAAGAAAAGAGCCTCGCAATTAAAGGATCTATTAACGACAATCAGACAAGATGAAAAGGTAGAAACCAGATGGGTGGAAAGAGAAAGTGAACCCGTCTGTCTGCCTGTCTGCCTGCCTGTCTGACTGTGTTGTGCTATTCAGGACTGTAGCAAACAGTGGAATGTCTCTCTGGACCTACATATGGCATTCCTGCATACCTGATCTCTGAGCCGTCCATCTACATAGCAACCCGTCCCCACAGTGTTTGGATAATTACACTGCACTCAGCGTAGCTACAGGAAATAGCTCCGCATCTTTGATGTTCTGGAAATGCCTCCGTCTCATTTGAATCCATCGTTTTGTTCCCCCGACATGCACGGAAAGCATTCTTCCAATGACTCCAAATAAATAACTGGTAACATTTTTGTCCAAATGTAGCAGCTTCTTTTTTTCGGTTTCTTTGACACTCCTTCTACACACATAAGATGTCCGTATAATGAAACACACTCAAGTCATGTTCATCTGAGGCGGTTTTGTTTCCTGCAGCTGTCATGAGGATAACTACAGAAAGACATGTGCTGACAGGTTGATCACATCTATCCTGAAGTGGAGCTTCTGTATGAGTGACTTATTCCCGTGTGTGGAGGGAGAAAATACATGCTGTCCAGTCTGTGCAGAAATCTGTGCTTCCAGTTATGCAGAATGATGGTACGACATGAGACATAGTGATCAAATGTATAAGATATACAGAAATGTGTCTTTTATGGCAAAAAAAACCTTACATTTTTGACACTGCGTCAAATCTTGTTGATTCAAATAACTGAAAAGGGAACAGCAGCCCATAAATGTTCCTAAATCAAACAAAAATGAAATGTTGCAGAACATCTCAGCAGGCTGTAGTTTCAACCGCCCCTTAATAGTAATCATAAATACACGTTTAATAACACACATTGTGTTCTGTCGTTTAAGTCCTGCACTAAAAGTAACTTTCAGCATTGTAGTAAGAACACATCAGAGATAGAAAATATCCCTTAAAATAAAATCAATGGAAGTGACCTATGACCTGTGCAGTCATACTTTCAAACCATTAAAAATTCATCTGCTTATTTATCACATGCCTCTGCAAACTAAGAGTATAAATTCATCCCATTATAGTCGGTGGAGATTACAGATGAACAAAGGAAAATACAAAACTTTGTGATTATAAAGTGTTTTTGATGTTTGGACCAAGAACAAGCACGTGAGCGCCATCAGGTGGCGGACCTGAGATGAAAGCTGCTCCATGGTTTGATGCAACATCTGCCTCCTCAGATCTCCTGCAGCAGGTTGGCGGGGAAGAAGCCGAGCTTCCGTCCTGTACTGACCTTCAGGTAGCCGTTGACCTCCTCACCCTTCTTCACCACGATCTGAGGACACGCACATCAAACACACTTAAAGGAGCAGCGTGGAGGATTTTAACTGCTCACCCCTCCCCTTCCAAGCGTGTCGGAGGACTACGGGTGACACAGAAATGCTGTGAGGTTCACCAATGAGCTTGTGTGTGCATTTCAACACACGAATATCTGCACCCCCCCCCCCTCCTGCTGTTAAGAACTGCATAATTACTGTTACTTTGTTGCCTTCCTCCCTTTGACGAGTGTTTAATGATTATTAAGGTGTTTGAAACTCCAACCGCCTCCAGCGGACGCCTTTAATTAAGAAAATAATTTCAAGAGATTTGATTTGAGAACTTGCCAGAGCTTTAGACTGCATGTTGGTGTGGATGTTGTGTGTGTGTGTGTGTGTGTGTGTGTGTGTGTTACGGTACCTATGATGAGCCATAGAAAAATACACAATACACATTCTTTATTCTAGTGTGTTAATTTTAAAGACTAGGATTAAGTTTATTTATAGTGGAGACATTTACGGTTTGGTTGTATAATCATGCATCTGTGTGTGTGTGTGTGTGTGTGTGTGTGTGTGTGTGTGTTCACCTGGTCTTTCTTCAGAGTGATCTGACCCATCTCTTTGTTGCCAACGAAGGAGCGGGTCACCTTGTAGACCCCCTCTCCTGCTCGCACCCGGATGATGTAATTGGCAGGTATGAAGCCCGTTCTCACGCCGATCTTCCCCTGGCGGAGTGAAAAACATCTCTCACTGATGTGCTCCAGAACCCGGTTTCTAATTTAGATACCTCAGATGGCTGCGTTTAAACATGGACGTGTGTCGCCCAGCGGGGCTCTGAAACCTGATCACAGACCAGCATCATCGGTATACATTTACACACCCCAGTGAGGGAAAAACAAGCATGGGTTCACTTTTAGAGGCTGCAAATGTTTAAATTATGTTCAAACTGATGCTCTAAATATGATTTTTTTTTGTCCTTTGAATGTCAGCTGAAGTGATGTCTGAACATTTGGAGGACAGACCGGAGTGGAAACATCAGATCTGGGACTCACCCTCCACCATTCCTCGTTGGAGTCATCGATCACTGTGATGCGGTCCCCGGCACTTGGGAACAAACAGGAAATTAGATATTTAAATATGAAATAATGATACAACCAAAAGGGACGTGTGGTCAGGATGAAAGAGAGAGATGAGTGGCGGCGTGGCGAGGAGCTCACTGGACGTCCAGATCATCTTTCTCGATGGCTTTGAAGCGGTACAGAGCCAGATAGTAGTGACACTGACTGAACACACCGATCTTCCCGGGCTGAAGCTTTTTACTCTGAAGGCCACAAACACACAACGACTTAACATCAGCAGTCATAGTCACTATCTTTATCATTGTTTTTGTTTTTGTTAGGGCTGCAACTCTTGATCATTAAAAATAAAAACAATCAGAGAGTGGCTTAAAATGTCGATCAATGTTTCCCAAAGATACACTGTTTTAAATCACAAAACTAGAAAATAGTGAGTTAAAAAAAGTTTATTTTCTCAAATTATGGAAACATTGAATTAAATAGTCGATGAAGCTGTAGTTAGAAGCATTTCCTGACCTTGTCGTCAGCAGGAGCCTTGTCTCCTCTCTTGTCTCCCTCCGAGTTTGCTGGCAGACAACATCAATAAAAAAGAGACAAACGAATCACCTTCACGTGTTGTACATGATGTTATTGAAAAGAATATTTAAGGTTATTTCAGCATCCATAAAGAGAAAAAAGTCTCCACACAGGTGCAGGAGAGCACAAAAGATCTGCATGTTGTTGTGACGCACACCAGCTGATTGAAATTCAACGGGGTAATGGGAATGATGTCATCATCATCATCACACTCACCTCCTTCAGCTCCTTCATCCTCCTGTTTGGGCTGGGACTCATCATCCTCCATCATCATCATCATCTGAACAATTTAACATAAAACAATCCATAAGGAATATCTATGTCTATTGCTTTAAATATCAGATTTAAAAAGGAATAAACATTCACGCTCACATTCTTCTTCTCCTCGGAGCCTTTCTTCCGCTCCTTGTTGGCCATGATCACGCCGACACGCAGCGTCTCGAACACGGGGTCGGTGCGGTTTGACTGCGCTGCCAATCAGACGCCATCAACAACAACAAGAGGACATCCAACAAGAGGTTTGTTTATTATTCATTTTACTCTGATTGTAAAAGATTATTGTATCCATTGATGCTTATAAGTCAAAAATTTAAAAAATCTATTTTAACAAGACAACAGTGTGTTGAACACTTAAAGGTTGAGTATTCAGAAACAATTTGAGTATATTACTTGAAATCCTCATAACATACCGATAGCAATGAATACATTAAATGCTCCGACATAAAAAAAAGTAATAAAAAAAATGTCATCTGTGGCCGTGGCAGGACTGTAAAAACCCAGTCTAAATAATTGGATGGCCTGCCTGTCTGTCAATGTTTACTTCCTGATTTGGCATTCTGGGGGCGGGGCTTTGAACAGTCTGAACAAAGGGGGCGGGACTTTTTCAGTTTGGTGATGCGTTCAAAGTCAAAGTCTCTGTGGTTTTTCCAAATGACCTACTCAACCTTTAATAAAAACATTACGCCGATAAGACGAATGTCGCATCATCTGATCTCAGAACAGTCAAATAAATGCCTCTCTCATTTCATCATGAAATGAAACTCAACATCTGGCTGAGGCTGAGAATCCCACGTGGAAGCATATTTGCACACACATGAAAGGAACGGTGAAATGCTGATGGGTAGGACTCACAAAAGGGCAGCAGCTGTGAAACGGTGGCGTTCTGCTGGCTGCTGTAGAGAGGAGAGCTGTAGGCTCTTCTGAACCCCGGAGGCTGAAAGAGGAGAGGACCTTTAATATCTGTTCAAACGTTTCTCTGCGCTGCATCGTTTGAATGAAGAACGGCAGCTCACTATTTTGCCAAAACATCTCTGGAACTCCACGTAGGACTGACACTGGTGGTGGATGCTGGTCTTGCAGTTCTTACATCGCAACGCAAACTTGTTGTTCACTGGAGAGAAAAAGCGAAATGAGGCATCATAGCATGAGGTTAAAAGCGAGACAGGGCGGGTGGAGGCGTGCGGACGTACACACTATCATGCGTGCGCAGACGTCGCAGAACTTCGGCTTCTTGCAGTAGTGGTCCTTGAACTTGTGCGGTTTGTCGTTGACTGGTTGGACTGGTTCTGGGGGAGCTGCTTCCTCTTTGTCTTCGGCCTCCACCTCCTCGTCGTAGATGAAATACACCTACAGGAGAGGGAGTGGGTTCAACATCACAAAGGAGCAGAATAAAAAAAGGGAGTCACACATGTACGGTTTTGTTTTCAATCACATAATGAAACCGGATAAATCCTCCTGGATTATCGTCTCCTGTTTGCTTCCTTACTCAGCCCTAACAGTCCCAGTATCCTGCACCTCCCACAGCCTGAACGCTGCTATAAATACTGATCCGGCCCTGCAGTCTGACTCACATGGAGTCTGTCTGGTGGGTCTGTTCACACAACAGGAATCACATCAGCCACGGAGGACGGAGACGGAGTCATGAAGAACCACTTCAAACACCGCTGTACCGTCTTTTCTTTGTTTACATGTTTGCTCAAATGTATAGATTTGGTTTGGGAAAGTAATTCTGCGTGATGCTGGGAGACACACACACACACACACACACACACACACACACACACACACAGGTGGGATGGACCGAAAGGGTTCAGATCTCTAAATAGCTTTCAATGGAGGCCAACCGAATTCCCAACTGAATGTAACAAAGCTTGACATTGCTCCTCCTAAATATACTGCAGTCTAGTCAAACAGAGGCAGATGGATGTCACACACACACACACACACACACACAGAGGGACGCCTGACAGGCTAAACTGGCTCCGACTCTCCATCACTGGCAGGATTAGCGGTGTCCTGTGGACGGCCGGCTGGGGATTTACGCTACAATAACTGATAATACCCGAACGGTTCACACATTACAGCACCCCTCGCTCTGCAACTCCATTTAGATGTCAGGATTCCTAAACTGCCTTTCACTATATTCGATGCATTCAAACCCGCTTTGGAAATCTGTTCCCAGATGAAGGGAGCAGAGAAACAAGGGGAAGGTGGTATCCGTCCACATACACGGCATAAAGTATGAACAAGGATAAGACCTCATGAGGAATTTGGCTTGAATACAAATCAATACATGTCAGAAGGCCAGTTCATCCAGTGGGATCTGACCATAAACTGCTAAAAACTGAGATTTTGGACTTAAAGATGACAAATCCTTTACTTTCACGCTGAACTAACTGAAGAAAAGAAGTTGCTTATGATGTAAAAACACTAAACTGATGCTGTGTCAGACATTATTTCAGAAGTTTAGACCTGCTGCCTTAATTAGATTTAAACATTGTGACGAACCTTTTCTTAATCAGGGTTAGAAACAACAAGAATAAAGCTGGCACTGATTCCACCTGAGCATCTCCAAAGATACAGACCGATATCTCCAATCCCAAACCTCCTGCATAGATAGGCGACACTGCTGGAGACAGCATGGGAAAACAGATTTCTCATTTTTACTGTATTTAACCAGCATTTCCTGTAAAACCTAAGCTCCAGTCATGATCCTGTCTGTCTGGTCAGAGTGACTTGGCATCGTGTGAGCACCACATGGTATGTTGCTGATCCTGGATGTCTCACCGTGTTGTCCTCCTCTTTCACCACGTTATCAGGGAGAGGGGGGTTGTCATGAATATCCACAGAGTCCTTGTCATCCAACCTGTCATCATCGAGGAGCAAATGTCACATCCAGAAGATTGGAATGCAAAAGACAGGTTTAGCTTGGATTGGTAGTCTGACAGTGTCGGCCTCAGACAACACTTTTTACTCTTTACGGATTATTATTGGGATTTTCTGGTATATCAAATTACAGATTTACATGATTTCCAGGTAGACCTTTTTCCTGGTCCGACTTGATTTAACTTACAAGTCGTACTGAGACATCATGTCGTCTGGTATTTACAGGCTGTACCAGCAGGTGGTGCTGTGGACAGAAAACACATCAGCATCATTCCCCCCAAAAAGTGTCCTCGTAAATCCTTGTAAAGCAACCTTTCTGCTTTGGGATCAGCCATGAAAACGTACATCAAGATAAAGTTTGTCACGTTTCCTTCATATTTCATTTGGCAGCACTTCAGTTATCAGTGATCAAAATGCAGCTGTTATCAAGAGGAAGGTCCGTTCAGGAGAGGCAACTTGATCTCCAGAGTTAAAACAGGAACCACTCGGGACCTGGTACAAGGGTCTAGAGGGTTTCCCCCTTCTTGGGTTGTTCTGCATGTTTGAATAACCAGGAAACATTCAGTGAATCAGCAAATAGAGGAGGAAAGACCATGCAACCGACCGTGAAACTTGAAGTCCACTTCTTGTCAAAGCGTAGCGGCTCCTACAGAGCCGGTCCCGTGAGAAGGGGGTCTCTGTAGACTTCAGGCTCCTACAGACCGGTGCCGTCAGAAGGAGGTCTCTGTGGACTTCTTGGGACTCTTTCTAGCTTTTTGTAAGCGTTGATCAGTCCCGTTTCATGCTCGACTTTCCAAATGAGGATCCAACAGGTGGGAGATTGGGATGAGTAATGCCAGCAGGCCAGGCCAGCCCAGCCCAACATGTGTGTGTGTGTGTGTGTGTGTTTGTGTGTCAATGTGACTGCTTGCAACAGCTGAGCACTTTAAAAGCTGAGAGGGTTTCCCCGACCGAGTGGTAAAAACTCACTCAGCAAACCAAAGTGTCATGTTAAATATTATCATGCTCACAAACTATTTGTGGACTTTGTCAGTTGTCCTGTTTAGGGATTTTGTTGAATCAATCACCAAGACAGAAGAGAACTGGATGCCGTGGTGAAACTGGATCTTACTTGTCACAAGTAGATTAATTCCAACCCGACGGATATCCACAGCATTCATTTAGTTTGTGTGAGATACAGAAGAGAATCGATGCAACATCACGATGATGTGATGTCACCATTCTGAGGTGAAATCAACTGAGAACATTTCCAACACAGGAAGAACTTACCACTTCACCTGAAGACCGGTTTGAGATTATGATGATGGAGGAAGAAGAAGAAGGTATTGTTGGTACCGTTTTATGTAGTATCCCCCTTTCCTGGCTAATTAATGTATTCCTGAGAGAAATATTGCACTTTATAATCAAACTACATTATTTTTGCAGGCAAACAGGTTAAACAACCCGACATTGACAAAAGCGTGTCCACCCCAGGGACAAAATACCCAGAAACCATCTGGACAACATGGTGTATGCGGTCCAATGCAGTGCGGAGAGAACAGGCTGTACGTTGGGGAGACTGCTGCACAAGCAAATGGGACAACACAGGAGAGCCGGTTCCTCAGGTCATCTGCATCTTAAGGTCAAGGCAGGTTCACATTCTGACCAAAGGACAACGATAGTTTGAAGGAGAGGGGTTACAGACGCCATTTCTCTCCAGCGGGAACAGCCATGTCTCAACAGAGGAGGTGAGTTAAGACATAAGCCATCTGCAACATACAACACAGTCCTCAGATCAGTCAAATCAACAACCATCCGCACTCGGAATCATGTGATCCTCACATGGTGGCTGGATGAGTCAACGACTCCCAGGAGACACATCCACCACCCATGTGACTAGTTAACCCCCCCTCCCCTAAAGTGCCAACGACTCCAGTTTCCCTTGAGGGCCGTGTTGGTCCAGGAGTCACATGGCCCTCAGGGTATAGGAGACCCTACAAGAAGTTAAATAGCTCAACTCCTCATTAGTCAGTCAGAGGTAAGAAGCCTCTTGGACGAGAGATGAAACGTCTCCGAAAACCTGAAGATTATTACGATTACCAAAAGTTGTGTTTGGAGTGGTTGGAAGACGAGAAAGGCGTTGTATTAATATAATGAGTCCATTGATCATTTAGCGTCGCCTGAAGCCGCCGGCCGAAAGCTTTCTGGAAATAAGCTGGTGAGCCTACTTCCTCAGAGCTCCACAACAACAATTTTCAAAATGTCTTCTCTTTAGCCCAACTCACACCGACGAGCAGGGTTTACACATTTTAAAAATATGCAGTCGTACTCTAAAACCTGCAAACAGATTCTGATGTGTAAACTTGGAGATGCTCCTCTTTAAAAGCAAAAGGATTCCTTCTCTGGGGAGCATGAATGGCTCAGTGTGCACACACCAGAAAATATATATTATGTTTACAATCAGACAATCTCAAGCCCACCAAACACCATTAACACAAAATGAAGGAATATCTTTCAAATTAAAGGTAGACTTGTAGTCGTGGCCCCACACCTAATTAGTTTGTTTGCCGAGTCAGCTTAAAAAAGTCAAACAATGAAACCACATGACACCAAAAGTGTTTTGATAGATTTTTTCTCGACTTTTATATTTTTAAAAACAAACAAAAAAATAACAGATTAAATAAAATTTACAGTAGACATATGCAATCATTGTGCACTTTAACTACTTCTTCTGATACGTTCTGCACAGCTGTCAACGAAAAACGCAAACACAATGGGGCGTCGGGGGGGAGCAGGGGTGGTTGTGGGAGAGAGGAGAGGACCAAAGAAGTGAGGTAGAGGGCAGTAAGGAGGAAACAAATCTTGGAAAGAGGAGAGGGGGATGAAGAGGGAAGGAGAAAAGGAGAAAAGGAAGACCTAAACTTTTTTTTTCACTCAGGGGAAAGAAAGAAAAATCACTGAATATATAGATTTCTTTTATTCCTTACATCACTTATATAAATATATTGAATCCCAAAAAACAAAAAAAGGAAAAAACTTCTGAGAAAAAAAAAAAAAAAAAAAACAGCGCAATACAGAAACCCACAACAGCAGTAAGGCAAACAGAAAGCAAAGAGTGGAGAGAGCAGTGAGAGTCCAGGAGAGGGACAGAGGAGCGAGATAGGAGGCTGCATGAGACATGGCAAGAAAAGAGAGCGACGGGCGGGCAGAGAGTGAGCGCAACTGTGCGTATGAAAAATTCATAAATATGTGAGATTAAGAGACGGCTGGGTGACGGAGAGTTGAGGAAGGGGAGAAAGCGTCGGCGGGAAGAGGAGGAAGGGTTGGAGAGCGGAGGGAGGAGCTAAAACGGTTTGACTGAGGTCGACTGTCCAGTGTGTTCTTGTTATGTGCTACGTGACCCTGTTGCCTGTGTTTGTGTGTCTGTCCGCGTCTCCCGTCGTGTGTGTGTGTGTGTGTGTGTGAGTTTTTGTAGGATGGCAGCACACCTTCCACGGCAACAGTGAAACACATGCTCGCGTGTTTTGTGTGCTCTTCTGCTATATAAATACAAAACAAAAACAATGGATAAAAAACAAACAACAAAATCATATTTGCAACCAAACACCAGCCACCTCATGATTCACACCTTCTTCCCTTTTATACATTTGACACATTTTTTTTGTTTTTGTTGTTGTTTTGTTTTTAAGTTGTACACTAAGAGCAGTCTCCCCCCCCCCCTCTCAGTCCTCCTTCCTTTTCCACCACTCCACCGAGAGTCTCTTTCTTTCTGTCTCTCTCTTTCCTCCCCCTCTCTTTTTCCTTTCACTGAGAACTGGCTCTCTCCAGCACACGCAGGTCATAGTTCTTTTTGGCGGCCCTCAGTTTGAAGAGGCTGGCCCCGCTGTTGTTAAGTTTGAAGGAAGCACTCTGGGCAGCCATGGTGCTGGGGAACACTGCCACCACTGTGTAGAGGTGAGCCGGGTCGTTGCCGTCGCCCTTCGTTCCCCCGGCTCCCACGGCGGCCCCCAGCCCGGCACCGGGACACGGGCCGCAGCCTCCTCCTCGGCCTCCGTGGGGCTCCTTCAGCCACTGGATCTTGGCACCGCACATTGACAGCTGGTTGAAGAGCTTCTCAGCCTCTGGACGTGAAATCCCCTCCGGCAGGTCCGTTACCTCGAGGACTCGACTCACCACTGGACACAGAAGAGACAGGAGATGTTATATTGTTGTATCTTTGTGTACTCAAGCTGTTCCAGAGTCATGCTGTGTGTGTGTGTGTGTGTGTGTTTCATTTTCTCTTTCAGCTAAAGACTTTTAGCTTTGCAGGAATTAAAGTGTGCACAGCTCTGAGGCCGGCAGCGTTCTCCAAACCAGTTTGGCACGTTTTCAATGGCTGCAGAACTGTACTTGAATGCAGCGCTGCAAGCACATGCCAGTGTTGTCTCAGCAACTCGAGGTTTATTTAATGGTGTGTTTAATGGTTAAAATAAATATCACACGCCCTCCAGTTTCTACTTTTTCACACATTCAGCTCGACAACGCTCAGCCAAGGGGCTCAAATGAGAACACAAAGTTCCTCTAATCACCGGATTCTCGGGTAGAGCTCTTTGGAAGTAAAGGATCACATGGGAGTGAGTATAATATTACCGGCAGAACAATGCAATAACATTTCATGTTCTGGTCTGTGATGATGCATCTCTAACTTACCGACATCAGTGGTGCCGAGATCTGTTGATGCAGATTTGAGTGTTTGTTTTTTCCCTCGTGCCCCGTGTTTCATTACTCCTTGGCCCTGAACGCATATTAACACAGATGTTATGAGATTATTGCAGTTCCACAACAAGACACTAGAGGGGGTCAGATACAATCAGTGGGAGACTTCATCTCGGTCTTTGGTGGAACAGCAGTCAGTTGCAACATATACTAGCGGGCACAACAAAACATTAAGGCCAGCTGACAGCATGTTATGTCTTTTAATAAAAAATGTATGGAACTTTATTTCCTCTAAAAGAAAGAACTCAAACAATTTCCACAACCAAGAGCAGCATCAATTATCAAAGACGAAGTTCTTAATGCATATCGGCTACCTGGAAGACTTACATAAAAGAACATCAAGACTTTAACAAGTAGAAGGGTTGAGTTGCGTGAGGCTCGTCAGTGCTAACCTGATGGGAGCTGTAGGAGGACTGGCCATGCATGAGGGGAGGACACAGGCTGTACTGGAGAGGCTGCCCCAGCAGGGAGTAGCGGCCATCACCTGAAAAAATCAATCCGTTAAAATCAAAATTAATCCTGAAAATGCATTTCTTTAGAGCAGTCAAAAGTTATCAGGTAGATAATGGATTTATTCAGGGTTTTTACAGGATTGGCAAAACCTGCGTCACGGTGCTATGACATGGATCGTAGACTGATGCAAGGCCGTACCTGTATGTGTAATCATGCATTGCAAACAGTGGGTCTATTTATCAGTAAAGGAATCGTAGCTCTGTGCGTAAATATCTGTCAGAGGACGTGGACGAGGTGGAGCCATGTGTGTTTACAGGATGTTGGACTTTGGTGACACAGTGTCAGGTGTGTGACCCTGCTGATGCTATTGGCTCAGGGCCAAAAAGTCACTTGACAAGGTTTAGAAGTCTGAGCAGGTGTTCAAGCCGACAGCTGAAACAGTAGCTTGTGTTTATTCTCCTGTGAACTAAAAGGAGAAACCTGAGAGATTCAGAACTTCATAACTGTATCTGTAAATATACTATAGGTTATTTGTTGAGTGCTGCTGTATCCGTATATAAGATATCTGTGGATGTATACGAGTGTTTCATCCTTCTCGGTCATTAGTACCTTGAGCTGGTCCTCCTGGCCGGGGAAACTGGGAAATTAGGGGTAATGGTCCCAGGCCTGGACAGACGCTGCTGACGCTGCCGGAGGGAGACGGGGTGGGAGACTGAGTGGGGGAGGCCAGGGGACTCGTCAGCTGGGTGCTGGCCTGGACACAAAGACAAAGAAAATACAACACAAAGTATGAAAACCCGTGACACGAGTCAGGTCATTCTCCTGTTGACCACTAGGGGGCTGATGAATGACTACATGAGGTCCTTCACATTTATTAAGAGATGTCGTCAGCCACTGGTCCAGAAGACCTTCATGTGTATTCACGTGTACCTGTGGAGTGTTGTCTGGTTTGTACAGCTCCCCTGGCTTGCTGGGCCTCTGCTCTATGCTGTAGTACTTGCATGGGTTCCACTGGACCAGAGGGGGGTTCTGGGAAGGCTGTGGTCCATTGGGGACACTGAGCTGCATGACCATCACCCCAGGCCCAGGAGGTGGTACTCCTGAGAGAGCACACAGAGACGGAGACAGAGAGGATATTGCTACAATTTGTTCTTTGCAGAGGACTTTTTTTAGTGTGACATGTCAGTTTAAAATTACCTGGAGCTACAGGTAAAGCAGTAAAGCAAGTGTAGTAATCAACATTTCAGATTACGAAACAATAAAAAGAGAGAATATTATGAATTCAAAACATTTTAAAGACTTTAAGAATCCTGCTGACAACCTCTAACACACACGACCACGATGACTTTGTTTCTTAGTTCCAGTTTGCTCCTGTGCCTGTACTCCTGTCTGCTTTATACACACCGACTATGGATAGGTTAGGTCATACAACCCTGTTTAAAATAATTAAAACTATCACTTTAAGCTCTCAAATGTCAGAAGATGAACCGTAGTCATTATATGTGCAATAAGACATTTTATAAAATTCAAAATCTGGTTTGAAAACAGAGCTAGAAATCTAGGTTTGTGGCCAAATTAAACTCACCAATCAAATAGGTTCGTCAACAAATAACCATACAGCTGAGTAAATTAGAGCAGAGGTTGAAAGGATGAAGTAAAACACATTAAATGAAGGCCAAAGGGCAGCAAGGGGGTTTAGGTATTCCGTGATTTCGTCAAACACTCCCCTTATAAAGACATCGATTTACCAATTCAACATGTGGACACTGTGGACCTGTCTGAACTTCTGAATACCTTTCACCTCATTTTGTAAAGGAGAGCTGCACGTTGGGTATCACTGAATTGCATAATACACCAGGCATTGATTTTGAGAGAGTAATGCTCACAAATTACATGAAATGAATCAAAATAAAATCCTATAAAAACATTTATCTAGTGGTCATAAAATGTTACTACCTCGCCTCTGTAATGCACTTTGAATTGCCTTGCAATAAACTTGCCTTGCAATACACCAAGTCTCACCTGAATATTGCTGCTGCAACTGTTGAGGGTTGCAAGGGGACGGCGACTGTGTGATCTGATACTGCTCAGAGCTGGGAGGCTGCAGGTAACCTACTGAGGGGCTGCAGGATCACACACATACAACATGAATGCACAGGGAAGCAGGTTCACACACATAGGAGGTTAGATACCCACACAAATCAGCTAAATACTAAAGAAATCCTTTATATCATATACGTTTTATTGTTTGTAATGATTTTGAAATCCTTGCCAACTTGTGGTTTGTATGAATGTGATGTATTCAGACGTACCTTGTGCTATTCTGCTGTGTGGGTGTGATAACACTGTAGTAGACAGGCATGGGCCCCTGGACAGACTGGCTAACTGGCACCATCACCTGCTGCTGGTACTGCTGCTGCACCACCTGCTGATTCTCATTCCCCACCGGTACCTGCAAAAATGTTAATGGCAACTTAACTATGAACTGAAGTTTCTTACCAACGGCAATAAAACTGTTTCTATATCCTTTGTTAATATTGTCCGGGAGCTAAAACGGTCCATACCTGATATGATGGCATCTGTGGGTATTGAACCATTATGCTTTGCATTTGTCCTCCCATGCCTGCCCTCTGGGAGTTGAGCAGACCAGGGTTTTGGGGCTGCTGCACGCCCATCATGCCCTGGTAACTCGGCTGCTGGCTCGGCATCATGGTCTGGAGACCTGATGGCAACAGACGGTTTGAAGGAGAGAAATTAAGAGTAGTGTAATAAAGGAAGAGTACAGTACAAGAGAGGAGAAGAAAAGAAGAAAGGTAGTCAGGCTTTTGTCTTTGAGGGAATAAAATAATAAAAAAAATCACTGTACAGGACACTAAGTCTTCTTCTGACCAGACAGATTGTTCAGCATTTTGTAATTGGTTTCAATGAGAGCAGGGTTTCCCGCAGCGCTTTCCTGTTAAGGCGGCCGCCTTAACAACAAAGGGCTGCCGCCTAAACTAACGTCTTAAAAAAAAAAAGAAAAAGGAAAAAAAAAATCCATATACTAGCATTATTCGCCGCAGTGTTTCCCCTACCATTGTACAGGCCGGGCAGGGCCTCCAGGCATAGGCGTAATTTATGGGGGGGATGGGTGGGTTGCAACCCACCCAATAATCCAAACCAGCCACCACAACCCACCCAATTTGATATCATAATTATTGATATTGAATGTTAAGCATTATAATCACAACAGTGTGGTAGATTTTCTCAATTTACCAGTAAAAAATAGTGACGTTTGTCTGTGCCCCCTCCCGCTCTGAGATTTGGTTTCGCCCACCTTGCCGGACCTGCGCTTCTCTACTGTCTCTCCGGTCTCTCCCCGCATCAGCGGTGGTTTGAAGAAAGCACGCGAAAAAAAGCAAAAGAATAAAAGTATCTTCCCAACAGGAGGTAGCTACTGCTAGGGCTCCAGTGCCACCTCTCACGAGTCAAATCATGTTACTGAACAAAAGTTAGTTTGCCCCCCCCCCCCCCCCCAGCCGGCGAGTTCAACAGTGCGTGTGCGTATAGCCCCGTTCACATACGCCACTACTCGCCACTCGCTTTCTCGCTGAATTCTACTCGCTGGCAAAAAAAAATTCACTGCCGCCGGCGACTTCAAACGGCAACTATCTGTGGAACTCTCTGTTGACGTCAACTGTCGATCATCTCTATTCTACATTGTGATTGGTACTCGCTTCACTCACATCGCAGAAAGTTAAAATAATTTGATCTCCGATCGACCACATCGCATCGCCTGTCCTGACCACATTCCACTAGAACACATTCACATTCATTGACAGCTGTCTCTCAGAGATGGGCGAGTGGCGACGTATGTGAACGAGGCTTTAGTCAAAACCAAAACACCAAGGAAGGCTGAGGAATAGTCACCCACTTATATTATTATTATTATTATTATTATTATTATAATAAACAAATAGTTTAATTTAGTCATTTTTGTTTTCATCTTTTCTTGAATGCTTAAACTCATCAACCCCATTTAGTATGTCAACATTTGTATCAGTACCAGCAGTTTGTAAGAAATTGGTCAGTAATTGATATGTCATATTTTGTTTCTCAGAGTTCACCAAATTGATGCATTAAAATGAAATTATTTTAGGTAGATATGGTCGGGGGATTGCGATCCTGTAGGGGGGTCCGGCATGCCCCCGGACCCCCCTACAGGATCGCAATCCCCCGACCATAGTCTCCAAAGATATATATATATACACCTGCTTCATAGGCGGAAATCTCAACCCCCCCAATGTTCAACTCAAAGTTACGCCCTTGCCTCCAGGCCAAAAAGAAATTAATATATGCCAAAAATAAGCCACCTATCAATTCATTCATAAATCAATAATCATTTACATGGGGGGGAAACACCCCCTGTGGGGGGAGGATTGTTTTTGATAAGCTGTGGAACTCTGAGTTAACCTATTTCTACCTGAATTTCTATGAACTATTAAGCTGTTGAGTAAACCCATAACTTATATTTTACTTCATAAAATAAGACATGCACTCATATGTCGTAGTGTTTTACAGTATCTGTAGCTATTAATGTGATGCTCGACAAAACTTTCAGCAAAAACAAAACAAAATGTCTGGACAACCTATACTTTTTAAACACTGTAAGCCAAACAGCTTTCATACCAATCAAGTTTGAAGTATTTTTAAATTTAAATATCCAAAATCACAAAACTCGTGTTTCAAACCTGGCAGCAGCCATGGATTTTATGTAAAGTCACACTGACTGCAATGTTCATGATGGATCAGGCAGGCAGAAGCCAGAGTCCAGTCAGGCCGTCAACAATGTCTGTGTCTCACTTACTGTACAAACACACAGTCACCCTGTCCTTGGCAGACCCAAATTAAAGTGGTTGAGGGTTTTCCATGAAAAAAAGGAAAGTGCTCTATTTTGGTCCAAGCATATTTGACTTGGCGTGAGTTCAATGCAGGGACAAGGTTGTGACTAAAAAGCAACCTTTCACCTGGTAGACTTAAAACTGCATATGACTTAGCAGTTCTTTGCCGACGGAGAGAACATAATACAATTATAAAATCAAGTGGGCTGCATCTGTGTACTGACTTGGATAAATATTTGGATGGTGCTCCTCATGTAAAATAAATAAAATCATAGATAAATCTCTTCTGATTTCTTTAAACACATAAAGACCATGGGCCTCATTTATCAATCTTGCGTGAAAACGGGCGCAGATCTGAGCGCAGATTTGGTCTTACGACAGGACACACGTGCGATTTATGAAACGTTCGTATCTGACCAATCCCAGCGTACGAATGAGCGGGCCTTGATAAATGCGGCGGCTGAATTCGATCGTCATTAACATGTTACGCCCATAAATATTCCTGTTTCGGAGGCCTCGCCCACTGAGGTCAAACATGGAGAGACGAAACATGGGTAAGAAAAGAAACTTTTCTGACACGGAGATCGGCATCCTGACATCGGAGGTGGAACACAACAAGACAGTGCTTTTTGGCAGCCTGGAGGGTGGCATAAAAGGGGCTCACAAAAACGCTGTCTGGAAAAAGATAACGGAGGCAGTAAACAGCGTTGCCGCAGAGGAACGGACTCCAGCTGAGGTTTGAATATAATTCTCAATAGCTTAACCCATGCCTAACAACTTAAATGAATCTTTTCATCCGCAGCCTAAAAGCTTATGTCTGTTAACTGATCAAAACAATTCTTTACATTTAGGTCAAGAAAAAATGGTCGGATATGAAGCTGGCCACCAAGAAACGCGTTGCTGCGTTTAAACATCGCAGCATCAGGCAGACTGGAGGAGGCCAAACAGACTCCAGCCTGATCTTGACGGGGACGGAGGAAAAAATTGCCTCCTTAATTGGGTCGGAGTCGATCTGTGGCATAAGTGGTGGAGGTGACACAGAGATCCCTGCGGTCCCTGAAAACGCGCTCACGTCTGACACGCGCGTATTGTTCCTCCAAAATAAGCAAGTCTGCCATCATCAAGACTTGATAACTGTCAAAGCATCTGTTTAAATAGGGGAATGAATAAACATCTGACCAACCACAGTGGAACGATGATTATCTCAACAGGTGCTTTCATTTTTGTTCCAGTTCTGTCACACCCATCGGACAAAAACAAAAACAATTACACATTTTTGCCTTTAGTTAATTTGCAAACACACATTTCTGCTTGTATTTATGATTCTTTCACATTTTAATGTGTAATAATTAGTTGTCATCTAAGGCTATTTATCCCATTGTTTAATTTTTTGAAAGTGGTATCAGTAAAAACATGGGCTTTAAAAGAAATGTTTTCGTTTTAATAATCCGTTTTGATCTGTTCTAAATATGTGACTGCTTATGCTTAATGACAGCTGAGGTTTGTTCATTATTTTACGCCAGATTTTGCTGTGCTGCACCGCAAATCCACAGACTCGAATTTGCGTACACGAGCTCAGACCTGACGTGAGATCTGATCGCAGCTTCCGCTTACGTCCAAATTGATAAATGCCGAAGTTTGCGTGGAAATGATCGTACGCACGGTTTTCGGTCGTACGTTCGTTTGATAAATGAGGCCCCATGTGTGCACAAGTCTTTATGTAGTTATCCATTTGAATCCAATCGGTAGTGAATTGAGGTAGAGTTGACGATGGTGCAGCGTAACACAATGTACTGACCTGACTGCTGTGTGGGCTGAGGCATGGGTTGTGTGCGCTGGGCGGGATAAGACACCTGGTGGGACATGGGCTGGGGCACACGGTACTGCTGGCCTGAGCTGGGATACTGACCAGGAGGGTAGTATGACACCTGTATCTGCAGAGAAACAACACCACCAATATTTAAAGATGAATTACAAAACACCACAAAAGATTAGAGACGAATAACTGTTGATGAATCAAAGATTTGTAGTCTTCAACCTCACAAATGGCACAGAGACAATACCAGCCAACGGCATCCCATATTTTCATGATATTAAGAAGACATCATTACTTTATGTATTATCAGCAATTGCCAAATACTTCTCATCTCATAACTCGGTTGAAGCACAGTAAACCTGTGATAAATTTCCTCCTGGCCACTTGGGGGCAGCAGAAGCAGTGATATGGCCAACTTGTTAGCAAACAGTTTGCCATTTACACAAGCAGCAGGTGCCTCGTACCAACAGTAGCATTCAAGTGTATTGACATATCCTCATGCATCTGTCCACCTGATGATTTTAACTCCATGTATTATATTACCTTTGTCTCCACAAACTTCTCAGGGAAATAGCTGCACTATGTTTATCAGCAACTTTCTATGTCTTAACGTACAATATGAGACTGTGACAGTGAATCCAGTTGGACTTTTGGACATTTTAAGTGTTGCACATAAGAGAAGTAATATAATTAATTGTTAAGTCAATTCTGTGCTTCCTTGTCAGTGTTCAAAACATCAACATTGATATGTAAAAAGAACAACGTTCAATAGAAACCATCTAACGACGTCCAAACATCCAACGTGTCGAATGTTGAAGCTTGAACAACTTGTAGCTTATACAACTGGGCTAAATGTAGCATGCAGAAATTCAAAATGAGACATCAAATGGACAAACGGAGAGGAAGTTGAATGCTTGGAGGATCGATAGTTCCTTCCTCCGCCTCCATCTGCATACATGACAACATTCAGCTCATCGAGAGGCTGCAGCGGTGTCAATATTTGCACTCCTGTTACACTGTCGACCACCCACACACACGCAACACAGAGCATCTTCCTCTCCCAGACGATGTTGTTTATACAAGTGTGGAAATCTGAGAGCGAGGATATATAATAGGAAGGTGTGTAAGGTGATAAAATGCACGGAAAGTCGCCGTCTCTATAGGGCAGAGCTTGGAACTACAAAATAAAAGCAGAGAAAATGAAAGCTATGAAAAAAAAACAACTTCATTTACCGCCTTGTGCTTATATGCTTTTAGACAGACAGTCAAGTTACATTTTACATTAATGTCATCAATTCATCAATTGATCCTGTTTGACCTCACAAAAGATGTTTTTGGCCATACGCCAATTAGGGCACTTTCTTACAAATGTCAAAGTGACTCTGTCCTTTGACCTCAAAGTGACCCTGTCCTTTGACCTCACACCAAACTCTTATCAGTTCAACTTTGGGTTCAAGAGGAAATTCTCTCCAGGCGTTCCCGTGACAGCGAGCTGTCCGAGTAATGTTAAATGTGTGCCTAATTCCAGTAAATCGCCTCCTTTCCATCACAGATACTGTGAAACATTCACATTGACCCTGTAACAGTGAACTTTTGTTTGTATGCTCTAATTGACAAGCCGCTTTAAGGAGATACTACTCACCCCAAGATTCCCTTCATATCAACACAAAACTATTACCATTTTTAAAAAGTTATTTAGTCATTTTGGCTATTAAAGCTCTACTAAACAGACTGCCTTCCTTTACAGCTTTGCCACAGAACAACATTAGGCCTAATGTCTCCCACAGGGTGTTTAATGGCCAGGTCAATTTAGTTCCCTCTGCTCAAATGAATTATAATAACTACTTTGTGGATTCAAGCAGAAGCCTGAGGGAGGGAAGGAAAGAGTGTGAGTGACAGGGAGTGAGAGAACTCATTCTTGTCACCGCCTCTGCAGTTGGAAGAATGTGACAGGCGAGCCGACTGACTGAGGCCGAGCTTGTGGAGGTGACACACGGCTTTTTGGGCGCAAGGACCAAACTCCCCCACTGGGTGAATCCTGCTTGCTTCACAGGAATCACATCCCTGTTATGTCACACCCGACTTCTACAAAAAAAAGAAGCTCTTTTCAATTTGTAATATTTATGGTTTTTACAGTGAGATGTTATTTTATGTGTTGGTAAATTATCCTACAAAAGGACTACATGATATGAGAAGAGTAATAAGTGTATATTATTATAATAAATGGCTAATCTGTTGTAAAAGGGTATGTTGGTGCACAGCAGCTCAGTCAGACATGCAAAAGCCTAAAATGTGTCTCAGGACATTCATTACAAATCTATACATTCGAAGAATGAAATGTCCAAAAATACAATGAAGGCATCTTTACTTGGGTGTCAAACAATTATTTCTAGGGATGACCTGATCAGACCTCAAAGATCGGTACCAGGACTGATGCTGGTCTTTTTTTAACTGATCTCTGTCAGCTATATTGAGCCTGATCGGAACCTTCGATTTACGTGAGCTGCTGTTACTGGCAAAGCTTTGATTCACAGCAACGCAACGAGTGCAGCCACTTCTCCGTTTTTGCCTGAGGAGCTGTGTGCGTGTGTGTGTGTGTGAGTGTGTGAGAGAGTGTGTGTGTGTGTGTGTGTGTGTGTGTGTGTGTGAGAGAACAGGGGCCGAGATCCGACCCGCAGCCAAACACCACATAAGATAAATGACAGCAAAATGCAGGATGTGACTGTTCATGTATGTCAATTAACTAGTGGACAGCATCCACCTCCACGATGCCACTGCCAAGTCCAACAAAAGGAACACAAACAAAAAGCCAATAACAATAATTTATCAATGTAGACAAAGAAAGTAAGCACTCAACAGAATAGTTCATTCAAGTAACTCAGCCAAAGGCTGCACCGAAGAAAAAAAAACACTTAAAAAAGGGAGAGAGAAATTCCCTCGAGACAGTGAAAAGGATTAAAAGATTACAGTGAGCATGCAAAAGCAATGCAGAAATATTCACTGCTGGATTTATAATAATGATAATATGTATAATTTAATAACTTTAATGTGCGTGAAGTGTGAATTTTGTAGCTGTAACCGAAACAGAAAAGGACTACCTGAAGTATCGGATCTGGACAATACTGAATGACAGGACATTTCTCACAGTGCTGTACTTAATTATTATTATAATTATTCAGAAATTACAGATGTTCGAAATAAAGCAATGCCATTTTTTTACAGTGGAGAGAAGGACTGAGACCGAGAATTTACACACTGGCTAGCCTTCTCTTTCATCAACAGATGTATACATTAATGCTCTTAATATGAGGTGTAATGAACATGTATTACAACCTGTGGAGAATGACATACCTGCTGAGGTGGAGGGGGCTGCATGTAGCCTTGTGGGGGCGGCGGGGCTTGCATGACGGGCTGGGATGGAGGAGGAGGTGGAGGCGGAGGATGGGCGGCAGGCTGATAGCCAGACGGAGGCGGCATAGGCTGACCGGGGGTAGCCATGATGTAGCTGGTCTGAGGAGGGGGGTGCTGGGACAGCACAGTGGGAGGAGCCTGATACATGGGCGGCTCTGGGTTCTCACTCGAGCCCTGCCGACTCAGCGTCATCTGGGTGAATTGGGGTGCCAGCTCTTCTCCCTGTGAGGGAGGAGAATGACGTCACTGGTGTCACTTTGAGTTTATGGTTCAAACGCATAGAATCATATTATGTCCAAACACAAAAAGGTGCTTCAATATAAAATCCTTGGCGGACCAAAAAACTTTTTTCCCTCATCAAAAAAGGAAACACAAAATGCATATACCATTGCAATTACTAGAATAAAGCAACATAAGCACTCATACAGTATAAAAAGGCACATGTGCTTGAGTTTAAGTACATGCAGACATGAACAAGGATAGAAAACGCTTCATCTTGCCTCGAGTCAAAACACTACCCGATTAGTCCAGAGAGCACAGATTCATGATAAATACACGATTGTGGTTAAATAACTAACAAATGTGAATCAATACAGGACATGAGAGCGAAAGAGCAATAGCTAAATATGAAGTGTGAGGGTGTCAGTATTGCAGTCTAAAAAAATAATGAATGTTTGAAGAAGAAGCACAAAGGTGTCAGTACCATTGTGTACTGCTGGGGAGGAGAAACTGGCAGGAGAACCTGGGGGCAGGAAGGGCTGGAGTAGGAGACAGGCTGAGAGGGCTGAAGAGATGCCACGGGCTACACACCCCACCAGGAAGGGGGAGGGGCGAGAGAGGCAGAGAAGAGAGGGAGAGAGAGCGAGAGGAGCAAGCCAGTGAGAGGGCGTGTGTCAGAAGCAGGTGGATAGAAGGAAATAAAGAGAAATAGGAAAGATGTGGGTTAGTTGAGGAAAAGTTGTTTAATGAACAGATGGATAGAAATGGAAATCACATTAGTATCTTAATATATCATTTAGAGCAGGAAGGTGGACATGTGATTACTACAGATGTTCTACTGAACACCAAAGTAACTGGTTGACACAGAGGCATGTAGAGGAGCTTCATACCTGAGCAATCATGTGGTTTGCCATGGGATGTTGCTGTGGGGTGGGCAGCAGGGCGGTCTGAGGCTGGACCTGGGGCTGCGGCTGTTGTGATGGGCAGGGAAGTAGGCTACGGCTCGACTGGGACGCTGCAGGTGGGGGACACACATCAGGACTGACTAGGGGCAGGCCTAGTGGTGTAGAAGAAGACACAAAACCCACAGAAACTTCCATATAAAAATAATTTGGTCTTACAAAAAGAAAAGTTCTGTAGGGGGCCATTCATGTGCCTGTGGTTTTTTTTTCTTCTATTAAGCTCTTCTTAAAACAACAAAATGTGAGTTTTTGCTGGACCACTAGAGGGCAAACTCAAGTCAACATTCCAGCAAGAGGTGAAGCCTTTCTCTGGTTTAAATGCTTTGGGCCTGGGTTCAATTATTGTGCCAAGTAATTCCTGTTTTTTAACCTGCGGCAAATATCTAATAAGAATACGTTTCTATCTGGAAATCATATATGAAAAATATGGGGTTGCTTCATATTCAAAGAATTAAGTACTACTTTCTTTGTCAATGGAGATTACTGGTTTACCAACAGCTCCTACAGAGTGTTGCATTATGGCTAGTTTGCAGCATTAATATTGCTATGACCTACAGGAGTTTCTGACGGCATGCGTAACGGAGGAAATACATCCATGAGTCAAAGAGAAAAGAGCGTCTCCTGACGTCTGACTACTGCAGAAACAGCAAGGACACAATCGTCTGTCAAGCAGCCAAGAATGACAGTGTCAAGGAATTACAAAACAAAGCTCAAAAAGAAAACGCCAACAGCTAAAAGGAAATCATTGACTGCCTCTAAGGACCCGACAGTAGAGGGTTTGTACTTCACATAAGCTCATGCTGGCATAGATGACATACACCAGAAAGACCCCAATGTTGTTTTTTTTGATAAACTTTCCTCCATAGTCCTTACCAGAGCGAGAGCCCTTGCAGCTCCCCTGTGAGCCTTTGTTGCTGCCAAGGCTATCGCCTCTGGTAAGGATGGAGATGCCAGAGAAGCTGCTAGCCTTAGTGACGGGCGGCCGGAGGGTGCGGTTGGAGCTGTCCGAGTCGGTGCTGCTCCAGGGTCTTGGCTCCAGGCACTTCATGTCACTGTCTGTGCTGCTTTGACGACTGCTGGATGCCCGGCTGGAGCTCTCGCGGTTCCCTCTGAGAGAAGACGGAACAGGGAGGACAAGGAGAGAGGTGATATCAATGGGATGAAATGGGGATGGGTGCAGGAGAGGGGGGAAGAGAGTTGGAAGGAGTGTTAAAAAGCAAGGAGAGTTAAGAGGTAGCAAGTGAGAATTGTGTTAAGAGCATGGGGAATATATAGAGGGGAAGGGGTGCACATGGGTGGATTTGAAGCACAGAAGGATGTAGGTGGAAACAAACAGAAGGGCAGTCAGAGGCAAAATAGGATAGAGGGGAGAGCAGAGGCAGAAGAACACAGTATGGTTATCAACAGGTAGAGAAGACACAGGGTGACAGGCTTCATTTAGGATGGGGCATTCAACACCGATGCATGTTGTCTGGTTTAGTGAAACCACAATACGGAAATCAGGCAACAAACCACCAAACAATATTATTTCAGAAGATTCTAAACATACGACACACATACACACACATTCACACACTTACAAACCCATTCACATAGGAAAACATACATGCAGGGGACAAAAGATGCTCCAGACAACCAACACTGGGGCATAACAGTGACACCAGATGAGACAAACGTCCATGAATTCACAACAGAGACGACATTCACATGACGGATTTTACAGAATGAGACCTTGCATACATACGGGTTACACATTTGAATACAGATAAATAGAACTGTAACACATGCACTTTAAATATGTTGTACTGGAAGACAAGAAATGACTAACATACACCTGTACACACACACCCACACCCACACACTCACCTACACACACACACACACACACCGGTTCAACAGTATGGTTCTTTAAACTACATTGCTGTATACACACATTGTGTTGTTGTGATGCTGTCACCCTGGATAAGGGTAGCTGCCAAGAAAACCAATGATCACACTGTAAGCGTAACCACCACTCTAGGGAAACCCCTCCATCAAAGGTGAATGGTCGGGTCTGTCAGCATCAAGTAGAATATTGTTCCATTTGAACATATCTTAATTTACACATTTAAATTAAAAAAAAAGAAAAAAAAAGGAAAATATGCATTAAATGTATAATATGCAGTCAGATTGTCAGTAGCTGCCCTCTCCGGCTCAATGTCCAAACAAGAGCGATAGAAATAGAGCAGCAGTGTTCGATCGAACTGGGGAGTGAATGTCGAGAGGGCCCAGCATTACTGAGAACAAAGCCATAAATCAGAAGAATAAAATGTTATTTTCTGATTGTTTCAAGGTGGTTACGAACTAAAGGACGAATAAACACATCCACACCTCCTCCCAGAGGAAAGGTGCTGGATTTTGAATGAATACAGCCCAAGACACGCCACATCCTGCCACGGCCCTTAAAGCCTGTGAGCTTTGGCATGCGAGGGTTGTGACAAAGTGGTGGGTGACCTGCGAAATAAAAACAGGTTTCACACCCTGCTTAGTGGCGGGGGGCTACACTCCCACATGCGGTCCAAATGCTCTTTACCGACTCCCAGGAGAGTCCCGGACAAAGTAAAAGAAGAAGACAATAGAAAATAACGAGGATTGAGAGGGATTGTTTTTGTATTAACGCCATACATCGTATTTAAGAAATTGTTGCATATTATACCTTCAACGTAAATAAAACGGAATGAACAGCCACTCTTACATTGCCGACCGCAGAGTGAAAAAACAGCAAAGCAAACACTTGCTTTTCTTCCTCCCTCTTAGAACTGTGAGAGGGCTATGGACAGAGTATGTCTGTACGGAGGGAACAAGAGTAAAATTAATTGAAAACATGTAAGGCTGATGATAGTGGGAATCTCCATGACGAGAACGGGGATGTGGTATGGGTTGTAAAACCCGAGCGATAGTGAGTGGTGTTTGAAGGTGGCTGTGGCGGATAAATATTTCAGAGAGACTGTAATTAATGGAGGATCTATTTTGAGCCCTCTCTCTGCACAGCCTATTTTAAGGGAAGGGTGGGTGCTCTGCCGTTCCCTGTAAAAGGGAGGCGCACACTTGTTCGCTTCACTCTGCAGACAAAGATGAGAGCAGGATGAGCGGGAGGAGGAAGAGGAGGAGGGATTCTGCTGGTGATCACATGATCTTTCATCTCCACTCTCTCTGCTCACGACAGCATTCCCCATTACACGCATAAACAGGGGAAGCTGGGCTGTTGTTATGTGCTTCCATCACTCAGTCTTTATTAGACTGAGAAATTAACCCACACCTCACAAAAGTTTTGGTTCATTTCAGTGAAGTCTGCTGTTCTCTAGAGGTTAATGTCTAATATCCTTTTTGAATGCTGGGCTTGGTATACTAAGCTTATCATTTATTTTTAGATGAAATATAAAAAAGTAAAAAAACAAAACAAACATAAATCATTAATGCCATATAACTATTGCATGTCAACCTCTAATTAAATTTCTACAAGCAGAACAAATAAATAATGATGACAAACGAATTGAAGAAATAGTCACCAAATGATTGGATGATTAAACAGTCAAACAAACAAAAAAATGAAAGTCTTAGAACGACACGTATTTATTTATAAAGCTAAAGCAAAGAGGGAAAAATAGGTGCTATGGGAATTTGTGATGAACATTTTTCATTGTCTGATCATTAATTAACCAAAAGCTGCATCAGTTAATCAAGTCAACATAATTGGTTAATCAAGAAATCAGTCAGAGGATTAATTAACAATGAAAATATCTGCGGTGCTGCACCCCTTTTGCAGGGTAAAGAAAAGACAGTTAGATATTGCTCACAGTCTCGATTTTCTTATTTTCTTTTTCCCAGCACTACTGCATCTATGTACTGCTTACATCTTTTATGTGCTATGCAACAGGCGACATGTTACAAGAAACAAGAAATTACAAGACTAAGTCAACCACAAAACAAACAGGTTATTGTGGAAACAATGCAGTTACTTGAGGTAATAAATGTAGTTTAGGGTGCATGGGTGGAAGGGTAAGTAGGTCAATCAGTTCCCAGTGAAACCACAAAGCAGCCATGCATGGGCCATGGGAAGCCCCACGGTGCAGTGCTGTAATAGCCATCAATCAGCCGACTATGCCAAGCAAGGATATAAAACCACCACAAGTCACCACTATCATCACCAAAACCACTTTCAAAGAATGGGCATGGCAACACACAAGTCAGAGTCAGCAGCACCCCAATACCTAAAGATCTGCCTCCTCTTTTGAGAGCTAGAGCAGTAGCCCTCAGTGGAAAGTCTGTTGGGGTTAACATTAGGAGAAAATGCTAGGGTTACAGGACTGGATTGGAGAACAGGATGTGGGGGGGTTTAGGGGGAGGGGTGAGATAAGGAGGGATGAGATGGAGAGGTAGGCACAGTGCAGAACTTTTACCCCTGCGAAGAAGGAAAAAAAGAAAACGCACACAAGGCAGAAATTTGACTGTTGGAATCCCCTTATGTCTTAATCGTTCAACCTCAATGGCCAGTGTGCCTGGAGATGGAGGCTTAGCTAACTTATTTCTATTTGTTCCACTACCTACAAATCTGTCTCAAAGACAGTCTGTCCCTCACTGTCCAGCATAAAACATCTCCTGAGAGAAGCTCCAGCAAATGCATATTGATCATTTGCTTGGCAATAAAAAGGATTAAACCTTTTGTAGACGCTGCATTAATGTAAGTGCTCAGATTGGTGGAAAAAACAAAACGACAATATATAAAATGTGTTATGTTTATCGGTCTACAGTCATCCGTCAGCATAACTGAAACCTAACAAGCAAACTTTAACTGTAAGATGAAGGGTGGAAACCAGGGAGTCTTATAAATTGTGCACATTAGAGTCTCCAGTGGGATGAATCATCTTACCTGTTGTCGTTTATGTATCCATTTTGAGAGGACTGCAAAAAAAAGGACACCTGCACATTATGAAATGCTTCGTTCATTCATATGACCAACAATGTGTGCATATCAATCCTCAGAGTTTCTAAGTTTTACATGTATCTAGCATGTGATGCAACTTAAAGCAGTGGTTTTCCATGAGACGATTACCAGCGAGGGAAATAATACCGAACAGTTTTACCTCTTTAGGCCTCTAAAACATATGAATATCTGACAGTCAGAGGATAAAAAACACTTTTCAAATTAACTGCTCACAACTCACAGACCTGCATCCTGTGATGAAGTTCATATTAACAGGTCACAAGCTAAACAAGCTTGGAACCATTGACTCGAGATATAAAAATGAACACATCTGACTACACAGCTTTTCTTGTCGGATTAAGAAAAACTAACTTCTCACACATCTATTGAGAGAGAAATGGATTCTTAATGTTAATCTGTCTGTTTGTTAACCTATTCAGGTCCAATACTTACTTCTCGGGCAAAGATCCGGTCTCGTACCCGCTGATACTCCTCCTCTCGTTCTTCAATAGACTTGCTACGTCTCCCATCCTGCAGCGGCACACGGATCTAACATTTGGGAAATTATCAAATTGGGGCAAAAATGTTACAGTTGCAGTCTTACATGCCCTTATAACAAATATATGCTGAAGTAAATATGTGTGGCCACAACCTGCTATAAACATACGTTGCAACAAGTCATGTGATAACAGTAGCATGCGAGAGAGAGCAGCTGTTCGCCGTCAAAACAAAACAACACAATGGAAATTGTCCAAAAGAAGTGTTTCGAGGGGCGTCATCAGCGTGGGAAGGTTTAACACCACAAACATGATAGAACAAAGGAAAATGACAAATATATACAAGAATTAGGCGCCAAAGAGAAGTGTCAATGCCTCAAGCAAACATTGTTGGAATGAAGAAGTGTGAGAAACTACCATTACATGTCAGTACAAGTAAAAAGGTATTAACTGTCTTTTGAAATCAATACAAATTGTTGCAGTTAATTAATTTTAGCTGACATACGGATTTTAGTCTGACCACACGGTCAAGTTTTGCATCGCACTTTGAAAACTGCGTGTCATTTTGAGAGACAGCACGAAGTTAATGCATACAAATTGCCTATTAATAGTTTAGTTCAGTCTGTTGGTGATGACGGTATTGGAAATGAATTTAGTGGTATCACACCACCTCCAAATCTAAATGTATCAAACAATTTCCCAAAAGGAAGCATGAGATGCCCAATCAGCATAATATCTGAACAAGACTTAAACACAACCTAAAAGTGGGGACTTTGTTTCCGCCAGTATTATCTAAAAATAGCACCACCCCAAGTCTCCGTTCTCATTCCAATTTTCATCTCGGTTGGAAAGGATGCTGTTTAACACCCACCTGTGCAACTAGAATAATACAGTAATTACCGTTCAAACTCAGGATGCTTATAAACATAGTTACCAGGGATAAATGAATTAAGACTCTTAAGTTCTGTATATTTATTTTAAATGATGAAGAGTTTTTTTAATTATTAATAACAAATGATATGGCTGGGTCAAGATGATGCTGCAGCACCACTACTCACATCTGTGAGTGTTTAATTCACAGCTCAGTTGGCATCAAAATTAGACATTGCTTGCTTTTCTCTGACATGGAAAAAGTAATTAACATTCCTCAAAAATTCTATCCCATTTTAGTGTATTTCTACAGTTTGACATTTTTAAAGTAATAGTTAAATGTCATGGTATACAATGCAGCCTACCTGATTATCATCCTTGTCCATGCTGGCATCATCTCTCTTCAGGATGAATTTCTTCTGGAAGTCCATGTTACGTTCATCCTTGATGTGTTCAGAGAACCTTTGTTCTGGGCTGCAGAAAGATAAGAGGACAGAAGTCACGCTTTTTATTAACATAATGAAAGAGTTAAATACATCAGAATAAATGTTTGAACAAGGTAACAGCAAAAACAAGCTTGTTTAACAGCAGATTCCACTGTGAATTTGGCAATGTAAGTGCTACTTAATCTGAATATCTTTGTTTGTCCACTTCTTAGTTTCATGATTTGCAGCTGTATGCCTAAAAATCCTCACACATTAACTAACTGTTCAAGTGCATCTGGACGCAGTTCACATTATCAACACCTCAACACAAACGCACATAAAAGTTTATAGCAGTGGGATTCTTCTGTTACCTTCATGCCGTGGTTTTCACAGCAATCTTAGCCACATGGGTTTGTTATTGCTTGTTCCCTTGAGGCCGTTTACATCACTTCTGGATCTAATTTCCTGATAATTGTACCTCCCTAAACCCCAATCAACACTATTACAATCCTGGCATCTGGACAACAGTGAATAATGCATTTATTTAACGGATTTAATGATTAGAATAAAGTAAATACATTCAATGCACACCTATATAAAAATATCGGGGGGAAAGGAGGAGGAGGCTTTTTGGGCTTGGCTGGCCAAGAGTCCCAGAGGTAACGTTTGGCCAGAAGGGCTGGGGCGGTTCCTGAAGTAAAAACCTGAATGAAAGAGGAGTTTTTGGGAGACTATGGAGAAGGACTTTGGGTTGGTCTTCAGGCAGTTCTGGCAAAATTCTCTGTTAGATGACTCAGAGAGGGTCAGCAGGACTCGCCTGAGGCTATGTTCAGCAGAGGAGAACTACGGACCCGGACTGGGGATACTGTAGAGCTGTCCGACAGACTGGTAGACTTGAAGGCATACAACTGTGGCCCTTGGGCAGCCCTGTGGGCAGTACTTTATGAATATATGGGGGTACCAGGGTCGGTTGGTCCTTGTATAAACATAGTGAGAGCTGTGTTCGTATACTCGGCACAAAATCAAACACGCTCCCATTGGGTATTGGATTCTTCCTGGGTTGTCCTTTATCACCAACCCTGTTTGTGATTTTCATTGACAGGATTTCAAGGCGCTGCCGGGTGGAAGAGTGTCAAGTTTGGGAATATCTATACAGCCCACTAGCCTGGAAACGTCTCGGGGTCCCCAGTGAGGAGCGAGCAAGCGTTGCTGGGAAGAGGGGCGTCTGGAATGCCCTCTTAAGCTTGCTGCGGCTGTGACCCGCCCCCGGATAAGTGGAGGAAAATGGACGGATGCAACATGATTAAGACTGCTGCTGCTGAAGTTCTGACCAAAGAAAGTACACTCACATGCGTGTGTTGCCCGTCTTATTGATGATGACAGCCTTGCCTGTCTGATCTACATTGTGGTCCATACCGAAGTAGGCAGCCACACGGTGCAGTAGCATACGGTGATAAGATGTCATCTGAGGAAACTTCTTATACTGATTACTGCAGCGGACACAAAAGACAAGAAGCGTATGTCAATTCAACATCGCACTATCAATTGCTTCAATCATTTTTTGTTGAATGCTTTAATGTCTATTCTCATTATGTGTTACTTTCTTTTCAGTATTTAAAATATTTTTTCTTATCTGTTATTTCTATGAACAAATGACAAATGGATTTGCCTTGAATGAGTGTGCCGAACACCAGGCTTTCTTAAAAAATGTAAAAAAAAAAAAAAAAAAAAAAATCTTTTCATAAAAAATTGCCTTCTAGATCTTTTCTAAAGAAAAGTGGTAAATACGTCAATTTTTTGTATTTATTCTGAGGGATAATTCATTTTACTCAATTGAGCACAAATCATAATACTTACAAAAATAACACTATTATGGTTACAGGGGAACAGAGTCCTAAGCCAAGGTCTGCCTCATAAATATAGACTACAACCTGCCATATTTAATGAATTACCAAAGAAATCTGTAAATAAAAAGGAATGGATGTAGATGGGCTAAATTTAAATAAGACAGAGCACTTATGAAGGCTGTGGCTTACTTGTCGTCATTAATGAACTCCAGGATATCTTGTTCTAGTTTGAGCAGCATCATTCGATCCCTGTTGGGCCGGGGGGTGGGGGGAAGAGAGAGAGAGCGAGAGAGAGAGCTTGTCAGTGACAAGAGTGCGGCAAGCATACCAACCAAAGATCAAAGGTGTGATGTATGGCAATAAATACTTGGCTCACTTCTATTACAATGTGAGCCTTCCTAAAATCTTTTTTAAACTACATTTTTATCAGACCTCCTTTAAGCTACTGGATGAAATCATCTTGCCATTTCTTGGGGGTATAAGATATTTTGTATTAACAATTTTTCTACAGACTCCTGCAGAGAAGAGAGGACTATTCGACGATATTATTACTCAGCTGCAAACGCAGCAACCCTCCTGCTAATCCAATACTCGCCCAAAGACAGAAACATAATGAAACCATTTTTGATTGTTCCCTTTCATCACTGCAGTACATGGTGCTTCAAGAATTGGCAGGTATTTTGCTAGTTAGTGCATCCAGTAGTTGGTTAGTCAGCCAAGTATTAACAAATATGTAAAAGACCAGATTAATTTAAATATATGATCAGCTCTATCCCAACTTATTGTTTGTCATATTGTTTTGCTTCGCTCCTGGTGTTACAGCTGGATGTCTTTGATCACAACATCATACCTGGGATTGTTTTTCAGTGTGTTGACCAGAAACTCATGAACGTCGATGCCTGTGGAGTCAGTGTATTCTTGACTGGAGTCTAACGGAGAGGAGGGAAATGTAAATAGGCAAGAGAAGGAAACGGTTGAGTGACTGGTTGGGTACGGTATATAGAGACGAGTGACACTTCAATGGGAGATAGAAAGAGCAAAGTCACAACGCTGCTAAGCATAGTTCCTAAAATGGCACTCAACACACCAGCAACGACATTCCAGGTTGTTCAGGGAGGATAAACATAAGAAGCAGAAACCAGCTTGCTGTTCTTCTATGCTTTCACACACACACACACACACACACACACACACACACACACACACACACACACACACACACACACACACACACACACACACACACACACACACACACACACACACACACACACACACACACACACACTCTCTCTCTCTCTCTCTCTCTTCAGGGGATCATTTCCACTATTTTCCACTACACGAGACAGTTGGGCGAACCATTTCATCTCTGCTGCTCTCAGAGTCTAATGATGCCTGAGGGCCTCTGCACAGAGAGGAAAGTGAGGTAGGTAATTATAAAAGGAAGAGGGAGGGATCCCATTAACTTCCAAAGAAATTAACTTGACATTATATTAGATTGGGTATTAATAAAACAGTGGACATGACATTAACATGCAACAGGCCCTGCGAAAACTTTTAAAATATGGGCTATTTTAAGTGACATTGTTAAACCAACCAGAATTTAACCACCAAAGGTACATCTTACCACGTGACAACATCTTCCGTGGAGTCTTGTCCTTCTTCTCCTTCTCTTCATTTTCATACTCGTCCTTTGAGGACTTCTCCTCTTCCTTGTCTGATGGACAGCTGATGTGAAGCTGGATGATATCCTGGGAAAAAAACACATTCCATTGATGAGAAAATGTGGTGTATTTTGAATTCTAATTTGATTTTGTTACTCTGGTACTGTTAATCCTACACATTCTCTAGTTGCAGGGGTTTGGAAAAAGGTTAGGGTAACAGTACCGACTCTGGAGGTCCATCGTTGGAGAACGGACCGGAGGACTCCTCACACACTGCCAGACTCCGTACTAGTTTCAGTTTGGCATTTGACTGAAAGAGAATCACACATATATTATCAGTTAGAATAAATACATTTTCTTTATGGCTTTTAAAATTAATCTGATCAGTTTATAAAGTTACAACTTAATAAGAGGATGGGAAGCTTCTATTGAAGGACCAAAGTATCTTATGAATATAATAATAAATGTAAATGTTTTTTATTTTTAAATCACATTTCTTCAAATTCTCATTCAGATCAGGATTTTTTGTTGGAAAATAAATAACACTATTAATCCTTATTTTTATGCATTTAGGTTGTGTTAGCTTGCTGCGTATTGCAGGTTCTAATGTTAAATTATATTATAAATAATACATGTATATAATAACTAGGGTGAGTGTGTTAAAACATAAAACCATGAATAATGACTGATAACAGAGTTCCCAGAGGAATAGAAGAGAAGCTGAATACGGACATGGAGAACACACAGAGCATCAATACAACGCAGATGATGAACATACTGTCCCTTTGCAGTTTACGTTCCAAAACGATGAAACACTGAAAACACGTCATCTAATCCCTTTAACAGGACGTATTAGTTGGAGCAGGGCAAGCACAGGATGTCACATTATAAAGCTATTCTCAAAACACACAGTCATTAGGTTGAACTGTCCATTTGTGACCAACCACTGCCTTGACACCTTTAAAAGATGCATACATATCTAAAAACAATAAACAATTAAGATGTGTTTATTTACTGAGCAAACCAACATGTCGTTATCATATTATAGTCTTCACCAACTGTCTGAAGTGGGTGGGTAAGTTCACGGACCTACTTTTAACCCTCTCATGGGACTAGGAATAAGGTTGTCCACTGTAGTTTAGAGGATTAGCACGTTAATAATGGAAAGTCATCTTATACAACAAGCTAGCAGTGGGTTATTTCAGGGAGCAGGAAAACAAGTTACAAATGACTTACCTTGGCCCTTTTCCTGCCATGGCTGTGATTAGGAGCCCGTTTCTGTAAGATATGTTTTTTCATTACTAATTCTAATAAGGTGAAGCATTAAATACACATGAAAAATCACCTGCTAGGGGTTTAACCATGTAATGCAGATTAAGCACGGATACACACATTTGTAATTGCTCCTAGCACACATTGTGTTTCCCACACTCGTGTTGTACCTCTGAATAAAACATTTCATGTAAGATGAATTAAATGTTAGATGATTTGGATGCGGGCTGCATGGTGGTGTAGTGGTTAGCACTCTCGCCTCACAGCAAGAGGGTCCCGGGTTCGATCCCCGGGTCGGGTTCCTTCTGTGTGGAGTTTGCATGTTCTCCCCGTGTAAGCGTGGGTTCTCTCCGGGTCCTCCAGCTTCCTCCCACAGTCCAAAGACATGCAGGATGGGGATAGGTTAATTGATGACTCTAAATTGCCCGTAGGTGTGAATGTGAGTGGGAATGGTTGTTTGTCTCTACATGTCGGCCCTGTGATAGACTGGCGTCCTGTCCAGGGTGTACCCTGCCTTCGCCCAATGACAGCTGGGATCGGCTCCAGCCCCCCGTGACCCTGAATACAGGATAAGCGGTAGAAAATGGATGGATGATTTGGGTGCGTAGCGAGAGAGAGGGCCCTCCAACAATGTGGACGGTGAAGAACAGGCCCTTGCAAGTGATCAACGGTAGTCGGAGCAATCGCCAATAGCCGATGATATTGAAATGTTATTAAAACATTAATAAGCTAAATTTAATTTGTCCCTCATAATTACTGAGCACCGCTACGCTCGCTGTGTGTGTTTGAGAGAGTCACAGCGAGACACATCACTGGCTCTTGCAACACAGTCACATGGGTGTACACACACACACACACACACACACACACACACACACACACACACACACACACACACACACACACACACACACACACACACACACACACACACACACAGGTTATAAATATAATTTAGAACTTATTTGAATGCAGAAGTTTTTGGGAAAAAAGATAAGATAAAAGAATCATTTCCAAAATGATTTTTAAAAACAGCATTTTCACTGCGGTCAATGACTATCTCCTCTCCTGAATGCACCGGTTTTAATGGGTCGGTCTAGCAGTCTGCCTGTGAACTTGCCTGCTCGAGTACAAGCAGATTCCCCTCACGGAGAAATAAAATCAATTATAAAAGTTGTTTTATTCCCATGTAGCCGTCATGAAAACTTTTTTGGAAGCTAAGGGAGTCGCTGTCTATTCAGGAGCTGCTGACAGACCAGCAGACGTTCATGGAAGACGGAGTCAGTATGGATTGGATGACAGTATTCACCGCTCACGACTCACTTCCAGTGGGGGTTCCCAGGTACAGAAGCACAAAGCAAGCAATAAAGGCAGCAGTGCCTACTGTTATCTGTGTCTGTCTACCACTAATGTCAAACTGCTGCACCGAACTCCATAATATTTTGGGAGGTCATTAATGGCTGCATGCTCAAGGACTTAGGATCACATTAGAGCACTGGTTGTTGCAGACACACCTATGCCCCTTTACCATCGAGGCATTTTGAGGGCCGATTAGGAGCCGGTGCCAAACCGCGAACCAGTTCTTCCTGTTTCCACAGACAAAGAACCGGCTCACTGTGCATTTGACAGATAGTGAGTACCACCAACTGTGAAGTTGGCCGATGCTTCTAGATTTCTCTAGAAGTGTGTCCTTATATTCAAAATAATCAAATCCCTATGTCTAACTAAGTCAGTTTCTACCAAAAAAGGTTGTGTGTGCATATAATTATATCGGAAGAACATGGCTTAACTGTGGTAGATGTTGTTTTGCTGCAGCACGGTTATTGCAGAGCATGTAAACACACTAATGTCCGGCCTTGAATTGGTTTTATTTAATTATTAAACAAACTAATTGTTGTAATACACACTGTAATGGTCCAAAAATTCCTACTAGCACTTTCAAATAACCATTTCCTCCCACCTGTGCATCCTGTGGGGAGCTGTCCTCAGGCTCCAGGCCCTCTCCTGTCCCTTCCTTGGTGCCCTGTGGTTGAGGGGAGGTCTTGCCTCGACTGCAGGGCTCAATGAGTGGCCCACTCTCTCCCTCCTGCTGGATGTCTGTTGTCAGGCTCACTGACATCTTCTTAGGGGAGGGGGAGAGGGTGGGAGTTGGGGAGGGGGTTGGGTGGAGAACCCAGGAGTGGCTGAGGAAAAAGAGGCAAGAATAAAGAGTGGAGTTAATGCTCTGACATTTTTAAACAACAAAAGGGCTGTAAATGAATAACATCATCTGACAATGAATGACCACTTAGAAAGCAGAGAAATTATTAGAAATTAGTATTACTGCGTCATCTACCTGTAGGTGGTACCAGATCTTTGCTGGACTCTGCAAAGTGAGTCTGGATGGGAACCACACAGAGGAAGATGAGGGGAACCCACTAAGGTAGGATACTTGAGTGGGCTGCAGCAGGGGGCGAAGCGCAGTCCATAGCAAGCCTTAGCCTTAGGGGTGGGGCTAAGAAGAAACAACACACAGGTGAGCAAAACGAGAAGCTGAAACTGTATATACAAAATGACAAAAAATGGGTCATCACTTCATCCATGAATCCAAGTGGATGTTAATGACAAAGTTGAAGAAATTCCCTCAAGGCATCTGATCAGTTCATCCTTGAGTCCAGGTTAACGTTTGGGCCAAATTAGAAGAATGGAACTGACAAGACACCCCCAAAAATATAAGGCCTCCAGCCACACCTGTCACCGCCTCACGGTTTATACTTTCTTCTTTTACATGCCACGGTGTTTTAGCAAAAGCCAGAAGTAAAGAGTATTGGGAGTTAAGATAATATTTGTACTTTCATTCATTTAGCTGGTATGATTGCAAAAGATACGCCTATAGTCAAGCAATATCACAAGACTATAAACATGCATAATGAGAAAAAGGCAGCCATATTTACAGCAATCAGGTGAACTGAAGAGGCAGCAGCTAGCCAGCCGGGCAAGGGGGAGGGACACACCAACAGGCCGGCCACCACCTCAGCGGTCCTCTGGGGCCTCTCTCTTTGCTCTCCCTCCAGCTCAGTGCAGCAGCATGGTGTGTCTTCCCGTTAGGAGCCCTGGACACCAAGAACAGAAGAGGAAGACACGAATGACGTCATGTTTCACACACTGAGTGACTCATCGCTGCTGCTGCTGTTTCTAGCAGGGGAGGGGGGGGACAAAGCAGCTGAAAGCTCAGAGCCTACTGGCACACAGAGCTGCAGATTTCTAAAGCGTGGGCAACACTCTTTATGAATGGGAAATGTGTTTTCTGAGAGAGACGACGCTCTGCGTTTTACCCCTAAAATTCATACGCAAAAGCAGTAAAATGTCAGAGCAAGAAGGTTCATTTGGCAAACCTGGCCGAGTGCAGCCAAAATGAATAGCTTTCAATTTTGGGGGGTTTGGTTGTTTACAAGCTGGATCTGCTTACATAAATCACTGAAATTAGATAATAAAGGAAACCGTTTCATTGGCAGCTGAACATACAATCAATGGACCTGGACCTGAACCCTTTGTTAGACAGAACTGTCTGAGAAGCACACAGATCTTTTCCATCAAGAAAAGCCTTCAGTATCAGTCTTTGCTCTTCTTCCAATTAAGAAATACTCTCCAGTTCTGTTATCATTGATGCTTTTGCTAACCAAAAAAAGGAAAGTCATTGTTGTCCTCCGGCTGCAAGCTCATGTTAATTCAACTTCCATTTAGAATCGTTCCTATATCTTCATGAACAAAAATTGTTTTTACTGCAATAATCCTATGCTTATCGTGACTGGGAATCTCTCATTCCCCCACTTACATCTTCTAATTTACATCTCTTAACCCATTTTCCGAAACACAACACAGAAACTGAAATAGCTTTGAGGTGAATTCTGGCTGTAAAGCACTAACTCTGATGTCTTAGGCCTTACAGCCATTAAAAAAAAAACACACAAACAGATGAATAACAATCCATCTGTCCTGAGGGTCAACAGCAGCATAAATGCTAAGTATGCATCAAATGCCATATGCATACAAGCATGCAATAGTGAGATGAAACGCAAGTGAGCACAAATTCAGGCATCATTCATGATCGTGATTGCCTGCATGCAGCATGGCTGAGTGCCATTCATGCATGTCCCTGCGCCTGTACTGCTGTGCTGTGCTGCAGGATAGAGGAGATGAGTGAACAATCTCGGCAGGGATTCCCAATGTGGGGGGACCCAGGCAATGCAAAAGCGTCATCAGCCGCAGCATCAGCAGCATTACAACACATCACTGACCAGGACACCCACATGCCCCAAATCCACTCTGCTTATATAAGCAGGATGGAGAGCAGCCACACTGACTACTGAAGGTAGATAAATAAAAAATGTCCGATAAAGTCTCTTAAAAAAAAAATCGCCTTATGCTCACTCACCCAATGTATTCTTGCACCAAAAACAATAGGTTTTAGAAAGCATAGATAATCATTCATTTCAAGTGTCAATCTTAAGGCTGAGCAAACCAACAGCACAGCAGCAGCAGGGAGGGGTTGCAGGAGAAAATTTGTGAATCGGAGACAGAAATGGGGTGCTGAATAAACCAGCTTTACCTAATCTCTCTTCTCTCCTCCTCCTCCTCCTCCCATGCCTCTCATACTTCCTCAGCACTCTCCTCACCCCCCCCCCCCCCCACCCCACCCCCACCCAATCAACACACACAAACCAGCCCACAGTGTTGCCAAGGAGATGGTAACGTCTTTCTCAACTGCTGCCATTGGTGTGGAGCAAGTACCAGTGAGATGTGCAGGAAGAAAACGGATATTACAAATAAATACATGGATTGCAGTGTGCATAGACGGAGGGATACCGAGAGAACGGGGCAGGATGGAAAGAAAAAGTGAGGGACTGCTTGAAATCTTAATCTCTGATAGAAATAATGCAGGCTCTCAGTCATCCAGGTCATGTGATATCAAGTAGTAGAAGGTAAAATTAGTGCTGAACTGATGAAGTGTAATCAACCGTTATTAGGCAAATGGAAATGGCACCTTAAACACACATTACACACATTAAAATGACAGATTAAACACAAGCTGTCAAGGTTTGCATCAACCAAAACATTTATCGAAATCTGAGCAGAGCAGATGAGGAAACCAAATCTGCCACCATTAATGATGCCCTAATGTTGATGGAAAAAAGTGATTATACTTATATTATACTATTATACTATAGTGGTAATTATCTTGATACAGCAGTATGGTCATGATGTCATGGTATGGTGATAACTTTCCTTGTCCAACACTATTATACTTCCATTACTAGTACTAATAGAGTTGGGCAAGGAAAGTTATCACAATACCATAACTTTCTTTTTCCAACACTATTGTACTTCTGAAGCTTGCAGGCTCTTACATTGGAATCCCTGACGCCGGGCAAGCGGCGGTGTCACCCGTCAAACATTACCCTGCCCCTTGTGTCAGGTTACCACACAAAAGACTGCCAATGGATTGAGAGTGTGTGAGGCAGTGAGCGAAAAAGAGAAGAGTGTCTGGTCAAAACTGAGTACTTGAGACAGTAGGCTAGTCTAACTAAATATTCAAAGCAAGTGTGAGCTCACTGTCAAATTTAGCTGTACCAGGTCAAGCTGGGTCAGGGTCTCAGCAATAGTTAGCAGCAGGGCAAGCCAAAGAAATGAGAGGAATTCTGCTGCATGGTAGCTGGTGAGAGTGGAGTGTCTGTCTTTATTATGTCTTTTAAATTATTTTTAACTTACAACTAAAGTGTGGTTCACTGAGAACATGTACATGGAGCCAAAAGCAATTTTTTTTCTAAAGCGAACCAATATATTTATTACAAAAAGCTGCGGTTGGGTTTGTTCATCCCTCTAGCCACCTCTTTATTTCTTATACATGCCAGCAAGAGTGCAAAAGAACAGAGAATGAACACACATGTGTATGGGTAATGATTGAGGGCGGCTATTATTATAATGGTTATTATTTTCATTCATTGCATTTTTTCAAATTTCACAATGGAGAAGCATAGGGAAGCAGACATGCCTCTCCATTTTCTCTGCAGAGGCTGAATGAAAAGATGAAGGTGAATGGCAGTGCAAAATGCTGCAATCAGGAGTGAGCAAGCGCGTACAAACCCACAGACGGCAGTGGGAGAGACATACACAGGCAGTTCGATCCAGTTCAGCTCCTCTGTATTCAGCCGTGTACCTCGTCCGTTTGACGTCAGAGAGAACCCATTTCACAAAAGCCAGCAAGGTTATGTCTTCTGTGTGTGTGTGCGTGTGTGTGTGTATGTATGTGTGTGGTGGGGGGGTGTAATGGAACAGTTTGTGCAAGCTCAGTGCCTGCCCATATTATATATCAGCAGCGTTCAAAGTGTGTGCGTACCGGTGTTTGTCTGTGTCAGAGAGGATTCCCCTCTGCGTCGGTTGCACAATCTCACTCAGGGAGGGGACGGAGGGGTTTGGCAGAGCACTGGGGACTCCAGGCACAGTCGCACTAAAATGGCCTGTGCTATGCAGTTAAAAAAAAAAAGGATATATTCTATAATGCATAGCTGACACATATGCAAAAGTCCAAAAATACTGTGAATATGTTCAGGCGTAAACGAATGTGATTAAGGAGTATGACGCAGGAAAAACAGAGCTAAGAAACTTGGCTGATGACAGCATCAATGACATGGAGGAAATGAAACATCCTGAAGGCAAAATAACAAGCAACAAAACACAGATGAGGGTGAATGAATGAGCAAATGCAGCAGAAGACAGGATTTCTTTTTTCCATCTACATCTCTCAGTGTCCTTCTCCCTGCCAACCCATCTCTTCTTTCTCTCAGTGCTATGAGGATACCCCTTCCTGCCTTCCGCCCCCACCACTCCAACCCCTCCCATCAATATCTCTCTCTCTCTCCATCCACCCACTTCTAAGTGTTAGCTCTCTGTCTCTCTCTCCTTCTTCTTCTTCTTCTTCTTCCTCTTTTAACGTGTCTCCTTAAAATTGTCAGGCCTACTGCTGACGCCATCCTCCTCCACTCAGCCAACCCACTCAGTCCCTGTGGGACGAGCTATGACTCATTCTCTCCCTCCTTTCCTCCCCTCCCTGCCTAGTTACCTACCCACCTTTCTGTAGCTCTCTCCAAGTCTCCCTCTCTCTGACGCTCCGACTAGTTATAACCTATGTATAGTTCTCTGCTGCGTGTGGGAAGGTGTATGAAGAGAAAAACATTTAAACTGGAAACAAAGGAGAAAATGGGTAATACGAGAAAGAGCTGTTGGCCAAGTGAATGACAGTCTCCCTTCTGCACGATGAACGAATGCCAGTGGAGAGAGTGGGGATCCTGATCCTTGCATGAATTAATGATGAAGGAAAAAGTGCTGGAATGTGGGTGAAGGTGAGAAATATGATAAACCACACGGGCCACAATTAGATAAGTAAATAGGAATTAATAAATAATTAAAAGTGAATGCATAAAAAATATGAACCAAAGAAAATGTGAAATAAAAAATGAATCTTCAACAATAAAATCTTTATTTTAAAAGAACAGGGGGGCTGTTCTTTACGTTTCCCGGTTATGAGATCCAGAGATGTTTTCTACCATTAACATCTTGAAATGTTCATTTTAGTGTAGAGGGTGCAGTCTGTGATACCCTAACCCTAACATTCAACACTCCTTGCTATTTTCCTGAGTGTGGGCGCAGCTTATTTCCTGTCATGTCAGATTGAAGCTGCAAGGAACATCAACTTAAAGCCTTTTGTCCGAATGACAAAATGCTGGGCTTTTTTTTTCTATGAAAATAATTTGCATGTCAATATATTTATTTCAAACTGTTGTTTTTCTGCTGTGTAATATTCACATCCTGTGTGTTCATGACAAAAACAGCATAATTTCTTTCCCAGAACAAGCTTGATTTTCTGAGCTTTAGCACCGTGAAGAAAGGCATTAATAAGTTAATGCCTAATAATATGAGTTGCGTCTATATTAATAAAAACAACAACACAGAGGCGTCGTAGGCCGATCTACGAAAGGAAACTTAATTATTAGGCCTTAATAGATAGAGGAAGTCAGCAATGTTACCTACTTCATGTCTGAAAACAACGATATATAGAACATGAGGTTATAAAGCCCCCACAAAAAAATCAAGCCCATTAGCAACGTTTAAACTACGCATCTAAATTATCTGGAAATCCCAGCTCCTTCATGCAGTTCTATTTCAGTCTTCTCAGTGGGTCGATCGGGAGAGACCCCTGAGGGAGTGTGTTGATAAGACCACCAGAGCCGATTCCACAGTATCACAAAATGGATGCTGCCATAGTAGTTTCAATATCCCATGACCCTTATCATACACATCAGACACACCTTAACATGATCAAAGAAGAACAGCCATTAAATAAAATAGCTTTAATACTGTGGTTCCAAGCTTTTAGCAGGCATATGTAGACTAATTTGTTATTTGATCCAAACAGTAAAAGTTAAGCTCTACAATGAAATAAGATTTTGCCCATTTTAAATTGTGAAAAAAACAATATGTGGTGATCAATGTTGTTATTGTAGCAGGCCACAAATAAATCAATGAATGGGAAACAGCGCACCTTGTCAGGGTCTCCTTATGTATTGTAACAAAGAACTTCTTTCTCCGATTCTGTTGAGCAGAGCATGTGCGATTGTTGAATGAGGTAGGACTATGGCAATTTGTAAGCTTTGTGTTGAATGATCTGACTGACAATATTCAGAGAGCATCAATTCAAATTTCTACACTCCTAAGGATGGACAATAATACTCGCATAACTTGAAACATGAAACACTGGCCGACAGCTACGAATAAAAATATCAGCCATTCAAAAAGAGGGGCACATTTTAGTCTTTAAACATTCTGGCCAGTCATACCATATTCATGATTTAAACTCATTTCTTAGCGGTCTAAAAAATACATCAATAATTAAATGTGGAATTATCTTGTCTTTGCAAGTACGGTGAAGAGATTTGTGAAAGATGCTCAACATGAGCGGATGATGTGAAATAAATAACTGTCAAAATAAAATTGGATGGTAGCTTCTGCACACATTATAAACCTTATGTAATTAATCAATTATTTTACTGTTGGAAGAAGGAGGAAGCAGTGGAAGAGACTGGAAGAGAGAGGGGAGAAAGACAAAAAGATGGAGGAGCAAGCAGTGGCTAGTGAGACAGGAAGAGAGGAAAAACTTCTCAATGATGAAACAATCTGTGCTGTTAAGCGATTGGACCAGGCTTCCACCAATGGGAGGACCAGCTCCATGGCAACAGGCTCTGTCACCAAGAGAAAAGCAGCCATATCCCTCAACACCCCCATATTTTTCTCTCCCTTTCTCTCTCACGACCCCCCTCCTTTCCCCAATTACAAGGCCTGGTGTATTTATCACTGGGTGAACACAAATAAAACAGCACACAGACACACACACGCACACAAAACACACAGCAGTCTCATGAGTTACTTATAGCCTGAAGAACACAGCTCGATCGTACAGACACAACACACAACCAAGGCTTGCAGATGTGCACATAGACACACAGACTTAATGGGGCTTATACAGTGATCACAATGGGAGTCATTCGCACACACAGTTATGTAAAATATGCAGATTGGCGACGACGCCATTCACACACACACACACACACACACACGCACACACACTGACTGCAGACAGTTGTGTTACACTCCATCCTGATGAGAGCAGTGACTAACTATCAGGTCTGGTGGAGATGAACCTTGAACTAAACAGACAAAAGGTCACAGACATCCAGAATAAGGAAGTGTGTGTGTGTGTGTGTGTGTGTTTAGAATGTTCAGGCAAGTAAAATAGCACGTGTAGTTAAACATAATCTGTACAGTCTCTGCCAATACTTCAAAGCTGAAAAAGATTCAAATAGAGTTTTCCACAGTATCACTACCTGCTGTAGAACTCCAACATTATTTTCCATATGACCAGTCTCCATGGTGTGAATATTTATTTTATTAAACCATTATTTAACCAGGTTTGTCCCGTTGAGATTCAAAATCTCTTTTTCAGGGGAGACCTGACCTATATCTAGGAAAGCCCTGGCCTGGCGGAGCCCTGAGGGAGACCCATCTATAACTTTATTATCACCGTCCCTCCTTGGCACTCTGGATGTCTCTGTTTCTCTCTGTTGAGCTGGTGGTTTTTAGTTGACTGACCTCTAGCTTATGATGCATATTTTATATCACACCGTCAGGCAGCTTTCTCCTGCTCAAACATTCTTAAAGGCCAATCACCTGGTCAAAGGTACAACTTCCTCAGACCTCTTAGTCTAGTTTCCAAATGGTCATTTCTATCTCTTGCCACAAACTGCGACTGTCCATCTCTCACCCGATATTTATTATTTTCTGTCCTATTCATTTTGAGAGTGGAGTGGAAGAGCAGCAGTTTCTGCTCCCCCTCAAAATATTTAGTGATCACTCGACTCCATATATCCCATTTGCTCTCATATCACACCCAGGGAAATCCCACTTCATTGTAAATAAGCCCATTATAATTCCGAGCCTGATCAAAATTAATCAATTCATACGATTCAAACAACTTTTAAGCATGCTGTTGAAGCAGAAATGTAAAACCACACTTGGATACTGTTGTGAACTGTCCACTCTTCAGTAATGAAGATCAATACAGGCTCAATCAATTTCCATGATTAGCCCACATGCTGTGACATGGTCAAGTGTGATGGATGACCTATTGGGGGCAAAAGAACAAGAAAAAAAGGGAAAGAACGGACACGACAACAGCACTCGAGAACAGACTGATACACTATCTACATCTTTAGAGTGCTGGATCGGTGGACTTTGATGCACTTTATCACACACGACCAAGAGTTTCCCACAAACACTATAAAACTTTTCACTACTTAAATCTCAACCATCATAACTCCTAAAGTACATGGAGCAAGAGGAGTAGCGTAAGCCATAGTAATTACACTAACCTCTGACATTTTCCAATTTTGATGAGTCCAGTTGCTCTGTTGATGTCAAAGTAAGTGCCATCAAAAGAAGCAGACACTTGTTTTACTCACCATCTGATATAATTAATTCAAAATGAACTGACTTTTTATCAACGCCAATGCCAAGCTGATGTCCATTTTAACTCAAAATGTATCTCCCATTAGAATGAAATATTACTCTATGGATCCCTGAGCTGGAAACACATACAGAAATTATGTTGTTTGAACAGTATTAGGTTTTACATTTCTTGATATAATGTGAAATAATCAATCAAAATTGGAGAATTTACAGATGTTTGCCACAACAGAGGATTATCAAATGCCAAACAAAATGTGCGTTAAAAAAAGGAATTAGAGCACCAAAGCTTTCATGTTATTATTATTAGTTTATTTTTATTTAAAAAGGGGACAGTGCAATATGGACAATATATTGTGCACCAACTGGTAAAAACTGGTACCATGTTTTCAGCACACCTCCTAATCTAGCCTCCTTTTTACACCTTCCTGTAGCAACACATCCACCACAACACACCTCCTTGTGTTATTTTCAACACTGCTATCTTTGAATATCCCCTAAGAGAGTGGGACATCTATTTACATGATGGACAAGATGCCCTTAGCTAGAACCTGAGCAAATGTTAAATAATGCAACATCTGGATGTGTCCAGATGGTGACCAGTGTCCTCTATGATCTGCACAAACACCTTAATTTGCCACAGTCGCACTAAATGACAGCTGGCTGGCTGGGCTGCCATGCCAAAACCGTGATGAAGAATCGAGTGCTGCCAGCCAGTCAGGAACCCGGAAGTCAGGCATCCAGCCAGTCTAACAGCCAGGCTGTCCCTGTTGGGCCAGCAGAGAGTGTGGTCTCTTGCAATGTTGTTTGTGGACGGCAACGTGCCAGCCATTTAGACCTCCATCTAGTCAACATCCAGCCAACTGAACCCTCAGCTCCGTCTACCATCCAGCATTGCCCTTCGACTGCTTTTCAGTGTTTCTACTCCATTCTTCGTTCAACAAGCAACTAACTACGGCCCGCAAGCTTAAGTAGTGAAAAGGGTGTGAAGTAACTGATCTCAAATCAGTCAAAACGTGATTTTAATATGTCAATTTGAGTTTTGAAGCATTTTGTTGGAACACAACAAGAAAACAAAGCCTGTCACAATTACTAATTTTGTTGGACAATATATCAGTTCAGTTCAGGTTTATTGTCCCAAAAGGGAAACTTGTCTTGCAGCCAGGTAGGTACACACAAACACAAGATACAAGGACATACAACAAAGAGACAGAAGAAATATTATATGATAATATAAGAGCAAAATAATGCATGAACACCTTCAAAATGTTTAATTCCTAAGAATATGATAAAATAGATGAGTAGAAAGATAAAGTGGCATGAGATCAAAACATTTAAGTAAAGTACAAGTACGTCAAATCTGTACTTTGAGTACAGTAATTGAGTAAATCAATGTTACTGTACTAATGCTAGCTAGTTCAGCTAACATAAGATATCAGGAAGGGGACTTTAAACAGACCGAATTGTAACCTCCCACTACCAGGGTTCTGCCACTTTATTTGCAGAGGCTGCAGGTTATTAAACTTGGAAAATCAATTCTCATCCAAAATTAATTCACTTTAGCGTGAACAAATAAAGTGCTGCACTGTAGCCTCCAATCAGGACAAGAGTAACACAGCACAATAATGTTCCCTACAGAAATAAAAGCTCGCCTCAGGTTTTGATACACAATCGATGAAGAGTTCTAAAATGAAAAACAGGATTCACACGGATGGTTTATTTTGAATTCAAAACAGCAAATTGTGTCGAAAAGCAACTAGTTTGCTGGTATGTAGTCAATAGGGGTGTAACGGTACATGTATTTGTATTGAACCGTTTCGGTACGGGGTGCTCGGTTCGGAACGGAGGCGTACCGAACGAGTTTCCATACGGACATATTAAGTAGAGGACCGCATGTGTGGAGGATGCTGCAGCCGCACATGCAGCTACTTTATGCTAATCAGAGGCGCCGGGCTCGACTCGCCGCCTCGGGAACGCTCGCAAAAATCTGTTGTTTGAAGGAGAGCGCCTGTCAATCATCCTCTAGTGGCAGCCCACCAAGCGTGCAATACTGGGAAGCGGCGCATCCACTCGCGTTTAAAATCGCCCCTGTGGACACGTACCTTAATGCCGCTAGCGTTGGCAACAAGCCAGAGTTGGAGGACCCTCCCGCGACATTAAGGTCTCCCGTTTGGGAACACTTCGGCTTTCCGGTGAGATACAAACAGGGACAAAGAGAGGTTGATAAAACCAAAGCGGTTTGCCGACATTGTTCATGTGAGGTCGGGTATATTTATGGCAACACGTCAAACCTGTTGACGCATTTGAAACGGCACCACCCCCACGTGAACATCGCTAGAACGAGGAGAAAGACGAGCGTAACGTTAGTGCAAACATAGCTCCCCACCGCGTTTACACCGCCTCTCCCTGCCCTGTTCAATTTTGCACATCAGATAGAGAAAATATATTTTTTAAATAAACAGTCTGTTATTTTTATTTTTTAAATAAATATTTTAAATTTATTATATTTATATTTTGCATTTTGTTTTCTTACTGTACCGAAAATGAACCGAACCGTGACCTCAAAACCGAGGTACGTACCGAACCGAGATTTTTGTGTACCGTTACACCCCTAGTAGTCAACTAAATATAGTCTACTCAAATCCCATGGGCCAAAGACCCGTGGGTCAGGGTCTGCAAAATAAACGCACACACCAAACAAGATGTCTCCATCACATAAATATGCAGGTACAGCGACTACCATAACAGTTAAATCATGGACCATCTTTTTTGCATTTCCATCACACCAGGCATCAGGCAACTGCAATGTTCTAACCATGACGACGCTGCACTAAAATAGAAAAAATAGGTGGATGATGACAGGCCTGCAGTTGGCTGAAGGAGCTGTGGACACAAAGTGACATGCATACTGTACAGACCATTTGATAGACGTGTGAGCTCAACAAAGTAGGGCTATGACTATATTTGAATACAGCCGTGTCATCAAACCTCTTATTTATTTAGAACAAGAGGAGCCTCTTATGCAGGAGTGGTTTGACCGAGTCCATAAGTCCTCAAATAATAAAAAGGACTCTTTCCTTCAACATGATTATTCTGCTTCAGCTGATGAAAGCGCTTCATACAACGTACATTATGCATGTAAAATTAATAGTCTTGACTCTGTGTCTGAAATCTGTTGCCATTGTTAAATTCATTAGATGCTTTGCTCTCTACACACCCATTTCATGTGTGAGAGTGATTGTGTATGACACTGGCAACTCAGCACAGATTAGGAAGCAGCGTTAATTAGGGAGACTGCACACGGCAGCACGTCACTAGATCTCGTAGCTGACCGGACGACGGCAGGTCAGCATCTCGCTGCGCTATGCCATCTGTTTACCTGTAAAAGACAACCACTCCCAATACCTCCGCCTGCCCGAGGATAGCAATTTATCTTCCCGTTTTTCTTGCTCTCTCTTCCCGTCAACCGCTTCATCCATCGTCACAACATTGTAATTACGTCACAAACAACCACTCCTAAACTTGTTCTGGCTAAGTACAGCCTTTTACGGACACCTCTCTTCCTCCAAGTCCCTCTCTGAAATTCAGGTTGATACAAGACTAGGCTGGCTTAATTTACGCCACACTTTTATTTGCTCTTTATCACGTTGAGCCCGAAAGCAGATATCAAACAGGACGCACAGATAGCTTTTTTCAGACCAAGTACAAGTGCTTACATTTCCATTCTTGCCATTACTGAGTACCAATATAAGTACTTCATAATATATCTCATAATTATCTCTTTATTTTTCATCAGATAATCCTTTCTCACCGTAACAAATTAAAAATCCAACATTTTGACATTCAGTCTGCAGTATGATTGCAGTAAGATTGCCGATAATTAACCGTTAAACCGTGTTATTACTTAAAGAATTTAAGAAATATTGCAAATAAAAAAGCTAAGAAAGACTTAGAAGTAGTCCACCTTAAGTGCGCCTGAGCTGGAGCAGCCAGAGTTGTTGCTAACTTTGAGGTTAACCTTCTTCAGTTTAATTATCCGACAAGCAAGACACTCACTGTCACGCACAGTCTCTTTCTCTAGACCGGACACTCGCTTACGTCAGGCTTGCAATACATTGGTGGAAACCCTGACAGATTATGCCAGGCAGAAGCACAGCTGAATTCATTGATGTGGTGGAGATTTACTAGGGACTTCCTGTTTGGGTCATATACTGCAGCTGCTGATAAATGATGGATTTAACATGTTTGTGCATCAGGTAATTGTTGCAGCTGGGTGGCATATTAGGCTCAGCTGACTAGAGTCGCATTACTTTGCCTTGCGATTGGATGCAATGCTATAGATTTACGAGTATGAATACATGAGCACAGTATTGGACCCGAGTCCAGGAAGAGAGCAACGTTTGGGGGGGTGTTCACAGCATTTCCAGATAGATAACTTGCAGTTCATTCTCAGCTGAAGAAAAGGAGAATGTTGAAATCGTTTACTTTTTCCTTTCATTTTCCATGCATTTTCAATGATTTGAAAACCGTTTTTCCAGGAATGCGTGGGCACCCCGATAAGCTCATAAACAAGCAATAAAAACATCTTGGAAACTTCATAGTGGAAGAAAAATATTACTATATAAAATATTATACGATTTTATCATACTGTGGAAAGCAATTATGAGAAGGGACAAGGGGAGGAGAGTATGGAGGTTTTCATTTTGTCAATATATCTTCCTCCATCTACACAAAAATTGTGATGATTTTTTAGTGCCAGATAAGAAAGTGTGAACCTTCTGACTTCAAGGCAATTACAGCAGCAGTTACTCCAGGGGTTGCTATTGATTTTCCCCCCCTCCCTCCCTCTGCCTCTCGTGCTTCCTCTCTTTCATACTCAAGTCTTTTTCCCACGCATTGGCAATTAGTATGCAGGAGTGAGGCTGCAGGAGCACCAGCTACCTGGGGAACAGAACTCCAAAGTCACAAACAAACAGCACAGGTAAGGGTCATATGCACGGACAAGGATGAACATGCGCAATAACAGTATGTTGGTCAGAGCTAAGCAGCTAGCTTTAGCCAAAAGGGGGCTAACACGTAAACTAGCAGACAACAGGAAGAAAACCGCATTAGCTCTGGCAACCCGAAACCAAATGGGCAGCTTCTATCTAATTTGGGGGTTGCTGCAGTTGCTGTCTGTCTTTTGCATTTCTAATTGACAAGAGGGTAGAATCATGGAATCATCGTCATTTTATGATCCAACATCACGCTAGTTTAATTAGGTTGCATCACTTAGGACATTGATGCATTTTGATATATTCTAATGACACACACACCACACACACATAACACACACACGACAGATCTGGGCCGAGAATAAAAGGAAGATGCAATAACAAGGATTGCAAGTATGATTTTGCTAGGCAATAATCATCAGATTCAAAAAAAGAGAGGGAAAAGCCAGGTCTAAACCTGAAACAGCGCTGAGGCCAGCTAGCTATTAATAGCGGCAGATTTTTTATTCAAGAGGGCTCTGCTGTTGTGCATTCTCTCACGCTTATGCTGCCTCTCTTCGGCTCTCTCCCCTCCTCTCGATTCTCACTCTATTCCTGCATATTATGTTTCATAATGAGGGGGAACGCACAGACTGTGTAAATATATATGGTCTTTAGAAATGAAAACGAATTGCATTTCTGAATCAGGTACATCCATGATCGTTACCCATTACTGCACCTTCAAGCCAAGAGAATCGTGGAAGATAAACGTCAGGGTCTCATAACTTCCCACATGCAGCCTTATGTAAGCCCATAGGTTGTCCTTTTTAACTGCACCCCTCCCTCCCGGTCTCTCCCTCCTCAGTATGACAGTGTTGCAGAGTGACGCCCACTTCTCTGTGACTCTCCACCCCCACCAGGCCACCCCCACCCTCCTCCCCACACAGAGACACAGTGGAAGGGAATTCCTCATTACCTCAGCATTTGCCTCACTAAACACATTTTGTGAGTCTGTGCAAACATACGAACATAAACTGACCACTCAGTATCTTTCAGCCTGTAATGTATAAAATATATCTCATTAAAACCATTCAAGGTTCTCCTTCCGGCTCAATCGCACTGATAAAATAAGTTGCACAGTATATGAAACTACTTCCAGCAAGCTCCATTATGTGATTCTTGCATTCTTACAGGGGTATCATTAAATAAAATTGCTTCAGGAACTTAACAAAGAGCAAAAATGAAAAGTGCCTAGATAAGAGGCAATTATAACAGATGGAATGGCTGCACGATTAACCAAAGCTCAGAGTTGTGAAAGGCACCAGAACAAGCTACATCACACCTATAAATTATTAACACACACACACACACACACACACACACACACACACACACACACACACACACACACACACACACACACACACACACACACACACACACACACACACACACACACACACACACACACACACACACACACACACACACACACACACACACACACACACACACACACACACACGCTTACTGTATTTAGAGTTCAGCTCTGTGGATCTCCAGCCAAGTCGGATCAGGTGTCTCACAGATAAAAGCACATTATCGCAGGAGAAGCAGTAGCAGAAGCAGAAGCAGCTCTGGACGAAGACAACGCCGACATTAGTTTTATCTTGTAGTACACAGTTGAATGAATTCCATGTCCTGCAGCATGTAAATATCTGAGTTTCAGGGATGTTCACCTCTATGGCTCTCTTCAGCTCATTTTACTTTCTTCGTCTTCAGCTTGCTTGCTGTTTTTGTTAACGAGTTTCGCGTAAATGGACAGGCAACTCTTTCTTGACTGGTCCCTATCTTTTTTTCTGAATGAAGCACATGCACTACAGGGAAACAGAAAGCCTTGCTTGCTGGCTGGCTCCCTCTCTCCCTACTGCTCTTATGCTATCATGCGCACAGTTTGCACCGCTCCCTTCTCCTCCAACCCTCCCTTTCGTGTGGATTCTCTCTCGCTCTCTCTCTTACATCTTGTTTGCTCTCTGCCTCTGTAACGATACAATTGCAATGACAGCTAAACCAGGACTCGCAAGAAGTCCAGCTGTTTAAAGGGCTGCTTGGATGAGCCAGTATGTCACTTGATACAGAGCCAAAGATGCGTATGGGAGGTCACAGTAAATACAGTTATTTTTTCACTCTAATTTAAGGCTTGGTAGTTAAAAAAAAAAAAAAGACAGGAGATACAGTCCATGTACACTATCGTCACCATTAATCATTCTTCATTCCATGGGAATATATAAAGTGTTTATCTGAAGCCTGTGTCTGGACAAACTGAATGAGCCAAACTACTGACAGCTGCCGGTGAAACAGAGCACTGCTGCAACGTCCAAAAATAAATCGTAAAAACCAAGGGTTTTAAAAGGAAAAATGGTGGGGGGGATAATTAATGAAACCACCTCATTAGCTTGAAAAAATCTTAATCCCACAAGACACAATATTTGCATATTCTCCCTGCAGCCCCCGCCCCCCATTGCAAAAGAGGCAGTCAAAAGTTCAGCATCAAAGGAAACATCACTGGACTTATGCTACCTTACCCAGAATTCCCTGCTGACATCCGTTTCATAGAAAGTTGAGTTCTTGCCATGCCATGCCTTTATTGCCACACATTTTAACAATGTGTGGCCAAGTTGGATGATGTTCCAGCTTATTACATTCAAGTAACAGGGAACGTTCTACTCTAGTCAACCAACTCTAGTAGTTGTGAATATTTTGGCTATAAATGTCACTAGAGACTAATACATCATTTCAGCACTGCACAGCTTGATAGCGAATAAATTCTTAGGTGTGCAAGGTACCGTACCAACAGTTATACTCGGGGATGAACTGGTGCACATGTCCACAAGTCCACCAGAGGAGTACAACTGCATCCAAACAGCTGGACCCGTTATTTTCTAGGTGCTCCTCAGCACAGCACTGTCCCATTTTCCCGCACCCACGTTAGTCGTCGATTCACAAATGCATCATCATTTCCATACTCAAGACTACTGTATGGGATACCTCAAACTGTTCACTTTACAGGTGTTAGCACATCTTCTGTGGTCTTGCAGCAGTAAAGGTGGACCAAGGAACACCTACTATGTGAGAACAACATTCTCTGCTCAGGTTAGCATTATCCACTACATCTTCACATAGAAAATAGTTGTTTAATGCTAAATTAATGCTCAGAATGTTTTGCCCTGGCATCATCAACAGGGGTCACAACTTCATCACCTTTCCCCCTATACCCAGTTCCTTTCAGAAGTGGTGGTGTGAGTGAGCCTGTAGGCTACAATAAATAAACCCAAGACAATTTACTGCTAGTTTCTTCTCTGCTCCGGAAAAAAAACAAGATTTATTTGGACCTTTATGCCTGTGTACAATCATTTACATCACTAAAAATGACCAATGGGAAGGGACAAAAACTTTATATTAACAAAAAAGTCTTATTGCAGAACCAAAAAGGAGCCTATTTTTGCACCAGTGAAACCAATGTAAAACATTCATCTAGAGCCCTGATAGCATGGCCTTGGAAAAAGGTTCGTCTCAGGTTGGACACATGACTGGGATAAAGGGGATGGTATGCACTAATGCCATCTAATGCCTCAAACCAAGTCCAGCAGCTTCTTCTGCATTCGTCAGGTAGCCTCATTCAAAGGACAGCAACAGAAAAGGGCTTAGAAAGCAGGAAGGAGAAAGGGGAGGAGTGGAGCAAGGATCAGTTGCCAAAGATAAACCTATCGTGAACACAATCACAAGATGTTGTAGTCTCTCCACACAGCATATCACTGTGGTAGGGTTATATGGAAACACTGGTTAGTATTTACACTGCAAATGCACAAGCAGGCCAAAACAGGGATACACTTAAAACAATTGTTTGGACATAACCAGGTTTTTACTGACTTATGCATGATCACGAGTTGCATGAATTCATTTTAGCCCAAACAAATAAACTCAATTTAAAAGTGTTTTTTTCTTTTCCAAGCACATTTATTAACAAAACTGTCTGTTTTCCGTTTTCCTTCCCCTTGAACTATCATGCGAAAACCCTTCAGCTTTGCAGCAACTACACTGAAGTCAGTCAACCAGCTATACCCAGTCTGAAGCCAGGCTTATGGCCATGCAACCAGTCGTGTCCCTTAAGCCATGATCAATAATTTATATCAAAGCATGCAATCAAGGAAAGATATGGAAACAGCATTTGAGAAACAGAGGAGCTGAGAAAACAAAGAGCAAGAAAAGGGAAGAGGGAACAAATAAAGATGGAGAGACACAGAGTAACAGAAGCAGGAGTGGTTAAGAGAAGAGAGAGATAGGAGCAGCAGCAATAGCACCACGCTTGGTGCTCTGGCAGAGATCTATAAATAGCTCTTCAAATCTCTCTAGAAAAAGCCACTCTTCTGCTTATGCTGCTGCAAAACGAGATTCAGAGACAGGAGAATATATGGATACCTCGCTTACAAATAAAAACAGAGATCATGTCATCGGATAATAACTGTCATTTACACCCTGTTAAATGCAGTATTTAAATTGCTTTTTCAGTGATCTTAGCTTGTATAAATATTTGATTGCACGAAGGGTATACCGTAAAAGCAAGTAAGTTGCACCCAACACATACATTTGCATGTTCTACTGGTATGTGAAAAAATAATTGTTTATAGCCATCGCTTATAGCCATCCATCCTGCAGTACGAACCAAAACACATTAAGCACACTAGTGAAATCTATTAATTCCGGTACTTGTCCACCAAAAATGTCAGTTTTTGCAATTCATGAATGCTTCACAATTGTATAATGAATGCAACATAAAGATTTGCAAGTTGCAGGGTGGGGGAAACATGTTGACAGGGAGGCTGCATACGCCATCTTCCTCATTGCTGGCCTTAGCAACAGCAGACTGTTGATTCAGTGACTCACCTCCATCAAATCTTACCATGGAAAAGGCATTTCTCAACAATACTATCCTTACACCAGCAATTTGACATTGCTCAGGAAGGGTAACTCCTTAACCTTAGTTCCTCAGCTCAACCAGATCAGTCTACAAAACATTGAGATTGTCATGAAATGATCACAATGTCTGTTCTACCACTCGCCAATACACTGCAACATGACTGGCCAATGCCCATTGTGATTAATATTTATGGTTTTCAGACACACATGGTGTTTTCCCAGAGCAGATGTTTGAATCATAGCTCTGACAGTGTGCCGTGATCCCACATAGTTTGATACAACAGGCCTGCCATCTATTTTCAGCTTGAGTATCAAAATGTTGAGCTAAATGCAAAACATAACAGCCAATGGCTTACTGTCATGGTTTTCTTGACAAACTCTACGTCTTATTTGAATCCTCCTCAGCCATGTGTTTACTTTGGATTGGAAAGCAAAAGGAGTGAAAATGGCTGTTTTCTGTTCATTTTTTTCAACTTAATTATGCTGCTGATAGCTCCCTGCATTGTTTGTGCTGGGGTCATGTTGAATGTTTCTTTGAATTAAACATATGCTTTAAGGAATTCCAACAAAGTTTTTTTTTTTATTTACTGCAGACAAATATTAGTTTCAATCATCGGTTATCTTCTCCTATATTAATATTAATCGGTTTCGGCCCTGGAAAAGCCATATCAGTCGACCCCTAATAAATAAACCTTGTTGTCATCAGCTAAAATGGGCTTTAAGTGTGCATGCATTGAAAAGCAACACACATTTCCCCTACTATCACTTCATTCTAATCCAACCAGATAATTAGCTGATCCCTACATTGCCAGTCACTCTAATTCACCTGTTTCAGCAATGCTTTCATTAAGATTAAAAGGACAAAATGTTTAACACGGCCAGCTCGTGTCAGACATGGAGAACGCGGACTTTAAAGATGGTGCTTAACGTCACGTTATATATCGGACTAAAAAAAACACACACACACACACACAAACATGGATCATCGATCCAACTGATCTCACGTCATCTTAAAAGGTTCAGCTCACCGTGTTGCTGGCTGTTATATCGCGAGTCCGTGTGGAGAATCCTTCAAGTTGTGTCTGTGGAGAAAACAGATGGCAGTTTGGTCAGAGCCGTGGCTGAAATGATTAGCTTGTCCACACGCTAACAATAGCTAGCGCACGGCATTAGCCTGCTTCCCCCCCTGGCGAGTATAATTAGCCACCTACAGCACCTAGCTACCTAGCTAATGTTAGCCCGCTAGCTAGCCCTTTCTTTTCAGCGTACGCTAGCGACCCTACGTGAACATAATCTAGACGTGTATCTCACAGCCGGCTAGCCGACAAAGTGGCATATGTCTACAGTGAGGCGAAGCTTGTTTTAAACTTGCGCTAGCGCTGTCAGGTCTCAAAATACGAGATGCTAGCTGATACAGTTAGCTAGCGTTTTTGCGAATGACTTACCCGTGCTAATATAATGGAGCAGCTAGCTTCAGTTGGTTCACTGCGACCCCGACTGTCAAAATAGCGCCGCGTGAGGGGGAGAGCGGCGTGAACGTTTAGCGACAGATAGCAAGCGCTGAGGAGCAAGGCAGTCGAGTCCGTGGCAGGAATACGGCGAAATAACAAAAAAGACCAAAGAATAAAAGGACACAAATTAAAGAAAAAAGAACCCAAACGCTATTCCCCCTGCTCGGCTCCGGCTTGTATGTGTGTGTCAGCGTCACTTTTTTTCCCTCACCGACAGTTTACGTCAGCGGCGTACTTCACATTCGCAGTGAGACGTTCAGGATACGGTTAAAAAAAATGTTTACCTGCTCACGTTCACGTTACTGGACTCACTGTCATAATAAAAAACAGGGTATAGTTGAACATATATCACCAAGAGGCTGTTTTCATCTCCAGTTTTGACAATTTTCCTGTTTGATTTGAAATAATTCATATTTATTGGTATTATGAATATCAAACAGTATTGTGAAAGCACAATTATTTTTTCTACATACCACATACCAGTTCTCATGAAGAAATAATATTAAAAATGCAGACATTATACCAACTTTATCTGTCTATCATTGAATGATTATGAATCTTAACCATATTCACAACCTCTGTGATTAGGTGGCTGTTGAGTGAAATCTATTTCTTTTAATAAATATATTTGTAGGCCTCCTGTATTGTACATATTATTCAAAGGCAGAAATATCCTACACAAGTAAAGTTGGTTGTAGTTCTAAAAGTTCCCCACATGTCGGCAGGCGAGTACTTCTAAGTCCCTCAACCTCTCATTCCTCGGGCAAAAAGTCTAACCTATGCACAATGAGTACAACTGGTATATTTAAATGACACACGTGTCCTGAAATGTAAACGTGCGGCATTAAAATATACCAGTTGTACTCGTTGTGCAACTGGTATATTTTTAACGACATACAATGATGATTTGATGTGACTGTCAACCTACAGCTTGTCTCACATGTGCCCTATTTTAGAATCACAGGTGTTATGATAAGGCAATTTTTAAAACAGATTGACGGAAGCCTATATAATATTTAATATAGTTTTGATAGTTCTGCATGGCTGTCTGTCTCCCAATTCAAACTTGTGAAATGTCTCTAATTTATTCGTAACATTCAATACGTTTCACTAAAGAGAATTCACCTTCTCATCACTACTTCTTAAAAACTAACTCTATGGCTACAACACATTATGTATATGATTATAGGTATGGGTGTGTGCATGTTGTAGACCCATCATATATCAAGGGCAATCATTCAATTTCAACAGATTGACAGTGCAAAAGAGGCAATAGTAAGCGCATTAAAGCTGTGTAACTTTGGTGAACTCTTCTATCACATTTAATGCTAAATTAGCCCACGGCAAGAACTCAATCAGATAAGACTTGTACGGGCAACTGACAAAGAGTCATTAGCCTTCTCCTCCTCCTTGTGTTCTCATGATAGTATTCACTCTCTCTCGCTCACACACACGAGGCATTAAGTGGCTGTACAATATTATGACACCTTAAAGGGAACATGATGGGACGTGTCTCAAATACCGTTTCGTGTCCGCGAGGACGTTTCGCACGTTTCTGAACTGTTTTTTTTCGGTGGCGCGTGCGGTTCGCCTGGTCTCGATCTGGGTTAAAGGGCGCTGCGTTTCAACTTTGATCGGGAGTGATGGCATGTTTGGGTATCCTGCTCAGTTGTTCCCGGGGAGGGCAGCGAGACGCAGAAACCACCTGCTATGAAGTGGTGGCGGCATCATTTATATCCAGTTTATCTCTAAACATGTATAAAGCACTCTGAATATGGAGCAAAGCAGCGGGTGAGGTGCTGTAAGTTTGTCACTGACATGAAGTTTCATTGATTCCGTGCGCCACTGATCTCCTGCGCTTCGTGTGCAGGTGACGACAGCCTTTGTCGCGCGTGTTCTGCGTGTGTGTGTGTGTGTGTGTGTGTGTGTGTGTGTGTGTGTGTGTGTGTGTGTGTGTGTGTGTGTGCGTGTGTGAGAGAGAGAGCAGCACATACTTTCCCGGTAATTTCCCCGATGCGCTCATTGGTGCGTCCCTCCAACGTGTCACCACTTTTGGTGGATTACCCCAGATATCTTCACCATCGGGAGCGTGAAACATCATTCCTTTCTCTCACCTCACGTCTTCGCGGTGTCCAGCTGTCAACAGGGACTCTGACAACAACTTGTTGCCTGTGCATTCAGATTTCCAGGATTTGAGAATTGTTGGTGTTCTTTTACGCACGCCAAATACAGAGAAAATGCATTTCATTACTTCAGAGTCGAGGGTCACCACGTCTTTTTTATTCCCAGCGTTTCTGTTTTTGGCACCCTTGCTGTTGAAGGGTCTCCTGGTCAGTGGCTGCGCGTCCTGCGGTATGCCGGCGTTGGAGAAAGACGCAGAGCAAAGGCTGATGATAGAAATCGTCAAGCAGCAACTTTTGGACAAGCTGCACCTGAAAGAGAGACCAAACATCACTCAGACGGTTCCCCGGGCAGCGCTCCTCACTGCGCTGCGCAAACTGCACTCGGGGCGCGTCAGACAGGATGGCACTCTTGAACTTGAAAACACTATACCCAGCAAAGACCAAGGTTATGAAATAGTGAGCGTTGCGGATCTAAGTAAGTTTGGTGTCCACATTTTTATGCGTTGCCTCTGTTTTACCTGTTTAGCACTTTGGGCGCATATTCTGTCAGTGCGTAAAATTGACCCATTAAGTCAGGGATTCTGTGCGCTAACTACTTTAGGTTGTTGTACAATTCCGTGAAATGTAAAAACTTAGGTTACAATATGTGTCCTTTTAGATTTATCGTGAGTATAATATTCCTACGACAAAGTGATATTGGAAAATGCTTGAGGTGGATTGACTTGTCATTCATTTTAACGTGAATCTGCAGCTTTTTTTACGATTTCCCATTTGCTCGTCTAACACAACATTTCCAAAATATTAAAAGCCTGCATTGTCCTCCAAATGTCATTGATCTATAGATGAGACAGAGCGCGGTGATGCGGCCAGCCTCAGCCTTACCTTCCAGTTTCTGCAGGAACGTGTCCAGAGCGTCCAGGTGCTCCAGTCTTCTCTGTGGATCTACGTCCGCTCCTCCGAGGACCGTTATCGAGACTCCCGTCTCTCTGCTCAGGTTTTCCTCTCCGCAGAAGGTGGGCTGTCCGGCTCTAACCGGACCCTGGTGATGGAAAAGATGCTGGAGGTCCAGGAGAGCAACTGGCACACCTTCCCCATCTCCCGCACCCTACAGGCCTTCCTGGACGGAGGCCAGCAACGGCTGCGTCTGGAAGTCATCTGCGACGAGGATGGGAAGAACCTCTGCAACCTCGACGGCTCGGCTAACACCAACCAGCCCTTCCTGGTGGCCCAGGTGCGCCTTCGCGACGACCGCACCAAACACACGCTCAGGAAGCGCTCGCTGCGCTGTGGTGACGACGTGAGCGTGTGCTGCAAGAGAGACTTCTACATCAAGTTCAAGGATATCCACTGGCACGACTGGATCATTGCACCTGAAGGCTACCACATGAACTACTGCATGGGTCAGTGCCCACAACATCTGGCGGGCTCCCCAGGCATAGCATCCTCCTTCCACGCCACCGTCTTCAGCCAGCTAAAAGTCAACGGCATCAACACGGCTGCGTCTTCATGCTGCGTCCCCACTGAGCGCCGGCCACTCTCCATGGTGTACTTCAACTCCCAGCACAGCATCGTCAAAACGGACATCCCCGATATGATAGTGGAGTCCTGCGGATGCACATAGAGGACAGAGTGTGAAAGACTTGGTGTAGTTGATTCGCTTTAACACAGGGAAATTAAAAGAGTGATGTAGCCTAGACAGAAGTAACATGCTCTGTCCCAAATTAGACACATGATGACTTTAATGTCACACTTTTTTTTCTCTTTTTTTAATTAAGATAACATCAGTATTGTTTTTATTCTATTTTGAGAAACCATACTGACCATTATATCTTTTTTATTTAATTTCAAAGTTTTGTAAATGCGGTGTGTTGGAGAGAAAATGTGGAGTGCCACCGGAGTGAATTTAAATGAGATTATGAGTCTGAATGCAGACACACCTTTTGATCCATATGTGAGGCATTAACTAGAGAGGATAGAACCGAAGCAGCCTTGTGGAAGACTCAAAACACAAAGAGCCTTCAGTGTGGAGTACCTTCTTTTTTTCATTTTGTGATACGTAGGTTATTTATTTTGTATTACTGCAGGGATTCAATCCAAAGTAAAAATATTTTGTGGGTCTCAGGAAATTCAGAGCAGGACTCCCGTGCTTCAAGTTAGGGATGGGACGATAGGATTTTATCATGCATCGGGATGATAGAGCCTGATTTAAAAAAAATACAGGATAATTATCATGTATTTATTTAAGGAGACCTTAAGATTCACTATAATCTTATTTACGATCATTGTATTTTTCACTTAAAAAGGTTGTGTCTTATCTGTGAGACAATGAAATGTTGGTTTCCTAACTAAATGTAAAGTGATACCAGTATGCGTTAGTGCCAAGAGTTTTAAGCACATTTGATGATTATCGAGATAATATCATGACACAATGTTCATATGGACGTCTTAACATTTCACCCAACAAACATTTTCATTTTATTGTGAATTTGAGAACCAGTTTTTAAAGATTTGACCTGAAAAGGTTTGAAGAGGTTCAATCTGTCCGACTTCTGTTTGAGCAGAGCCGACGCGCCATGCGAGTTGAAATGTGTTTGATCAGCATCTTCACTGTATTATTGACACAAGTCGGCTAATCAGTTGGGTAACTATGTCTCTGACAGCATATGAACCCAAGGTCGTTTCTCAGCAGCGTTAGCAAACATTTAGCTATTGCTTCAGTGTCAGGTTATGTGAAGGTCTGTGAGGCACGTGGGTCAATGAGCATGTGGCATTGCACGTTGGCATTTATATCTCTCAAAGTCTAAAGTTTTTCTGGGATGATGTAAAATTAGAAGCCTTCTGGTAATCGTTTTTGGGGGATTTGAAAGAACATAGGCGAACAGTCATAGACGTAGCAATGATCAAGTGGTGTATATTTATAAAGAGTCATAGATTCATCTGTCGACACATGCCTGGTGTCATTTCATGTTAGGGAGAATTATGTGGTTCAATCATTTCTTGTGTACTAACTTTAAAATTTAGATTTAGATGTTAGGCCTTGACTACTTCTCGCCTATGTTTACACCAAGCGGTGTTAAAGCCAAAGGTATTTTCTGGATGATGTTTCATGGGGTTATCCTTACTGTGTTGGTAAATGATGTGCCCAAACAGTAAGTAGATTTTTCATTACATCTTTGTAAGCCCACAAACATGTTTCACTTGTCTCTCTTGCCTCTAAAAGCTGCTCTTGTATGATCCCCCCTCCCCCCCCAACCATGTAAAACCAGTTTATTGTGTATTATTTTATCTTTCCAGCACCCTCTGCCCCAGGACTCGATGTAACATTGAGATACAAACCATTATATAACTTATTAAGCACTTTATCACCACTGTATGTTTAGAGCAAAATTTGCTTAAAGGGTCTACTACATATAACTTCCTATAAAATCTAGATATTGTAGGACTACAGAAAGCAAATGTCAATCAACTTATTTTCCTAAGCTCTAGTTTGTTTAAATGCGTTGTATTGCATGTGTTTGCAGAGCACATGGCTTTCTTGATACTGTAACTGGAGGAAATGGAGCCAGGATTTGAATTTTGTGTCAATTTAAAGATGTAACGATTGTCTTTATTTTTTTATATTCTGCTACATGCTGAGCAAAACCAATGACTTGTAAAAGCAATTAAATGCATTTTGTCACAGTGTGCTGACAAATGACATAATTACAGTTAAGTCATATTTTTGAGAAATAAATGAATATTTTTAATCAACTTGTGTTTTTCCCCATTATATTTGTAATTGTAATCTCTCACACAATGACAACACACAGCACCTTAGAAAATAAACAATACTTTTTTATCATTTTAAAAATGTAAAAAAAAAAAAAAAAAGCAGATTTCTAATATCTGCAAACACGAGAAACGTTACCTGGCTTGTAATCACACTGGCACTGTCTGTCAGACAAAGGGCATGTTTGCTCATACAAATAGTGGAAGTGGCTTTATGGACTGTCTGTGCAAACAGTTGACACATTCCCTTGGCATATTGTCATTTTCACATCATACATTTTGCATCTGAAATTGATCACATGTTTAAGAACTGTAAAGAATGTGTGTCATTCAATCTATTCCTAGGATATCAATAACTCACAGCCACACTTCATTATGGTCAACCATGATTGCACACTGACCAAGAAATATTACTATGTAACCACTGTACTGCGTTTTTAAAACCATCAATGTCAAACTGCCAAAATCCCTGACATGAACTTTCAAAACAAACAGCATGCCAAAACATATTGCCAAAATTTGCCGACGCCCCTTCGACAGCCAACTGCTGTGCTGAAGTTAAAACATTGAAAATAGATTATAATCAGACCAATAAGATTGTACATATTCAACATACTAATACATACATATTCCTGTCCAAATTCATCAGTAATAACTCTGCAGTGATATGCTAAAATATATGTGGATATATGAGTGGATGATGTCAAAAACATCAATACTTAAGTAGTGAATCACCGTTAAGTGGACTCATGAAATGTATCACCTGCCAATGGACCAGGGAGAGGGTTAGATGAGGGGAGGTTAATCAAAGTCTGGTATGATTCTGCCAGTTTGTTTTGGACAACTTATCGCATATATCCTTCTAGTAATGTCTCCATGATAACTAATTTTAATGTGCATTTCTGACCTACGATCAGATTACGCTAGCGTTTTGGAGCTGTGTGATATATTTACCTGTGAGATCGACTTGAATCCAGGAAGGAAGGCAAAGAAACTTTAGAATGAAAAGAGATTGTATATTTTGTTATCTGATACTTATGTTTTCTATACATAAGATCCCAATGAAGGCTTAAAGGATTCCTTCTTTTAAAATCAATGCAATAATAATATATGCTAACTAAAAGCTCTTTTGTTTATTATTCTTAGAAAACCATGCAATACATTGATTTATGTTTGCTTGTTTTGGTTTGTTTCCAATTCATCCATTCCTCCAGCCATTCATCCATTGCCTTTTATTTACATCGCATGTCAAGTTTAGATAATAAAGTTGTTGTTTTTTCCAATCCCCACAACTCCCCATTCACGCCTCCGGGAATGGCATAGTTGGCTCTTTAGTTGCTAAATGCTCCACTGTGTTCACAAGCTAGTCGCTAACTTGGCTGTTTTTAGTTCTTAGATGACATAATAAGTCACATTAGACTGCTGAATACTACGCACCCTCACTGTTCATTCAATTCTGGGGGGGCACCTATGAATAAAGAGACGAGCATACAGCAGATGTAGGGATGGCTTCTGCAATTTGTTCCCATGCACCCATGATAGCAATTATTTACGCTACCTATGCTAACAAAGTGCTGATAGAGCTAACAGTGTTAACTTATAGGGGGAGCTAGTGCTGATAGAGCTAACAGTGTTAACCAGAGAACTAGTGCTGATAGAGCTAACAGTGTTAACCACCGAGCTAGTGCTGATAGAGCTAACAGTGTTAACCAGAGAGCTAGTGGCGATAGAGCTAACAGTGTTAACCAGAGAGCTAGTGCCGTTAGAGCTAACAGTGTTAACCAGAGAGCTAGTGGCGATAGAGCTAACAGTGTTAACCAGAGAGCTAGTGCTGATAGAGCTAACAGTGTTAACCAGAGAGCTAGTGCTGATAGAGCTAACAGTGTTAACCAGAGAGCTAGTGGCGATAGAGCTAACAGTGTTAACCAGAGAGCTAGTGGCGATAGAGCTAACAGTGTTAACCAGAGAGCTAGTGCTGATAGAGCTAACAGTGTTAACCAGCGAGCTAGTGCTGATAGAGCTAACAGTGTTAACCAGAGAGCTAGTGCTGATAGAGCTAACAGTGTTAACCAGAGAGCTAGTGGCGATAGAGCTAACAGTGTTAACCAGAGAGCTAGTGGCGATAGAGCTAACAGTGTTAACCAGAGAGCTAGTGCTGATAGAGCTAACAGCTTTACCTTATGGGGAGCTGGAGGGCGGCCACAGGGCAGAGCAGTGCTAAGCTAGCCAGGACATACACACCGGACTCACGTGCATTAACATGCACGCAGTACTAGCCCAGATTTTATTTATGTTGTATGCTCTCCCTAGGATCTATACTTAGAAAACATAGCGTCTCCTTCCACGGTTACGCGGATGACACCCTTCAAATTTAAAAGAGAAATAATCCTAACTCCATAAACCCTTTGTTAGCATGTCTTGAAGATGTCAAAACATGGCTGGCCTTAAACTTTCTACATTTTAATGACAGTAAAACCGAAGTTATGGTGTTTGGTCCCAGTAATGTCCATGTGTCTCCTCCTGGTGATTTGGGCCCCCTTGAACTGTTTGTGAAGCCAACTGTCACCAATCTAGGGGTGAAAATTGACTGTGACCTTTAAATGGACAAACAGATAAATGTTATAGTGGGAAAGAGCTTTTTCCAGCTTAGGAGGCTGTCCAAGGTCAAATCTTTTCATCTCGTAGTGTTTTGAATACATGCTTTTATGACTTCTCGTCTTGATTATTGTAATGCCTTGTATGTTGGCGTCAGTCACGCCTCCCTCTCTCGCTTGCAGTTAGTCCAGAACGCTGCTGCTCGTTTGCTAACGGGTACTCTTAAGTGAGAGCACATTTCCCCTGTACTGGCTCCCCTCCACTGGCTTCCTGTGTGTTTTAGGATTGATTTTAAGATTCTGCTGTTTGCTTTTAAGTGCCTGAATGGCTTGGCACCGTTCTACCTGTCGGACCTGCTGGAACCTTATGTTCCTTCAATGTCTCTCAGGTCCTCTGATCAGCTCCTCCTGGCTGTTCCTAAGTCCAGGCTGAAGCTTAGGGGAGACTGGGCCTTCGCAGTGGTGGCCCCAGAGCTCTGGAACGAGTTGCCTCTGCATGTTCAGCAGGCCCCAACTCTGCAGAGATTTAAATCACGCCTCAAAACACATTTATTTTCTTTGGCTTTTTGACATAGCATGAGGGACTTTACTTTTTTATGTGACATACTGTGTATGTGTTATTGTGTGCTTTTGATCTCTGTGTGATTTGTTGTTTGACTTGTACAGCACTTTGGTCAACTTTGTTGTTTTTAAATGTGCTCTATAAATAAAAGTGGATTGGATTGGATTGGATTGGAGATACCAAAACAAAGAACAGAGAAGCTATACAACACACACAGAGGGAGTGTGACTTCATGCTCTGCCCAAGATGCCATTTCTTCACTATGTCTTATACATACTGTAGCTGTTGCTGCTATTGATGTTTGCTATGTCATATATGACTCCATTAAAATATGACTCAAAATGTTCAAGTTATTAATTATAGCTACTTTCTACAGAAGAAATAATCCCACTGTTTTCACTGAGCTAGAATTAGAAGCAAACGGAAGTGAAAACACTTCAGAGTGATCAATATTAACTTCTTTTTATTTTAATGCTTTAGTGACACATTTCCATTTACCTCCTTTAATGGAAAGTAGATAGCTGACCTTCTCTGGGAAAAACAAAAGCCTACTGACTCACTGATATACTGACACACTGACCCATAGACCCACTGTTTGCTAAACCCTAATCCTTCACTCCACTCAAAATCCCACAAATCCCGGGGAGGGTTAAGATGTCAATCAGGCTCATCCCCCCGGTGTCATGACAGGCCAGTCTATTAAGACTCTGCTCTCTCTCCACTCCCCCGCCCATCGTCAGGTAAACAGCAAACAACAACAATGTTATGTCAGGTGTGTTGTTAAGGCACAAAAGTGCAACGACGATTTGCCATACAGTAGTCATGCTATGACGTTATGTTCACAGATTTTTACATTGAAGCAAATAGGATGAAGTCTTGAAAAGTGAACCTGGTTTTGACTCGCTGTTGGTGCGGTCAAATTAAATCCCCAAGCAGAGGACAGATCAATTATTCAATTTAGTGATCTAAGATGTTGGCCAGCCAACTTGGTGAACTGGTGCAATGCACTTTACACAAATCCATGTGAAGTGTCACTGAGATATATTCATGGCACTCTCACTCATGAGGCAGTTAGTGCTTTTATTTCATTTCAATGTATGTGATTCATGTTTGGTCATCAATATTTCTTCAGGGCAATGTTGAAGTATATCCTATACATATCCTATGTTTGAGTTTATAGAAAACATACCAAAAACCTACATCATATAAATGTAATCAGTTGGCCCCAGTTATCAATTAAGTGTCAGCATTTAGTTTAAACTTCTTTTTTGGAAATTCAACCCTTTCGTACCTTAAGCACAATTTCAAAAGCTCTTGATCTCTGATGTTGTCCACTTTCTTGCGCCGATGCACTTCAAATAACTTTTAAATCCACAGGATGATCCCATTACAACAGACCTACTTACCTGTTATACCTCAATGGGTTACATCAGAGATGCCTTGTTACGGAACAACCTCCGGCATCCTCGGTGTGAACTCGGATGGCGCTTTGCTTCTCACTTGATGTTAAAGAGGTCATCTGATTTCACCAATCTGGATAAACTAAGTTGTAATAGAAAAACAAAATTCAATAGCATATGTAATTATGTTAATAAGATATGATCTTCATGCTGTAATGTTTCAGTAGGTAGAAAACCTGCCAGTTTTAAATGCCTAACAGCAATAGCATACTCGTTTATAGTATATTAGTGCTTCAACACTCCCACCCTTAAGATTGTATTTGGCACCATATGGGTCTAAAAATAATATGATGTGATGACAGATATATTGTTGATAACAAGCAAGGAAAATGTAAAAGCTTACAGTGCAGTTCCTCGAGCGATAAATGGCCACCACTGAGAAATTAATAAACCTGTCAAATCAAATGATTGAGCAGTTTTCCACTCTGCATTGGCAAATACAATAACTCCCACTACCTGCCAAGACAAGTTAGTAGTAGAGTTAATAGCTTCAAATAAATCTTCAAAATATACGAAATACTTTGAATTCATATTTCTCGAATAATCAAATTTATCTCATACTTTGACAACTATGACTGATCAGTATTGCTGCTTCTCAATAACTGACAAAAAGGAAAACTTAACTGGAGTGGATGTGATATGTATTAAATCAATGCAAACTTCCATAAAGATTCTCGGTATTTTTCTTCAATAATAAAAAAAAAAATGTATCAGGTAGCCTGTCTGTAAGTAAGAACTCAGCAGCAGTTCTTGCCACTTGGTGGCGTTGTTTCAGGATTAAGCTTGAGGGTCACTTGTACAGATTTACTACAGGAGAAAAATCCAATTAAATCAACTCCTGCTTTACTGTGATCGCACCATTATCTCACGTTGAGTCACGTTTCCCTCCAAGAATTTAAAAATCCAAAATTCTCTTGCAGAACAAAAAAAACAGTTGGGGGATTTGCCCTTGCACAAGAATGGACCTAAAGATAAATAAACTTCAATCTTAGGGTTTGGCTTCTCACATTTCTAAGACTGTCAGTAAAGAGAGAGGAGTAAATCAAGTTGTTTGTGTCAAAGTGTCTACTGCTACAGTTTAGTCAGCAACACAGGACACTAGTCCGCTAGCAGTCACTAATTTGCTAGCGATAAAGCTGAAGATGACGGCTATAGTTGTGGACAGGAAGTTCAATACAGAACATCCCCATCTGGTGACTGACTCTTTACTATAAACAACACATACTTTGACTCTAGCTTTTTGTTGCTTATTCTCCTGTAAAACACAGACAAAACTTATTTCAAGATGATTTTGTGGTACATACTCCCCATTGACTTGTGAGGATAACACCGTAGGACTATCTGTGCATTCAATCAATGCTGCCTTTGTTTTGCTGGTAAGGTAGTAGCGTTTCACTTTCAAGCCTCTGCTTGTTGCTAAAAACTTAATTGGAAAAGGGTTCTGCTGTCTGGAATCTGTCTTGTAAAAATTATATGTGATCAGAAGAAAGGTGAGAAACAAAGGGAAATAAAGTGGTTCTGATGACGCCAACTTACTATTGGCCCGCAAAGTGGCCATTTGGCTAAATCTATGCTTTAAAGTTCCCCGAATCCTGTGGAAACATCCATTGTTCGGAGTAGGCTAGAGGGGCATTGGGCTTTCTCAAAGTTTGGGTGTCAAAGATGCCGCTGTGTTTCAGGAACCCACTTAGAATTCAACTTCTTAGTGGGACTGGGACCCCAGGCTAAATACCGAAGGTGTGGTAGATGACTAAAACACTTCTTTTGCCGTTGTCAGAAAGGTCCTGACCTTCCAGCGTCCAATGTTGCGGTTTGGTCAAACAAATGGACATCTTACAAGTAAGCAGATTTCAGAATACTTCTTCCCTACTCAAAAGAACGAGAACCCAATTTACTTCCAGCCTGAAAAAAAATGCAGGACACTAAGGATCCTTGTTAAGCTCGAAGCCTAAGGCAAGTCAGCATTGGCGCCTCAGTTTCTTGTATAAACACATCAAAACATGCAAGTTTCAAATGCCTAACAGCCATATAATACTCCTTACTTAGCAGTATTTGGAGCTTTATAGCTTCAGCTTTAAGAGACAGTCCCACCCTGTGGCTTTGGCACTGGGTGGGTCTAGAAATATGACATGACAGATATATCATTGAGAACAACCTGGACAAACTGTTCGTTAAGTGATACATGGCTGCCAAAAGAGGATACCGCATAAATAAGGTACAAAGAACAACACGTGTTGTACTATGATCTTTCTCGTTGCTAACTTGTGAGATCTTTTAGGCTACTACCAATACTTCCAATTTATAGATAAGAGTAACAATCAAATAAAGAAAGCTAAACAAGCACAATAGACAAATGTACATTGTTGTTGCTTGTTTCTTGGGTTCTTGAATTGAGAAGCAGCACTGCACCTCAGACATCTTGATCAAAGGAACTCTATGCACACCAGAAGTTTTCGGACAGACCTGTGGTTTGAGAGTGTCTGCAAGAATGAGAGAGAAAGGGACTGGAGGGACCAGTAGATGGAGCCATGGACTGGTGCTCCAGAAACAGCCACCAAGGTTTTAGTTTGAGGCATTGCAACAGTCAAAAACAAACATGCATACAAACAAGTCTGCGACCACCAAGAAATGTGTCAAATCTGGCACCAGGATTCACTATCTGTGTTGGTTGGGTTGAGTTTTAGCTCTGCAGCAATCAGTCAAGTGTATCAGCAATCACCCCCGACTCAACTGGCTTCTTGATAAGACATGATGATAGTCAAACTATGGCCACTGGTATGCCAATGTAATTTACATTTTTACAACTATTTTGACCAGATTAATTCTACGAGGGTAACAAAAGAAGAACAACGTGGTGGTATATAAAAAAGTGGGCGGATGTACACTACAATTTGCCTCCTTCAATACAGATGGTGTTGCCTTCAATCCTGACAGCAAGAAGCTGCACAATTAACATCTACAGATTCAGATTCATATCTCGTCCCTCCTAATTGTGTTAACTTGAGCACCTGGCCAAGCCTGGCAGCAGCGGTGGGTCACAAATGTTTTGTTTCTGTGTCACCTGGGCAACTCGCTATTCACCAATTCTCACCAAAATTCTGAATTACTGTAGAGCTACATTATGTTCTTGTGATGAAAATATACATTAGTTGTACAGAGTTGATGCCACTGTGCAGAGAGCTAAACCTGCAATAACTTTTTGGCCATGTGGGGGCAGTGGAAACAAGCTTTATCTCTGTTTTTGGTCTCTTTTTAAAACACTACTGCTGGTTTACAAAGCACTGAATGGTTTAGGACCAAAATACATTTCTGATCTTCTGCTTAGCTACGAACCATCCAGACCTCTCAGATCATCTGGGACAGATCTGCTCTGTGTCCCCAGAGTCAGAACCAAACATGGAGAGGCAGCCTTCAGTTTTTACACACCACATATCTGGAACAAACTTCCAGAAAGCTGCAGGTCTGCTGCAAATCTCAGCTGTTTTAAATCAAGACTGAAGACTTATCTGTTTGCCGCTGCCTTTCAGTAATCAATGCTATCTGTGAACTTCTTATGCTGCACTGTATTTTCCATTCCTTGATATTCTTGTTTTTAATGATTTATTTTTATTTTATTTTATTATTATTCAATTTTAAACTTTATTTTCTTATTGGCTGGTTTTAATGAGGGTTTTTCTATGCATTTTAATTTTGACGTTATTTTCTTTTAATCCTTCTATTTTTTTCACTTTATTGTATGACATTTTTTATGATGTGAAGCACTTTGAGACTGCCTTCTGTATGAAATGTGCTATACAAATAAAGTTGGTTTGCCTTGCCTTGCCTACCTTATCTCAGAAAGGAGGTTATTGCCTTTGTGTTAAGTGGGCACAATAATATATATATATATATATATATATATATATATATATATATATATATATATATATATATATATATATTTATATATATATATATGGCTTTTTAGCTGCTAAATGTTCCACAGCATTCAGTTGCTAGTTGCTAACCGTGTCTGTCATGCAACAGGTACTGCACTGTGGGATCTTAGAGCAAAATGTGTTGCTTTCAGTAGATTTATCTCAACAGCCAGATCTGTGAGTGTAACAGGGATGTGGGAGAGGTCTGACATAATGTAATTTTATACCGCCAACGGAGGGTGCCAAAGCCATTTTTCCTCTTAAAATTCCCCTGAAACACCTGAACTGAACTGTATGAAATTGAAACCTTTTTATATATTCCCTGACCTTGTGATCTTCAGTTCGGATTAGGAATCCTTCCATTGGACTCTTGGGTTTTAGAAGCTCAGTATCTTTTCAAAACAGGTGGACGTGCTGCAATGAGGACAGGGGCTGCTGGATTTAAATAGTTGGTGATCCAACAGGAGCTTTCACCAGCACAGCTCAGGGAATTACCGTCAGAGTCATTGCTGTTCCACCTTAACCCTCACTCTTACCACATAATTTCCTGTGGGGACCTAATTCTGTCAAGGGAGACTAAACAGAATACATCCAATCAGGTTATTGTATGCTGGTTTCTAATGTGTCGGCTTAAAGATGTAACAATCAAGATTTACTGAGTTTTCAGTGTATGCCTGATGAGATAAAATGACTCAGTTTAATATTTACTTACATGTGTGAGGGATATTGTTTATCCTGCATGACCTAAGTATCCCTAATATAATAATCAAAAATGTATTTTAAAAAAATATTCTGATGTAAAGCCAAAACAGCCACTAGGTGTGGAAGTATTGGTATTTGGTATTAGTATCTTTACCATAGTTAAATTGTGTTATATATATTTTAATTTAATAGAATTGAAAAGTTCAACTGCATACATGGATGGGAGAAAATATGCTGTACTTTATTGATTTAACTTATATGAGGTATGAAGCAAATAACATCCAAAGATTCTGATCATTGCTTTAAAGTGAACATAAACAAATACTTTATATAGTTTAACATATTGACCAAGTTGGACACACTTTAGAAGAATATAGCAAAATAACATTGTATTGCATACATACCTCACCCAGGACATTAAGAGTCATTAAACGTGTCTCTGTCTGAGATGATGAAGTGACAAGTCAGCAACGGACACATGATGGACAGGACACATGTCTGTAAGCAGAGGTAGATGTACGTACAAATGAGTTAACACATCATTTTTATATACTGTTTGTATGCAGTACATGTTTTATGTCTATTCACAATATTTCACATTTGTGTTTTTTTTTTTTTGTCAGCAAACTTCATCAAGTTGTTGGGTGAGAAAAAAATAAATTGACAAAACTGTGAGTTGAATGCTTTAATGTTCCACATAAATTGGATTATATCTAAATCAGGGCATACAGTATGTTCTCTATACACATATTTTGAATAGTATTAATACATAGAGGATGTTTACACACTGTACACTTCCTAAGTGATAATATTGTCCCCTGTGTGCACTGAAATCTTTACTGGGGATTGTATATAGGACAGCATTATTTCTGCATTATATTATCTCATGCTTGTATTATGCTGCCCTCTGGTGGCTAAGAACCCACACCAAAGAAATCCTCCTTTTGTACAAAGAATCAAGATTAAAATGTTCATGATAATTTGCACTGACATTTAGAACAAAGGGTTATTAAATGCATTCATTGCATGTTCAATATTTTCCCTTTTCTATGAGTTAGTTGTAATAATCATATTTTCTCCACAGAATATGATGGATTATTTAGGAATTGGGATTACATTTGTTGACATCTGAATGCATTCTGTTAATATCATCAAAAACATTTTTATTAAACAAATTGTCAACATAGTTTAATTCTGAAAAACATGGCATACACATAATATGAGAGAAAGTCTGTCCATTACACACAGAATCTATAATATATACATATCATGACATAATACAAATATATATATATATATATATATATATATATATATATATATATATATATATGTGTGTGTGTATTATATATGTTGTCTTTATTTGACCTTTACTATGTGGTTTTCCTTTTTTCTTTGGTTGCAACATTTCTCAAACAGGCAATAAAAAATGCATTTTGTCCTGTTTTAAACACACCATAGATCTGTTAAATTTGGTCTTTAATTCATCATGAAATCGAGAAAAAGAACATAATACAAATGGCAAGGTGCCCACACTCAGGCTATCTCTTGTTTAAATGGTCTTACCGTCTAGTGTACATAATCCAGTCAAAGCAGTACAGTGGATTAAAATGACTCGTGACTGGCCAGAGTGTTGTACTACTATCAGATAATACCACAAAACATTTAACCCTCGCTCCATTTAAAACCTGCATAGTCTTGCTTGTTCAGTTGTTAATGTCTCGAAGGAGAACTCCCTTTTTAAAATGCAGGTCCATTTAATAAATTCAATATTCCACCTTTACACAGTAAGATGACAAAGGAGAACAGGAGTTGCCTTTCCTTCATTTGTATAAAGGAAAGTCACCTTGTGATCTCCTTTCAATCTATCTGATCAAATTCAGACCATTAAACACACTGCGGAAGATTAATAACATTGAATAATATTAAGAAATATTGATTAAATTGGGGTAAATCGGGGTAAATTGAGGAAAATAGGGCTGCTTGCTTGTTACTTAAACAACTCATTCGTGTGTATCACATGATATCATTGTATTCATCTGTTGCAATCAATAGTTTTGTGTCATTTTTAAACATTCACCTCTTGTAAAACAAATACATATTTTGTTAAGTGCCTACTTGGAGTGATACGTGTGTTGTCCATTTTCAATTAGATCTACGTCGTTTCCAATAAAAGAAAAGGTTACATTGTCATACATTTAAATGACATGAGATTGAATCAAACTGGATAAATATGGCGTGCAATATGTCTGTCCATCATTGGAGAAGTAATGTTAGATTGCTTTGATGCAAAGTTCTCCAATTGCAAAGTCACAATTCAACGGAACAAATGCATGGTAGCAACAATATTAACCTGTATGTAACAGCCGGCTGTAGTAGTTACCGTAACAACCTGCAGGATGTGCTTCACAAATCCTGCACGTGCTGCAGCTACATGCACGCTACAGTGCAATACATTTAAATGAGTGCATGCATTGGGGGGAAAAGTGCATGCATTGGATTTCTTGATGAACTAAAATAAGATGTCTGGGAAACACTTACCTGTCCAGCAGCGACTGAAAGTGTCAAAGTTCTTGCAGAGCCGCTCCTCCTCTTGTATTGTATCTGTCACACTCCAGGTGTCCTCTCTTCAGTGTGCGAGGCCTGATGGGAAACCTGGTGCCGGCAGAGAGCACTCTTATATGTTGCACCCGCAGGGCTGCAGCACTCTAAGCCCGGGACCCCGGACCAATGGGAAGAAAACATGTGCAAAGGACCATCTGCAATGGAAAAGCAAATCCTATAAAAGATTTTGTGGATTTTGCTGCACAGGGGATGGTGTCCAGCTGCCCTGAGTCTTAGTGACACCTGCTTTCTCTCCCTTGGCTCGTGTGCATGTCTGTATCCTCTCGTGGCCTTAAATGCTCACTAAACCTGGATGCTGAACACTTTCTTTAATTACATTATTACACAGATATCCTGGCAAGACGATTGTGGGCATATGGCATGTCATATACAGTATATAAGGACAGGGAAAGACATGCTCAGACGTGGTTTCAAGACAGAAAATGATGAGCATAAAAGCATCATTTCATTTAAAGCTCTGAGCTCTCTCTTCACTTGCAACAAGGCCTCACTTCTGACGAATCGAACAGACGTTTTTCAACTAACTCCAATGTAAACCCACCCGTGTCGTTAATAGAGGGTCAGAGTTAGAAAGTCCACACAGAGCAGACGGAGAGGGGGGGCGGATGGGTCAAACAAACACAGGACTTTCTCCCAGGAGACTGCGGTTTTTGCGTCGCGTGCAAAACCGGGGTGAACCATTTTGGCACGTGAGTCACTGGTCACATGAGTCATTACTCGGTGAAGTTAATGTCACCCATGCCTTCCTCCTAAACGGATCCTGTCAGCGGTCAGGCGCTGCTGATTGGCGGGTTCGGAGGGAGAGTGTGTAGACCGGACAGCAGCAGCTTTCCCTTCAGCTTTCTCTAATTCCTCAAGTACTGTAAGCCCTCTGCAAGAAGCTTTAGAGGAGGGACATCTGGATTGTTTATTTTCATCCCATTCACCTTTCCTCTCCAGGATTCATTGAGACACTTGGTCTTATCGTGTGGTTATTTTTTTTTTAGAAACATCACAGTGATGTTTCTTCCAGGTAATTATTGAATACTAAAGTTCAAAGATATTCACATTTGTTCACATTTGTATTTAATACATTCACATTTGTATTAAATGTCATTTGGCAACATCCTCCTTCAGTACTTTAAAGTTTTAGCAAGTATTGTGTATAGTATAGTATAGTATAGTATGAAAGGAGTAGCTCCATTGACCAGATATTTAAAGGTGTGGCACACAGATTCTCTGCACCAGGCAGCTGCTTGTAACAAAACAGCTCTGATAAACCAACTGGAATGACAGTAAACAATAGATAGAAAAAGTCTGCAGCTAACTGGTTGAAAATCGTGGCGATATTTCCTTCAGGGGTTGGTGGAGAACAAAAAAAGAGCTAAAATGACAGTTAATATTGGGCTTAAATTTGTCACAATCTGCATTACTAATGAAGAATAATTGAGCTAAACTGTTTTTGGTTCATATTAAAGAACTGTATATTGTATTACTTGAAAATAGGCTTCAGACGTGTCTTTGTCTGTCCTTCATAGTTTTGCAGTTTTCAAGAAAGGCAACTGTATTTTGATAATACAGAGCAAATGTATCCAACTAATAATTGTGTTTTGTGTAAATTGCATGAACTATTACTAAACTGATAATTCCAGTGAATATATGGGGGGGAAATGTAAATATACACGTTTACACAATCCAATAAGGTAATCTATACTAAGATCAATGGGTCACCTTTAATCTGCTCCTAACTGATAATCTGGAGCGAAGCCTGTGTGTGGTGCTCTCTTCAGTCAGAGGAAGCATATGGCTTCAGCATCTGTGGGCTGATTTACGTCCAAGATGTTGCCTGGCAGCTCCACCCGCAGTATAAAGCTCACAACTCTCACTGACAAAACCCGATTTAACCACTGGCCCTGTGTTCTCAATGGACTCCTGCCTTAGTCCAGGTCACCAACTTTGATCAGTTGTTATTGATGGTGCTTCATTCCTATACATGTGATACACTGTGATGTCACCGGTTGAAGCTTTCACCGTCTTGGTTGGGTTATTTTTCTTTTTGCTACCAGATTTGACACATGAGGGTAGAGCTTCAACTCCAAACCCTTATTAAGATATTTGTAGGCAATAAAAAAAACTTCCATGAACTGAAAACACTGTCAAAGGGTTAAACTTGTAAGATGAAAAGGCCCCGATCAGAATAGAGGTAATAAATCCAGAGAAAGGTAGGTTCCAGGCTATTACACAATCAGAAATATTTTGCAACCTGAGAAGTCGCCCCCTGATGGCCGTTTGAAACAAATGCAAGTGTAAGTCAATTGACCCTTTAGACCCGGAAGTTGCTGAAACACTTCTCATCATGGATTGTGAGCTTATGGTTGCTTGTGCTACATGTTTATTATAATGAGTCTTCTTAGAGACATTTGCATTTATTTCAACAATGCTTGTCCAACAGCAACAGATGTTTGTGCGTTTTATACTTAATTTGAGGTCCACCTTGTGGTCTATGTGGGTATTAAAGATACTCAGCAGGTCAGCTACAAAAAACATATTTTTCTACTTATTTGTCATGCAGATACTTTTTAATAAATGTGTACTTGGTCCCTGTTGTGAATTATCCTGAGTAAAGACATGTAGGAAATACTATGTAGCTGCATTTTCTAAATAAATTAGAAGAAAGTGTTGTTTTTAATGTGGGTGAATCATAAATAAAAGTTCCAGATTTGTCTAGAGACAACAAACATCTTAAGAGGAAGACCGTGACGCCTCCAGGCAGATCGTATGCTTAACACCGTTGAGATTATTTAATTTTCACAGCTGACTCACACTCTCTGCATCGCCGGCAATAGTTCAACACAAAGCCAGGTCGTCTAGTAAACACTGCACAAACCGCAAATGACAGGCGCTACACTAGTGGAGGAGTTCAAACCGCTGCACGACAGTTGATCTCCACTAACTCTCCGAACACATCCACGTTAGTATTCTAAAAACGATCAGCATGATCCCCCCGGTCGAGGGGCCAACGCCACAAGTACAGATAATCACTGATGAATAACACAGACGGAGGTCAGAACAGTGGAGCCTGCTAATGTCTGTGAACTACATTCAACCTGCCTGGAAACACATTTCATCACACAGTAGACAAATGTGTAAGAAATGCACAAAAATATCATAAAATACTGCCTTTCCTCTGGGTTTACTCGCAGGTCATCCAGCCACAAAATAGTTAGCACAAGCTCAGATAACAGCACACACACACACACACACACACACACACACACACACTGAGGGCGGGGCGACTCCCTGCTCAGGTAAACGTTATGTTCATGTAGCTAAAAGCTAAAATACTCTGAATCCTGCACATTGCCCCTTTAATTCACCATTGTATTTCCATTTTCTCTTAATTTATACATCTTGTACATTAGTTACTATACAGATTACATTACTATTAATAATTACAAAATATTATCAATAATAAATAAATGCTGATGTATTACTGGTTAAAATAAGATGTTATTGATCCTATAATTAACCGATAGAAACACAACTGTTTAAGCTCCAGCTGCAACATTAAATTACAATACAATATACTTTATTATTCTGAAATGGACAAACTTTTTACTTTTTGATAGCAGTACTTTGTACCTTCAGTAGCATCTCCAGTATTTCTACTTTAACCCAAGATCTGAGCATTCCACCCTCCCTCTGCTTGAGTTGCTGGTCCTGGACTCCAGTCCAGGTTTTGTGGAGGACTTGCCTTGGCACGGCTGTGCAGCATCCCCACACGTAGCAGCAGCGGCAGCAGCCACACACGCTGTCCGCGGAGCTGCTATGAAGTTACACCATTAAAGTAAACAAAAACATTTATAGATATTACTAATTACTAAATGGCAACGCACTTTATATAGACACGGCCGAGCCGGTGCAAGTATCTTATAGACATGCTGTAATGCCTTTATATAACTGTAGCGTTGGCGCTATAAATGTATGATATGCAGGAAATATAATATTAAAGGGGGCGAGGAGGTGCACGGAGGCCCGTGTGGATGATTTGGAGTTCGTATTAACTTTGAGGGGAAAAAACTGAGGCAGCGTGGTCCTTTTCCTTTTTTCTCCCTCCCTCTCTCTCTCTCTCTCTCTCTTTTTTTTTTTTTTAAGAAAAACAAAAAGTGAACTTCCTGTTTCGGGGTGGTCCACAGACTGGAGAAAAGGAGGGAGGGAGGGAGGAGGGGGGAGGGGGAGAAGGGGGTGCGCATTCCCGCATTGGCTGTGCAACCAACTCCAGGGCGCTTTGAGGGACTCCGTAGACCCGAACATGGGGTGCTGTTTTGTCACCGTGTGCGTAAAGTGACTCCGAGGAGGGGAAAAGGCGATGGAAAGGCGCTTCTGACCGCGGGATAAAGTGTCGCTTTCTGTGAAGAATTCATCTCCATCCGAGCGCGTCTTGCCAGAAAGTCCGGGGGGAGAGAGAGAGAGAAAGAGAGAGAGAGAGAGAGAGAGAGAGAGAGGGAGGCTTTACTGGAAACTCAAGACTTTCCTTGGACACTCCGAGCTCTTCCAAGGACTCTGGGAATCCGGTGAAAAGTTCCATGCTGAACGTCCCTGCGTTAAACTGAGGTAAGCGGCGCTGCTGGTTTGAAATCACGGGCGACCATTGGTGCAAATGGCTTATTATGAGTGTATACCTGTTTGTTGGGAAGTTAATGATTTGAGCTCGCAGTCCTATCTGAGGTGTGTGGGGGAAAAACAGAAAAAAACGTGCTGTTGTGTTATCAGTGAAGCTCGTCCTCTTTTGGCTTCTAATCTCGTCAGGTGACGTTTGCGCGTCTGGAAGCGTCTGTCTTACACTCATTCGTTCACGCTTCTTGTGCACTTCATTTCACTCACTGAGTTGCATAATATTTCTGTGTTCACTCTGCTGGTTTTGTTGTGTGGATTCATTCCTCCTCCTCGTCGTCTTTTCTATCCATTTGTGGAGATGCGAGGACTATAATGTCTTTATATGTTCATCTGCCTGCCGGGGGAAGTGCTTCCTTTAGGGTTTTTAAATCATCTGGCACAGCCGAGGGTCGCAGAGAACAGCTGTTTCTTGTAACCTGAAATACTTGAGGTGCCAATATCTTTGTCAGGACACCCACATCACAACACCCTGGCTGGGCGCTGTGTGTGGGGCTCCAGGAAGGCAGGAAGTGCCTTTAAAAAGACGAAAAAGAGAAAACATTTCGGTAGAAAACAAGCATGCATTGAAGCCTCCCATAACCCAGCTCTAATCTGAGCGAGATTATGGAATCTAATCTAATTAGCTGCATGAGAGTTGAGCGTATAGCTGCTGATGTGGGAAGATTAAGGCTGCTGGTCTTCATGTAGTGGCCCTGGACTCAAGAGCGTCAACAGTGGACTCAATAGAACGGCCCAACACTTATTTATTCCAAAGTGACAGTGAGAAGTGCTCAGCACACAAACTCACATCCTCCCTAAACAGTATTTGCACAGACACACTCGCACAGAGAGGGTGGATTTGTGAGCCACAAAAGGGGTTCTTTTTGATTAGTCAAACAGTGGATTATACACAGATTGTTATTTATTGTTGCGATGTGTAAGTGTGCTTGGAGGTTTTGTGAAACTTGAGCTCCCACGTGTTGAGAAGTGGAAAACAAGCACGCGGGCACCTCAGACAGTTTGGGTTTGATTAAAAGGAAAACAGGAAATATAATTGTGACGCTTTTTTTTTTAAGAGAGAGGATTCCTTCTCAAGGTTGAGTCGGGGGGAGCGTTTGGAAGGAGGAAAGTGCACTTGTCCTTTGGCCACGTGTGAAAAGCTCCACAGGGGAGCTTCCTCACCCTCCCTGGTCTTTATCAAGTGTGTTAAGGCCAAAAGGCTCCTTAATGGGAATGCTCTTAAACAAATAGAGCATACAGGAAGCAACTGTCCTCCCGTCCAGTCACAGGAGAGGGACCATGTGGGTTATCACTGCCGTATCAGAGCACTGATAAGTCGCTATCAGGCTGAATACAATTGAATTTAGTGGGATGAACACCTTCTCCCATTAAGGTGCAAACAAAAGATAGGTGGTGGTGTTTAATCCGTATGCTTAAAGGGACAGTTCACCCCATAAATACACATTTTTCATCTTACCTGTAGCGCTATTCATCAGTCTGGATTGTTTTGGTGTGACTTGCCTACTTTTGGATGTATCGGCCATAGAGATGTTTGCCTTCACTCGAATATAATTGGATTATAAAGTGATAAATCACTCAAGATAATCCGTTGATGATCCATTTACTGTAACTGTACATCCTCAATGGCTGATATCTCCAAAACTATCCGCTCGCTACAAAACAATCGAGACTGATGGCGACGAATCGTGCTACAGGTAAGATTAATGTTGATTTTAAGCAAACATTTGAAGGCAGGTTAATGACAGATGTCGAAGACGAGACGCGTGATCTGGAATATAAAACATCTCCGTCCACTGGTTACGTGACACATTGGTACCCAGAGAGGCAGCAAGCAGCAACAAGTGGAGTGTTTTTGTCCAGATTCCATTTTGGTCGGCTCAGCAAGAAACATGCGTCACGTGATGCCTGCGATCCCCCCTTCCCCAGTCCTCCTCCTCTTCCACAACACCCTCCCACCTTCCAGTGAGAGGGAGGGGAGGGGGGAGAGAGAGAGAGGGAGGGGGGGGGGGGAGAGACCACCCTCACTGGGATCACAGCCCCTCAATCAGACCCTTTCACACCCTGTGAACCTGAAACAATCAGGGTTTAATAGCAGCTGTCTGTCTGTGCCGGCCCTGGCTAAAAACCTTGTAGGCTCACAGCGCGAGGCCGATCGGGCTCCGGGGCCGCCGAGAGACCAGCAGACAGGCCCGGGGATGCTCCACAGGACACACAAGCAAAGTCTTTTCTCTCCTCATCCTCCAGTTTTCCTCCTTCAAGGCTCGCCCCCTCGGATCGCCGAAGGTTATCTTCGGTTCATCGGGTAGAGTTTCTGCTTTCAAACCTTTATCTGCGCTGCGCGTCGTCATTTCATGGCCGTTATTCGCCGAGACCCGGAGTGAATTGATTTCCATCGTGGTTTGGTTTTTTTGGTTATCACCGAGGTAAACATCGTCCCGGAGGGAGCCGCAGTTATCGTGCATGCCAGTAAATCTGCTAATCTCCTCTTCCTAGAAGTATAACACTGAACGCATCGGATGATGCTGGAATGAGAATGAATGGCACCGGAGGGCAAAGGCATCAGACACTTTAGAAAGCTTGACTCACATTAGCCAAAGGGCACACATAATAGAAAGGGGAAATGTTGCAGTCATGGGAAATCTTCTGAAAATCATTGTTCACGGTCACTTAGAGCTTTCCCACCCCATTAGGAGACCTATCAGACAAATTGATCTGCAGAGCCAATCAGTTCTAAGGAATAGAAAAACCAGAGGTCGGCTGGATTATGTGTAATTATTTTAGTGGAGGGATGATGGGAAGTTGAAGCCACAGTGTTGGTTGTTCTGGAAAAGCAGGATCACATAATGTTCCACTATTTAGTGGGATTTTATAAACTAGACAATTAGTCAAAAATACATGAGGCCATTATAAAAGTAATTGTACATGTTTCAGTTAGCTGGGCTTCATTGAGGCTCATCATCTGAGATCTGACATCCCATAAATCAACCCTGTTGCCACAGAGCACATTGTTGGGCGATTCTGCAAAAACCCTGGATGATGTTCAATGAGACAACAACAGTATTCAGTGTTGAAGTTAGATTAGAGTTGGTCAACACTTGATTAAGTTCTGGGAAAAGTTGGTTATGGTTTGAAAAAAGACATTAATAGTCTGTGACAGGAAATAAACTCCGGTCTTCCACATGAAGGTCAGATGCTCTACGTTCCCACCAGCCTCCTCCCCGTCTGTTTACAAACAACAGCAAATCCGTTTCCGTAGTAACATATTGAGACTCGCGTTACTATTTAACAACAAAGATACTGAACATATCTGTAAATTTGGACATTTGTTTCATCTACTAAACACAGAACACCTGCAGGACATAACCGACTCAAGCATGATGAATCATTTTCATATTTTTTATTATGTTAAGGCCCTCAGAACACTTTGTTAGGTGAGGGAAACGGACTTCGAAGCATGTTACATGTTTATTTTGATATTTAATATTCAACCAAAAACAGGGTAATTCTCTGACTTTAATCAGAAACTTTGCCTAAACTTAATTCAGGATGCAAACACACGCGTCACCACAAATTCAGTGACGTAAAGAAGGAAGCTCTACCCGTCGATTGAACAAACTTTGTCGTTGGATGTAAAAGTTGAATCTGCAGAATCGTCCAATATGAACGTACTTCCACGATACAACAAGCAGTCGTCCTGCTCCTGAATGTGGAATACTCACCTCCTCTAATACCGAGACATAAAAGGTCACATGTGGCTCAGCAAGCAGCATTACCAATGATGCCTGTTTAATTTTTATAGCAAAAGCAGTGTTTGTGTGTGTGTGCCTGAGGGAATATGCATGTGTGTGTGTGTGTTGTACAGATTTAAGCATCGCCGCTGACAGTAAAAGGCAGAGTCGCTCCCCTTTCCCCGTCGTCCCTCCCCCTCCTTTGAATGAGGGTGGCGGTTTTTGGATAAATTTGTGTGCGTGTGCATGTGTGCAACAGAAGTTAGGCACGCCGACTGTTAACTATCATCTCATGTGGTCGATATTAGAAATCAAACTTGTGCTAATAGGATCCAGGTGAGATCGGGGAATTGCTCTCAGATGCGCCAAACAACCCTGGCTGGTGCTTTGCTGGTTTTCTCACCGTTGCTTTACCTCGGCTTGCAACAACGGGCTCGCGGTTTCCTTTGAGATGCGGTGGTCGGCTGCGGAGGACAAGGCGAGACACAAGCGCCGTCTGTGGAGGAGGCGAGGAAGATCTGCAGTTTTGCAATCAGACTGCTGCCGATAGAAGAAACACACGGGTTCATGTTTCTATATTTGCAGGGTTCTAACCTGCGAGTGTCTTTGGCTGCATGTGTGTCGATGTGTGTGTTCTCACCCGCCGATGACTCACGGTGCGGCGTCCTGAGAAGTGAAGAGGGGGCGGTGTTTGTTATTTCACCAGGTTGCCATGGCCGCGGTGCATTCGGGTGCTGCCATCGCCAGTGTAATTACAACGCGAGCGTCTGACACTCGGCCTCCTCGCTCTCCGACGTCCACCAATGAGAGCCGTGTTTCCATCATGCTGCCAGATAGCCGGGGAGGGTCATCCTGAGGGCTTTTTTTGATGTCGATTTGAAGCCTTTTGATTCCAACACACACACAAAAAAAAAAGAACATCTTTGGTGAAAAACTGCTCCGGGGTCAAACGTACTTTTGTTTTTCTTTCTTCTGTCTCCAACAAAACTGCAATCCCTCATTTGAACTCTACGTTAAGAGGTGTATATTACTCCACCTTAGCTGTTTCTGTGTAACTCAATTTCCCATTTTATGTGATAAGCTATTAGATTTTACTACTGGAATAATTATTTCCGACTTCAACGAAGCTAGAGAGAGAGAGAGAGAGAGTTGAGAAAGAGTGCAGAGGCACATCCATGTTGCGTGCGTTTGTTTGCCTTTTGGACAACAACTCTGTTATCTGAGAGCAGATAAGATCAGAAGAAGTTCTTGGGCAACTTGCAAGTCCACATACCACACACAGCAAGTATCAAGTCATTCATCTATCAAGCAACGCAGATATTACTGATCAGTGTGTGTATATAGCAGCAGAAAAATACCTTTTCCATCACATCCCTGGTCATATTGTGCTCTTATTTAACGACGTACACTGAAGGAAATCCCCCCCCCCCCCCCAAAAAAAAATCAATTTCACTTCATGCTTTTATGTCATAATCCAATATTATTTTCTTCCTGGAAAGCATAATGTGACTCATCCTTACATCCGCTCATACCAACCAATAATATGACATCCTTCAATCAATCTGCAGCTTTTAATGGCACAGAGCTGGAGGAGGTGGTGAGCTCATCCTTTCAACGACCAAATCGAATCCCTCCCAACGTTACGCTCCCGTCGGCCTGTTTCACCTTCAAATACGAAGCTTTCAACATGTTTTAACCTTTTGTTTCATATGATACAATCTGACAAACTGCTTGCATGAACAAAATACAGTTTGATTCAGTTCTTTTATATCAGGAAATATTTTGTTAAAGAAAACGTAAACAAGAAGATGACAATTTCACCTTTGGATATTTGGCCATTTTCAGTCCTTTATGTAAGTTTGCTCAGTGAAGCAATCCCAGAATGTCCAAGAGAAAGCCGAGTTTAACTTATTTCAGATTTTGAATATTGAGTGAATGAAGTTCATGTGTGTTTATTATAAACATCATCACTTCAAATTCAGGACATCTCAGTGTTTTGCAGGTTTATAGTTACTAAAAACAAAATTTGAAACAATGGATGACCCAAACCACATTGGCTCCGTGCTCATGAGAAAGGAAGAGTGCGGTCAGCCTTTTTCAACCACAAAAAAAAAAAAAAAGTTCTTTCTCGTCGCATGTTTTCTTCTCCTCTTTTTTGTTACTTGTCTTCCAAACTTTCCGGTATAAATCTCCCTTCTCATTCCCACTCTCTCTCCTGCTCCTCTCCCAAGCCTCGCCGCCTCATGCCTCTCTTTCTATTCCTGTTTCTCTGCTCTGTAAGTAAGTGACAGCTGTGAGAAGCGGCAGTGGCCTGCTGATGCCACGTTAACCAGATCAGATGCCATAACAGGAAGTCGGTGCACATGCATGGACGTAGGCGCGGGTGACACACGCACATGACTTACTACCGCGGCAAGCCAAATGCAGGCCGAGCCGTCACCGATACGCTGACATCCATCTGCTGTGGGTCAAAGGTAAACTGCACGCGGTCAAACGGCCTCATATTTACTACGACGGATTGGACGTGACGTCCGCTCGGCGGGGCGCTTTGATCAGACTCCGCTTTGTGGAAAAGTCGCAGACTCTCGCTGATGACTCAGAGAAAATAAAAAAACTCTGCACCTTCATTTGAATTCATAAGGAACATCTGTTGATTGTTTTCACAGCGGGGAACGATGATAAATCCAACGTCAAAGAGAAGCATCTGCGACCAAACCCCAACTCATTTGGGGCTTCAGAGCTGCAGCATGTGATTACAGTAACATAAAGTGATGTGGTGTGCTTGTTTTGATGGGGTTTTTTTTTTTGCGATAGCCTAAACTGAAGTGGACCGACTGGATGTTTTCTTCTGTAGCATCAATCAAATATTGTTTACCGTTGTTGTTTGTGGTCCGGTGCCATAAAATGGAAACTAGCGGTGCAAATTTGTGCCGAAGCTGTTATTGAGAAAATAATTCGCTTCAGGAAACAATAAACGAAAGGAAGGTGTAATTAACTTTGTTTCAACAAAGCGTAAGTCGTCTCCTTTGCAGTAGAAGAAGAAGAAATCCTGTACAGTAACAGAAAAATACACTTCCTGTGCGTTTGCTGCATGTTTGCAAACTTAATTAAGTCTTCAGAAAAATAATATTATTGGCACACGGTAGAGAGAAGAAGAAAAAAAAACGGCTTTCCGTTTTGATTAACGGTGGAATTTGCTGGAAAGGAAAGAAGGGCAAAAGAGAGTAAAGGGGAGAACATTTCATAGTGTGGAGGAGGGAGAGAGAGAGAGAGAGAGAGAGAGAGAGAGAGAGAGAGAGATGCAGATTGTTTTAAATCCGCAGCGAGTCAGCCTCTCAAATTTATGCCCATGGGCTGCTTCTTGGGTGGGCTGCCGGGAGGGCGGTGCGCTAGCTGGAGCAGGGGAAAGTTGCCGACTCCAGACTGCTCGCCTCGCTCTGAAGCTTGGCTTTTCCTGCTGGAACACATTTACAACTCAACCGTCCTGACTGGCTGCCTGGCCCTGCCCTGCTCCACTCAACTACACCGCCTGACTTTTCTCTCGGCCGCTTATTGAGTAACCACCCGTGTCTCTGCGTTTTTGGGACGATTTATCTGCAGTTTTAATGACGCCAGAATGTGATTTCGAAGCACAGGGAACATTGCTGGAACTCAAAACATTCACATCTTGTTGTGGTTTTTATTTCTTTTAAAAATCACACTTTATTATATCCATTTTAATGAAATTCCAGGCGAGAGTAGGAGTTTGTAGTCCAGAAACGACAGCAACGATTCATGCCCGAGAACTTGGATCAGATAAGATTCTGTGTTCTCTGTGTTTCATGCCAGCAATGACTGTTTGTTTTGCTCAGCATGAGAAAGATCCGGAGCCCACATCTAGCCGTCGAATAAATTCCCCGATGTTTAGGATGAATGAGAGCAGCTCGCCCGACCGCCAGCTGTAAGGCAGCATGTTTTTTCACAGGAAGCTTGTACTGGTTTTTGGCTTAATGTTACATGTCATTAAAAAAAAAAAAAAAATCGAATGTGGAATCCTGTTGAAAAAAAAAATATTTCTAACCTCAAACAATACAAACCTGTTTTAGTTCTCCCTCACATTGTGTTGTGCCCAAAACAGTGAAAGGCCTGTTCAGTGCTGAGCTTCTCCCAAGTTTTGAAAACAGGGAGGTTTTCTCCGTCTGAGCAGCAGCGCGGGGCTGAATACACAGCGAGGGGATGACATCAGCAGCATGTAAATCAGCCTCGCGGCCGGGCCATAATCTAAACTTTAAATTCAGAGGATGGTGGGTCGTTCACCGCGATAATGTGCTGACACACACACACACACACACATGTCCGTGCACACTTACACACTTAACAATAAGAGGCCAGAAGGAAGTAAACAAGTCGTTATTTAAGTATGAGCAGGGATCATTTATCTTCTGATTTTTACATTTTTGTCAAGGCTGTAATCACAAAATGACAATAACAAAAAAAATGGTCTCACACACATTATCCTCCCAGTTTAAAGTCTGCTTTAGAGGAGAAATGCATGTGGGTGTATTTCTTCTTCCCCAGCGGTCTTGGTTCATTCCAAGCCTGTGCGTCTGGCTGCTTCTTGAGCTAATTCGCTCTGAAGGTATTACGGTTATTGGAAGGCTTGTAAACCATTAAGTCTTTATTTACAAGAGAAAGAAAAGAGGGTCTGGGGGAGTGCGCGGGGGCGAGCTGCAGGTCTTGGTACGGGCGCTGACCCCACTGTAAGTGATCAGCATTTCTCAGGGACATCTGGTCCTATTTGCAGCAGACCACTCCTCAATTACATAATTACGCCCATTAATTACACGAGGAGGGCCTTCATTTGCTGGTGGCAAATAACTAACAAAAAAAAAAAAAAAAGAGAGAGAGCCAGTAGAGAAGGACTGTAACACACACATGATTATAGAGTGTGTGGTGAAACATGGCCTCCCATGTTTCAGAGCAGCCCAAGGTTGAGAAGCCACGTAGTATTGCTGTGTTCATCTTTACGTTAAGAGTCGACGTTCAGGGTAACGTGGCGACACAGCTGTGGGTTAAACACTCGTTCTCCGTGTTAAAACAGCTTGTTGTTTCTGTTGTTGGCCACACACAAAGGTCCCTGCAGGTCACTTCTGCTGGAGAAGACCCGGCTCACCTACATGTTGGGACTAGAGGGACGGAGGTGCGATGGCCACGCTCACATCGAGGGTTTATGTTTGAGCAGAACGGTGATGGTTTTCTCAAAGTTTCAGCATGATTGGAGAGAACAGAATGAACCTAAATATGTGGGGGTTTTCACATTGCATTTGACAGATTTTAGTGCTGTATGTATTTTGCTCCTGGTGTGGTTTACTTCATATTTACCTGCATGTTATGCTTGTCCAGTCAACTAAAGACTCGACTTAAAGCTAACTTTTAGAGGCGAAGTGCGGCCAGAGAGTCTGTCGTCCTGTGACTGCTGTGACATGATGACCCGCACTGCAAAGACTGTATTCCTGTCCTGAAACACATGAACACGCCTCCGGACAGAACAGTGTCCTTATTAACGCATGCCTCACATCGCTGCTGCCTGGTGTGATTTCTGCGTTAAAGGACGTAACTATTAGTTGATGTCATTGTTCCTCCTGTCCAAATTGGCCGTGAAGAGATCCTTTCCTAAAGCTATTTTAATGCACTGTGAGGGATCAGGAAAAAAAATGTCATTTCCATTACTGATTATTTTGTCAATAAGATTTCCAATAACAATGAAAAATGCTCATCTTGTGTGTCCAAAAGCAGTCGAGTTCACCATCATGTATCACATTGGTGAATCTTGCAGATTTATTTTCTTTGATCAGCACTATTTCACCAGGCCTTTGGGCTGAGGACGCACGGCGGCGGCGGCTCTGCGGTTCCCATGCCGTGAACTGACCTGCTGCTGCACTCGGCACCAAACAAATGTTGGAATGACAATGCAGCCATCGCAGCTGTTGTTTTTTCAGGTCCAGAGCTGTTGTCCTCTCCTCCTCCTCTTCCTCCTCCTCCCTCTCTCCTGATGCTCCTCCAGTCATCGTCCCTGTCCTCGTACTCGGGGGTGCAGGGCGGGATCGGCCTTTAGGACAGGCGCTCCCACAGCAACACACCTGCTACGGGCGTTGGAGGAGAGCGTGGGACGACGGAAGAGTAACCGGCGGGGGCGAGGTAGAGTCTTTCTGTGAGTGTCAGGGAGAGAAAGAGCGAGGGCAGCGTACAGTGAAAGGAAGAGGCTGTGAGAGTGAGTCTCTTGGTCTTTGGACTACGGGGAGGATTGGAGGTACCATGCTGGGGCATTTATGCCGGGGCTTATGGGACCAGACTGAATACACAGAGGGTCAACAAGGATCCACGCTCACGTCTCTTTTCACACAGTACAACACTGTGTGTTCGCACCGTGACAGACCGGCGACCTGTGCAGGCCGGTTCTCTGCTCGTCGCCTAGTGCATGCTGGGAAACGCGACAGCGTGATGAATGGATGAGAAAATGCTGCCAGGCTCTGGAGCGTATTGTTCTATACATCCTCATATTCTTATAAAACGAGGACAAATATACATTTGATCATTTAACGGCGTTAGAAATAAGAGTTGATGGATTAGAATCAGCTGCTTTCACCTTCTCTAATATGAATATCTAACATTTTTGGGGGTTTCTATGATTATTTTTGATCATCATCTGTTGATTGGACAAGATATTACCATTAGGCTCTATAGGAACTTATGATGGGCATTGCTTTCTATTTTCTGACCAAAGTATAAATGTATTCATTGAACAGTATTCGGTCAATTAACTGATCGCTGAAATAATTATTATTGTCATTAAATATAAAATACAATTGATTGAACTTCTGCTATTGGTTGCCAAGGTCACCAAAGTTGAACTCCCAGCTATGCGAAGATGGACATTTGTCAGGAAGCAAATATTTTATTCGTCTCGTAAAACAGAAGATCAATGTCATGCATGTGTGACCGAATCAGGACATGTGAGCTTAAAAGAAGAATTACTCACAGTATGATGTATTCTCCTTGACTTTTACTGTCTTACTAACGTGAAGAACGTCTCAGTTTCTTCGTGAACGCAGCCATTCAGTCTTTCATTCAGTTTCCCCTAAAAATGTGATGACTCGGCAGCAGGTTGTGACTTTCTTGGACTTTCCCGACTGCTGATCGTTTCCCCAGCAGTTAAACCCCCTTTGTCCATCACTCTGTTCCCATTGCTATTCAGGACGGGACAGGCAGTTGTTCTACCGTGGCATATTTATTGGCCCTTATTAGCTCGCACCTGTAGTCCATTAAAAGCCCCGCTTTGCTGACCGACTGACTGACAGATACACTCGGGTCTGGTGAGGGAAACACGTCATTTGGGATATGAGCGTAAATGTGTTACGCTGCGGAGAATAAACGTTGGATGTTCAAAGTTTTCCAACGTGGAGAAACCAACAGGATCCCATTCAAAGGGGTTATTTATCGGCCTCTCTACTCTGGCAGCTGTGGAGCAGAAATGTGGTGAGCGCTTGTGTGTGTCAATGTGTCTGCGTGGATGTTTAGCGCTGGGTGCATGTGCTCGGGGCGAACAGTGGGCGAAGGGGCCCAGATGTTGGATGTTGTGCAAGGCTTGCGTCCACTACCAACTTCATTGGTATAAAAGAATGTTCAATTTAAAGCTGTGTTGCTGAACTGACACGACAGCCACGAGTCACATTCATTAGTAGTTAAACAGCAGCAGAAGGAGAAAAGAATCCGCTAAACCGACTGAGAAAGATCGATTTAAAGTGTGCAACGAGTCTTTGGAGACATCGCCGGTTGCCTGGCAACTGGTCCTAGTCGAGAAATAGTTTGGCACATGAACCCCCATAAACTATTTATTGTTGTTCTCACACTACACCAACAAAACACAGTGTGTTAAGTAAGCTTTAAAAGTGCAGGTGGATTTTTGTTACCTTTGGACAGTGCTAGGCTAATTGTTCCCCCCTGTTTCCAGTCTTTGTGCTAAGCTACGTTAGCCTCATATTTATAGTGGGACCAAGGGACGTGAGAATGGCGTCAATCTACTGCATTCGCACCAGGCTTTTTGTACAGTCCGGTCTCTGCCTGTTAGTCGTTATTTAGTCGTTATTTAAATGTAATGTAAAGTGTTAATAAACACTCATTTCTTTGTGGGCTCAAATATACACACATCAGAAGCATTAACGTTCAGCATGAACTTCCGTCGGTCGCCAGGAATTTGATTTCCCCACGTGTGTCTTGATGATGCAGGATGACGACCACCAAAACTGTCTAATCAAGACCAAATGAACCAAACTGCAGGTGTGAAACATTTCATTGTAGTCCATTATCCTTCAGGGATCCGGTGTTATTTCGATGACGGGACATCCAAAATCTGAATGATCACTAAACCTTTCCTCCAGAACGACTTCGTCATAGGTCAGTGTTTCCATTTCCATCTTGACTCAGGTCCTCCCTTGGAAATCGAAGTGATGCGTCTGAGGATCTTTGACCCACATGCCAGACGCCCGTCTCTCTCATTATTTTTGGTGGATCTTTTTTCTTGTAATTACAATAACTCTAAGTAACTTGAGAAACACTAACAGTAATAATAAACCGATCAGCAAGTGATTAGATCCCTTCTCATGCAGTTCCAGTTGGTGGAGAGTCGAGTCCTTGTGGTTGCCCCCCCCCCCCCCCCCTCCTCCTCCTCCCTCATCTTGTGTGTCCCGGCTCACACTCCAGCTTCCTGTGGGATAGAGCCGAGCCTCGGGGCAGAGGGATGTCTGTTTCCAACCAGCAGCCTCTGTCACACATGCTCCAGCTTGTCAGGCTGAGTGTGTGTGAGGGTGATTGGGTGTCGCAGTGAGTGTGTGTGTCTCTCTCTCTGTCTTTGTGTGTGTGTTTAGATGGTCAGAGATAAGGGTGTTGTCTCTCTGCGGGTGGAGGTGACTGTCTAGGACATGATGGAAAACTCACATTAGTAGGGAGATCACTTTGGTCCAGGTTCACCTCGGGTTACTGAAATACTCGGGGACGAGACTGTAAAACACGGTCTGTTGTTGGATGGAAAATAAATAGTATGTAAACATGACACTTATAGGCTCATGGATTAGTTGACTACTTGTCAAATTGAATTATATACGATGAGAGTTTTAGTTTGTGGAAATGTGAAAATCAAATTCTATCTATTCTATCTAATCATCAAATGGATGATTTACTTCCTTCATCACTCTCAAACACTATCACACAGGAATAAGAAAAACAGCAGATTTGTACCATTGAGATGCTGGATTGTTTGGCATGTTTTAGCTTTTAGAAATAATAAATGATTAAAATAGCTTCAGCTGAACACATTTAGCATTTCGGCCTTTGTAGTGAACCTGAAGGTGTCAACGTAGCGTTCTGCTCTGAAAAACAAGTCGTCGACAAAATTTCCTCAATCATATTTCATGAGCTGATATTTTTATTTATATTTTTTTAAACACAGGAAACTAATTCTGTGGGTTCAGTGCTGTAATTTCACACAGTCAGGCTTTTGGCATGTTTATGTGGTTCCACGTCATGCCTGATCACTCACAGGCTGCATGTTAGGAGACGGTCTGCGGTGCACAAACACCAACAGGATATGTGTGTACTTCTGTGTAAGCAAAGCTGTGTGTCTTTAAGTTCAACCTTAACACACACACACACACACACACACGGCGGCTTGCTTTACCTCAGTACTTCTTCCCCTGCTGGTTGGCCATCAGAGCAGACTAGTGGTGTGTCTGAGGTGTGCGGCTTACCACCATGTCATTGCCTGGAGGGCTCTTACTGTCTGTTGTCACCTATACACACACACACACACACACACACACACACACTTTTCTCTGATTGATCCAGAATTAGGGAAAATCTACGATCAACTTGCAGAAGTACAGACACTCACATTCAGAAACCAACCTGGTAAGCAGTTCATACTTATTTGTACAAAATGTTTCACTTTAATATGGATTCCAAAGCAGCCACTTGTATTAAAATAAGACAATATAAAACTTCACCTTAACCTTAAAAGGAATACCAAAAAAACTGAAGACTGGAGCCCTTTTCATATATTAAATTGGAAGCATTGCTGGCGTCATCAATCTGTAAAAGTTATGACTTTTTCTTGTTCATATATTTCTGTTGTGTCAATGTTCCTTATGGGGTTATTTTTACTGACATGACATACATTTGAAAACCTTTTTTAAAAGGTTGAATATACACGATTATAAGCATTAATACAGCAGCAAACAACTATTAGCTATGTAAAGCTATACTGGGGTTATATATCTACCTGAGCATGAGTATGAAGTCACTCTCCCTCTGTGTGCGTTGTTATCCGAGTTTCGACTTGCTTTGTTGACGTAGCCGGTAGCCTGGTTTTAGTGCATGTTCGTGCATGTGTGCATCACGGAAGCGTAGCTCGGACTGTTAGCGCAGTACTTTGGA